>CM031861.1:1760450-1855907 GCA_018697195.1 Certhia americana | reverse complement strand
CTTCCCTTCCCTTCCCTTCCCTTCCCTTCCCTTCCCTTCCCCCTGGATCACTTCAGTATTAGGGCTTTTAGAAAGTTTTGAGACCTGGCAAGAGAAAAATAAAAAATTGTAGCATTTTAATAATGTATTTATTAAACTTTGTAAATAGTCCAACTACAGGAAAATAAAAAGGATTTGAATGTGAAGCAACACTTCTGTTCCTGTAAATCAGTGTTTGAAGGAAAAAAATGGGATTTTTTTTCTGCTTTGTCTGCTACGCAAAGGCTCCTACTGTTTTAAGTGGCTTTGGAGTAGGCACTAAGCAAAGTGGACCACAATTTCTGTGTACTCAGTGTCCTCTGCTATTAGTCTTTCATACTATAGTAAAGTAGATAAAAGCATTTGAAAAATAAAGACACCTCAGATAGCACTTAAGCCTATTTTTAATCCTTACCTGACTAGATTTCAAGTGATAACATACCTTTCATTACATGCACATTGCCTGCATGAAATTGTTTGCAGCAATCACCGCCTTCATTATTCACATGCACACTGAATTGAAGCATTAACCTGTGTGTGTGTGAAGATAATAATGTTGGGAAGGTATTAGTCCCAACTCCTATGTGTGTGACAAGGCTGAAGGACTTTTCTGTGCAATCAGCTTCAGCTCACAGGCAAATGAAAATGTAAATAACACTTCCAGTGAATCACCAGTTTATGCATGAGTTAAAATGTTTGTTTTCACCGTTTTAGAACTCCCCACTGTCCTCACTGTATTAACAAGGAATATTAATTTGCTAAAATGAATTGGCTGAGATGGTGGCTAAAAACCAAGAAGGCCTCAAAATGAAGTCATAAGGAAACTGCAACAGACAAAAATTATAAAAATGATGGACACTTGCAATGGCAACAACAGTGTGTTTGGCAAAAAACCATCTCAGAGGAAACCATCTGCCAATAGATACAGTGTATTAAAGTACTGTCAAAGTTCAGTTCCCAATATTATTTCCTGTTCTGACTAGCAGCAATTCTGCCTAGACAACCAGGTCATTTCAGACTAAATCTCACCTTTGGCATTTGGAGAAGGTTACTAGGTCAGGATCCGATAGGGAAAATGAGTGTAGGTATAAGCTAGCTAATGGTAACCATTCAGCTCAGACCACCTACCAGCAGCCTAAAGCAGCAGAGTGGCATTTAAAAGCAATCAGAGTCAGAAGAAAACCTTCAGGGAAAACAGACAATACTTCAGAAAAAGCAGCTCTACGTTTGCCAGAGGAAAAAAAACCAAGACCTTTGGGAACAGGTGCTCAAGTCCACTTGAAATAAATATCAAGAAAAATTACGGAAATATAGAAAATGGGGCTTCTTTTTAAGTAAATTCCTTACCCATTTGCTTCTGTATTGGCCTGTCCTGATCCAGTATTATTCCTGTGTTGTGAGTGGTCTCATCCTTAGCTTTTGAAGAAAACACTGTAACTTCGATCAAATTCCTTGCAAATCCATAAACCCAGAGCACAGAGAACACAGCCTGGGTGACACGTGCTGTGGAGAACAGATCTTCATGGAGAAGGCAGGATCCTCTCTAATGCCAACAGGAGCAGGAGCTGCCTTTGCACTGCCTTGCTCATATGGGTTATCCCTACTGCTGGACTCACAGTGCCCTAAACTAAAGCAGTTTTAGGATTCCTCTCTGAAATGTTAATTTTAGTGCTGCCATGATATCCTAGTTTTGAGATTAATGTTTTATGGATACTTAAGTCCTTATGGAACCATCTGTTATTTTAATAATGAATAAAAGCACAGCGAAGCCTTGCATCCCTTCTTGGCTGGCAGAGTGTCTGTTACTAATGTGGCCCAATTTACCTTCCCCTCTACGCAGAAATCTCCTCTGTAAAACGTCTGGTCAGCTCATACTGCCTCCTCCAGCTGGAGTCAGGCTTTGTGAGTGCAGCTTGTGCTGCTCAGCCCATCCCTGTGGGTCACTCCGAGTTCAGGCCCCTTACAGGAATGTCTTTATCTGCACCTGAGGTTTCATCCAGTGTGTCCTCAGCTACCATTGAGGTCTCCATGTGTCGTCTTTTGACTGTCCCTGCCTTGTGCCAGATAACACTCTTAGTCACTCAAGTGTTCTTTTCCCCTTTTTCTGTATGCCTGAATGCCTTGTTCCTTTGCACAGAGGTATTTACATAGCTTTTGCCAAAATTGCAATTAATTCAGGCTGGTTGTTACTAAATAAAAAGTCGTTTACTGTCCAGCTGTTGAAGGTAAGGTGACATGGTGTGTAACTTGGGAAAAAAAAAACAACACAAGAGAAAAAGGTATGAAAGGTTGTTCTCTCCCTGCTCTTGGTTAGGGATCCTCATTTCTAGCGAGGTGGACAACAGCTGAACAAACCTTGTCATTGTCTTACACTAATCCTTATATGAAATGAGAATAACATGTAAGGTATAACAGGGAATAACTCACAATAGAAGAAGCCAGCAGCCCTGATATTGTTCATCTGTGCCGTAACAAGCAGTGGAGCTGATTTATTTCAAAACTAAATTCCCTGTTCTCCTGAACACAGTTCATATTAAAGACCCTTTGACCACACCATCTGTTTGCATTGTAATCCACATCTAAAAGAGTCAACAGAAATATTGACTCACGAGCTGGTTCTAGCTTAGGCCTGCGAGTTAAGCTCCCACAAAACACATAAGCTTTTGCACAAAGAG
Source organism: Certhia americana (assembly GCA_018697195.1). NCBI lineage: Eukaryota > Metazoa > Chordata > Aves > Passeriformes > Certhiidae > Certhia > Certhia americana. Next base: position 1,853,214 of record CM031861.1, on the reverse strand, counting down.
CTACAGAAGCACTCCTCACCTTTTCCTTTCTTGTTACAATCAATCATCCAGCACTCTAAACAAAGGTCAGGTCCTCCCCCAAATGCAAACAATACCTTCCCTTTGCCTCTCCAACAACTTTAAATAACAATGCATAAAACTTCCAGGTATCATTAGCATTTCTTTATGCACAAATGGGAAATATTAAGTCTAGCCAATGGGAGATTAATCTGGCAGTTTCTGTCTGGTGAAGTGCTGCCCTCACCACAAAGCCATCGAGGAACTTGGCACTAGCTCTTTGTACTTTTTACCTGTGAAGCCAAAGTCTGGAGTGGCAGAGACTCACCTGCCTGGTGCTGGAATCATTTAGGGCACTGGGAAAGCACAAGCAGAGTGAGAGAAGGACTCTGCTTTTTACTTTGGCCACGTATAATTTCTAAATTTTTTTATGTTAGATAATTTCCTTGGTGTCTCCAGAGCTGCTGCCTGCAATAGCAGAAGCAACAGGGAAGAGAACAGAAGGTAATTTCAGCATCATGGGTTTTGTATTGATTCAAAACACCAGACTGAAGGAAAATGCTGAAAATCACAGGAATTGCTCTAGTGTACACCAGGAATTAAGCCAATTTTTGCATTTAAACCTGTGAGAATAAAACAATGGTTCAAAACCACTCCTGCTCTGGCTGATCTTGGAGATGCAGCAGCTGGCTCTGAATTTGTACTTACTATTAATGAGTTGGCCCAGAAAAAACAAAATACCACCTTTGTTTCTAACAGAATTAGGCTGCTCTTGGAGATTGCCATAGGGGTATATTTCCTTATAGATGCAGTATAGAGCATGTAAGGGACAGACAGAGGTTGGAGAAGGAATATTAAGAAATAGCCCTGTCAGGAAAATCTTGTTTTCCAGATTATATCAAACAACTTTACTGAGGGGTGTGTGTGTGTGTGTTTGCATATGGAAACACACACTATATACACACAGATATCTGGATATACACTCACACAAGCACATCAGGATTGGGAAGACACGTAATTTTCATTAGTCCAATACTTTCTTTCTCTCCTGTAATTAAATGTGCAGTTTCCTTTCACCAAAATAACATGGCATCAGTTTGATTTTAATATATCTTTAAGCCATGTACAAACAGTGAGGTTCCTTGCATGAATATTCAGCATTTACCTGCCACATGCCCATGGATATTCAGCAAATAAAGGAATATTCAGGCATAAGTGATACTATAAAACGTTCTGCAGTACCAGATTCTCACTGTAAACAGAATCATCAAATTTTATGACAGCCAAAACAGTGATAATTTAATTTTTCTTCCATCAAATCCAGCAGTGCTGTGCTGGATTGGATTGTTTTATCCTGTCAAGGTCAGAATGTTTAGCAACAGCAGTGGGGATGGTTCCTGACTCCCAGTTTTCAGTGCTCATGGAGATAGCACGTCTCAGTTACAGCCAAAATGCTGCAGAAAAGCCTCTGTATCCAGACACCAGCTAGGTCATAGCAAGGTTTCCGAGTGCACAAAGGAAGGGTTTTTCAGCTCCTAGGGTTCACTTTGGTTGCATGATTTAGAGGCTTTTTTTGTCTGCCTTTAATAATGCCACCTTTGTAGTACCAAAATACACAGCCGAGAGAAGCTGGCAGCTCCCTGTGGCCTGCAGCTCCCCCCATTAATTCTCCTTGCACGGGGAAAAACAAACACAATAACCAAACCAGGAAGCTGCCACTGCTGCCGTGACATCTGACATGATAATGTTGCAAAGCCAGGATACTCCCTCACCTGCTTACAGGTACCGTGGCAATTCCATCTGTGTCTGTGTTTCCCTAGCTGAGGGTGACGTAGCCTATTTGAATTCATGACCCCCCCCCCCGGAACAGGCTGTCTGAATTACCAGGGGTGATTCAAGAACTGTCAGAGTCCTCTTCAAACCACCAACGAGTGTTTGTCCTTCCTCAGGCCTGCATGTTGGAATTATTCAGCATTTAATGATTGATGAGTTGGGGGATGAGTTTGTGGAAAGGAGATAAGGGATGAAAGTAACCTTTTAAAGGAGAAAATGGGACAAGCCTACGGGGCACTCCAGGTACCCTTTAAATAAAAGCAACTGGGATCTGATTTCTCTTTAATTCCTTCTCTAATTCCTCTGAATTAGCCTGTGGGAACTTCTCAACCCTCACAAAACAAATTGAGCTCCCCACAAGTCAGACCTGAGGAACAGACATCAGACTCGCTGGTGAGGTCCCTGCTGGCAGAAGACCTGGCTCAAGCCTATTTGAATCATCCATCAGTAAAGAAATCACCTTCAAAAAAAGTCAGTTCAACCTAAATTCCATCAAACCCAATAGTAATAAACCATAAACCAGTGAGAATGCCAGCCTAGGAGATGGACAAACATTGTCTGAGAAGAAAACTCGAGATTTTCAAAGGTGTTGGTTGACGTGAAATTTGGTTAAGTAGCTGTGTGGTGGCATCTTCTCTGAGACTGTTGGTCTAGACACCTCTGTAAACCTTAATTCACAGGAGTCAAGTCTGCCTTTGGCTTCCAAGCTGCAAAATGATCCAGTCCTTTCACAATGCTTAGCATCTTACCCAGTGGAAGTGATTACAGAAGAATCAGGAATTTCTAGAGCTGAGGATTTCCCTCTCTGATGAGGATTCCTGCCTCCATTCCCACTTCAAGGCAAATTAGGTGAAAGGAGGAGCTATTCCTAGGGAGAAAATCATGATCAGGGTACCTTATGCCACACTCCAGCTGCTTCTAGTTACCCCCAGTGGCTGGAGGGAGCAAAGGCATCAGTTCCATATGCTGAGGAGCTCAGGGATTATTTGGAATTTGGGCTAAGCACCTTCATTCCCCAGCATATTTATTTACTGGATGCAGGGTGGGAAAAAACGGGTCTCATCCACAGAATTACTCTTACAACCAAAGGCCAGGGTGTGGGGGTGCCTCTTGCTCAGGTCTAACATGAAAATAAGGGGTTTAAATTCTTCCTCAGCCACAGTCATGTGAGAAAAAGTTCAAAGTCAGTCAGGGCTGGAGACCTTTAACCATGAAATTTCAGGAATTAAGGGGAAAAAATACTGCATGAAGTGAGGTGCCTTATAAACACAGCCCTCTAAGAGACAGTGCAACATTAAATAGCCCTGAAAATGCACAAGCCAGATGTGGAATTTGACATCCTGATTTAATGATTCAGACATAAGTTTTTTCACGTGAAGTTGGATTTTGATTTTTTCTTTAATTTTTTCTTTTTTTTTTTGTAGAAAGAATATGGTTTACAGAAAATTGTATGAGCAGGTCCACAGTGAATAACTTAATTAGGTGGCATGTAACAGAGCTGCACACAGCCGTTAGCTAGAAATGTGCACTTTGCTGGCTTTAGCTCTAATTAGTTTTAATTCATCTGCATATATATTAGCTGCTTCATACACAAACATGCAGCTACATGCACAAGCTGGAGCTTTACCATTTCAGCTGGAAACAAAGCATCACGTGCTAAAACTGGTGCTGAGGACCAAGAAAAAAAAAATTGTATTTCTTAATATTTAGCCCTGCTCTCTCACATGTCTTGCTCCAGGGAGAAGTGGAACTGAGGGAATTCGCCAAGAAGTTTCAGTTCCATTCCCGCCCTCGGGTTTTGGGTTCCTGACGTGGTCGGAGTGGAGAGTGCAGCAAATCCCAGAATTAAGAGAGTTTCCCAGCACTGTGTGGCAGGCTGGGCTGGCTGGGGGGCAGCGTGCTGCAGCCACATGCCCCGGGGACTGCCTGCACTCGGATTGCCATGGCAACCCCAGCTTTGGGGGGAATTCAGGCTATCCCGGCTTTCCCACGTTACGGACTTCACAGCCAAGGAGCTGTGAATAAATTCTGCTTACGCTGAGCAGAACATAAATTAAACAATGTGGGATGTGAGGCACAGACCTGCCAGCGCTGCACCCTTTTAATTCGCATTTTCTCGGCAATTTCTGTTCAAAATTTGGCATTGTGCCTGGGAGTGACAGAAAGCACCTCTCAGGAGATGACTGGGAGGGAAACAAAGATTAGATTTAGCTCAGTTGTTCACATACAGACATTAATGGCAAGGACGGTTTTATAATTTCATTTTTATGTCAAACCTTTCTCACGCTTTATATGCTCACTGTCTATAAAATCTAGTACCAGGATTGCATACAAAAATCACCAACTTTTGTATAGACATTAAAACTTTGTGCCAAACCCTTTTGCCACAGGTAGTGTGTATGCTTGCAGAATAGCTGCTACAACCCTTTTAGAAATTAGACCACAATAAGAATTGCTCTGATTAAATTCCACAAATCATTTTTTTAAGTTAGTACTCATGCTGCAATCAATAGGATTAGTAGAATTAAGAAATGGCGAAGAAAGCATTTTAAAAATCATGAGGATTTTTAATAGCAAGATGATTGCTTTCTGTAGTTCTCCAGAGCCAGGCTCACCTGCAAATAAAACACCTCCCAAGAAAGAACCAGGTGGGTGTTTTTTACATCTCCCATGACAATGGTCCAGTTTTATGTCTGTGTAACTTCACATGGCACCAGTGCCTGCTCTGAAGGCTTGAACAATACATAGTAAATAAAAAATACCAGTCTGACAGCTTTTTGAAGCATTAGGCAGAGATACAAAGTCGACGTTAAGCTGCTCTCCTTAGCAAAGGCACTTTTTTATTACATTGTCCTGGAGATGCCTCAAGACCTCCCTTGGAGCTGTTCTTTTTGACGGAGCAGAGAACACACACAAACCCCTTCCCTTTGCTGCAAGAGCTGGTGACTGACTGTGAGAGCTGCCCGGCGTTCTGTCATCTGCCCCAGGCCAGCACAAGAAACCAAAAGGAAGGAGAGAGAGAGCTCAGCTGCCATCCACGCAGGAGCTGTACACACGGAGCACTCGGAAAAGGCTCTCAGCTTCCCAAACCAACCCACTGAGGGAGATCACCGAACCCAAACTCAACAGGGATGGCCAGCTTTAGGGGTTTAACCGTGTCTATTACATCATGCTTCTTCACAAGAACAAGCCTGTTGTTTTCACTTCAGCCTGCTTTAAGAGAGGCATGTGTAATGCTCTCAGGAATGAGGCAGGAGCAGCAATGGTTCTGTGGACAGGACTGTTTAATGATTAAGAGTTGGTTCCACGCAGATTCCCACGCAGAGACCTGCATGACTCTGCCTTTCCCAGCAGCTGAGAAAAGCCCTGCTTCCTTCTCCCCCTGAATCTACAGTTTAGTGCATGTTGCAACACACCCTGCTCCCATGAAGCAATCCTCAGCTGGGACAGTTTTTACTGAAACGCAAATTCTCCAAAAGTTTCTGAACCTCTACTCATGACTCCTTCCCCTACCCCTCAGCTCACCGCCACGACTCCTATTTGTATGGCTGAAACAGTGAGTTAATTTCTCTCAATTCCACCAGAGCACCAAAATACTGGCAGAGGAAAGCAATAAATCAAAGAGGGAAGACAGCCTAAAAAAATATTTGTGCTAGAAGACATTTTAAGGATATACGGGATTCATGCAGAAGAAGAAGGGCACAAGGCAGTGATTAGAAATAAATTTAAATTGAAAAATACTCAGCCAAAAAGCCTGAATTGAGAACGTGTTGAGCACCAGAGAGAGCTTGGAGACACAGTCTGTGTTATTAAGCTTTCTGCATTAAACAATTAAATGAAGCAATTAGATTTCAGAAGGGAGACAATTATTTTAGGAATGAAACAAAGGCTGGAGGAAATGCAGCCGCCTGAGTGTGGAGAATGGAGAAAAGGAAACCAAAGCATTGTATTTGAAATGTTCACAACAACCAATTTGTGCAAGAGGATTTTTAATTAACGGTCTAGAATGGTTCTTTTAACTCAATAATGAAAATAATGCAATTTTAAAAAAGAAAACCACCTCAATATGTGATTATAATTGATAAAAAATCATAGGCAATGGCAAGCAAGTGCTGAAAGGGACTGAGGAGTGACATGGAAAAACAATCCTCCAAGATGAGAATTCTCCTGAGATGACACTTTTAACTCTCCACATGTTTTGATGTGCTGTTTTCTCAAGGCTGTGAGGAAAGATTACTCTCAGGAGACCAGAAGGAAAAAGGTTTGAGTAATTCCTCACAGGCAGATACTCTTGCAGAGCATCCTAGAGGATTTGATAAAATGGGCAATTAAGTTATTTGTCTTACTCATTCACAGCTTTAAGTGCAGGCTGACACTCCACAGAGCACCCAAGCCTCTGTCAATTCTATGAAATAAAAATGTCCTCTAAAAGCCTGACCAAGCTTAGACTAAACCAGAAGCCGAGCTTTTAATTAATTATAAACAAATATAACATTCTTAGCACAGCATGGCTAGCAGAGGAAAAGAGAAGGAAGCCAGCCCACAGGCAGCCTGTCTCCCAAGCACACTGGGACTCGAGTTTAGGCTCCTGAGGGCTGGCAGGGAATCTGTTTTTCCTTACATCTCCCTGAGTGACAGCATTCAAATGCTGCTGTTGCTGCTGGCAAACTGCAAGCTGTTTAGCACTTCTGAGAAACTCAAGGACAAAACACTTGCTTCTTGTCTTTAATGTCCCAAGAAGGGCACTGGTAACACAATGCCTGTTCAGCACCACTCCTTACTTTCAGTGTCCTTAACATCCACACTTTCTCCCAGTCAGAGATCTCACTGCAGACAGCAATCCCATCAAACAAGACAAAAACCCCCTTCCCTTTATTTTGTTTTTTTAAGGAATTATTTTTAATGAAATGTACACAGTTATAAAATAGAAAACTTTAAGTCAAGTATTAGAAACAGGTATATGAATTCAAGGTGTTTAATTTGAATATAAAAGATTGTCAACTGGATCAGAAAATATTTCCTAAAAAATTGCAGTCTTTATCCCTCTCCCAATAAAAAAAAAAATGTTCCCTTTTTTTCAGTTGATTTTGCCTTCACATAAACAACATTTTAATCTCTCATAAAATTGGTCCTAATTGCTCCTGATGTCTGGCACAGATTGATGCAGTCTAGGCCATTGCTTTCAGACACAGTAAAAGGATATACAAAATCCTTAAAGAAACAAGAGGCTTAATCTCCTGAAGTAGAATATTTCTTGTAGCTGATGAATGCTTGGCTACAACCAACAGGTTATTCCAAATGACTCCTAAAATATCCTGGCTGTATGCAGTAGGCAGTATACTCTTCCTATTCTACATAAATCTCCTTGGTTAAGCACAAAACTTATTAAAAGTGGGTAAGAAAAGCACTTCAGCAGAGATATTGGACTTGAAGCTGTTGCAGAGCTGTTTGAGCACTGACATAACTCATCCTGCTCACTTCCACTCCTCTGCTCTGCTCCCTGAGAGAGCTCAGAGGCAGGAAGGAAAAACTGCTGGAGCAATCCTTTTCTTTAGATACTGCAGAATGGATAGTGCTGGTGTCTATGAAACAAAAATGTCCAAAATACCTGAGCTGATCATTCAGCTGAAGCTCAGCATCTCCTCCTGGGAGCCTGGAATTGACAACTGATACAAGTAAAGGGAGTAAGAACTTGGAGAACTCTGCCTGCCCAAAAGGCAGACAGGTGCCAACTCCTGTATTACCTTTTGCTTGGATACAACCAGTGACACTGAATACACCACAATTGGAAAGATACTGAGAATCAGCACACAATCCTAGAATGGTTTGGGCAGGGAGGAACCTACAGGATCCTCCAGCTCCAACTACTGACTCCTTCCACTCAAGCACATTGCTCCAAGTCCCATCCAGCCTGGCCTTGAGCATAAGGAGAAGAATCACTGAAGGAAAAAAAAGCCCTGACTGAAATGATTTTTCTATCATGTGAACTTCAGGCAGTTTCCACTAACTACAATTAATTATTCAAGCCTCACTGTTTGAGCAAGAGGCACCATGTGCAATGAAAACTTGAAAACACTGTGTGTCAGTGTCACAATGTTTCTGCAGAGCACTGACAGGTTATGTGCTGACACCTGACCTTCACAGCAATGGCACCACATAAAAACAACTTGGGAAGAGCTGGAAGTCCCACAGGTGCAGCAACAATTAAACCCCTGCCAGTATCTAGCCAGGCACCTGGGAGATGTTTGCAGAAACGCAGGATCCTACAGCTGTTCAAGCAGTAGTGATTCCATGGGATTCTCCCCCCTGAGGCCTCGACAGGCGTGTGTGTCCTGAACTGTGCAGTTGTGCAATTTCTGCAGCCTCAGGTGAGGTGTGAAGGCCACGGACTGGAGTTTGTTCCAGATGAAAGCTGAGAACTGAATTTGATACAGGCTCATGAATCCTCTTCCCTCTGTGAGGGGCTCACACCTTCCAGCACAGCTGAGCAGCCTGTGACAGAGGTCATGGAAGGATTCCCAGCTAGGAGCGCCAAAGCATTCACAGCTTTGACAAGAGGCTGCTGTAAACATCTGTGAGACACACAATCCCTTGGATAGTTTCAGAAGAACACTTCCTTCAGGATGCCGAAGGCACTTGGTGCAGACATTTGATTTCATTTTCAAACCCAGGCATGATTTTTTTCCAAGAAACCCACCACAATATTTAAAATCCCTCTTGCACTGTAGTCTGAAGTTACAGTTGTCTTAATATACTTTCATGGAGAGCAAATATATTTGACAAGTTACCTAAGATATTATTTTATGCTACTAAGCCAGCACCCAGCTGAAAGGTTTACTCCTTTTTCCTTTCACACTGTATTTATAATAGGCCATTAAAAAAAAAAAAATAAATTCAACCTCCCCATGAAATTTCAAATTCCAGTTGCCTCAAAAGTGTCCCATGAGTGTACTTCCAGTGGAGATGCGTCTGAAAAGTGCCTGCAGCAATGCAAATCTCTTCATGTGAGTGACAGAACAAAAGCATAAGAATTTCTACAAGATGGAGCTCAGATTTCGTGAAAGTTAAAGTATCTTGAAAGAAGCATCAAAGTAAAAATTGTTTCCTGCAAGGAATCTGTTTCCATGTCAATCTTCACCTGAGAACAAATGAACTTATTAAGGCACATAAATAAATGGCATGATAAGCAGCCAGTGATAATTATTTTGGCTCAGAAGAGAAGAAGAAGGCACTGTGACTTCTTTCATTCATAGTTTCACATTGAATTCATCTGGTTTGTGTTCAGCTGTGAGATCCTCTCTTCAACCATGTCTGCCACCAGATTCAAGTTGCAGCCCCGGAGGGCTTTAATTAAGTCAGCTACCTTTGCATCCTTCCCCTTCCACTTCTGCCACTCCCGAAGTGCCTGGACCAGCTCCTCATACAAATCGAATCGATAGGCTGCCTCGATCCTGTCCAGCTTCACCTCTGGCATCCCAAGTTCTCGCATCAGCTTCTTCCACTCTCTCCCAACATTGGCACATATGACATCAAAAGCTTCCTTCAGGAGATCTGAAACAGCAGAAGCAGATCAAGTCAGCCATGGCTTTACTAAGAAACATAAAGGAACGTTTAGAAGTTGTTGGTTTTATTTCAGCAACACGCTGAACTCTTGTTGCACCGCACATGCTGAGAGTTCTACAGAAGCCACCGGATAGACTTGGAATCCCAAAAAATAAAAGAAAAGGAAGATAAAAAGAGAGGGGGAAATTCCACCCCGGAAAGACGTTTGTGTACACATTTACTGGGGTTGCTGGGGAGCGATATATACGGGGATATAACTATAGATATAAAACTATATATATTTAATAAGACACCTACGTTTGTCATCTGGCTGATCATCAGGAGCATGAGGTTCCTGCTCTTCGAACTGCACCACCTGGGACAGCAAATCGCTCCTCTCGATGTGCTGCAGCAGCTTTCTCAGGAATTCCAGGTTGTCGCTCCCGATCTCCTGCTGCTCTATTAGGATGCTGAAGAGCTCCCGGCCGCTTTGCACCGTCTCAAGCTTTCGCTTTCTAATTTTGTCGCGGCAGAGGAACTTCATGGCGGCGAGCTCCGCGTCCGACAGTCCCGAGGAGATGGAGTGCAGCAGGCTCAGGAAAGGATTCACGGCGCCGGGGCCCGCGCCGAGGGATTCGGCGGCCTGTCCCAACCTTCTGGAGGGGAAATCCATGCCTGTTGGCGCAGAACGACTTCCCGGGAATACGGGGAGACACCGGAGGGACGACACCGACACCGAGAGCGCCCGGAACTTCCGTGACCCGGCGAGTTTCCCGCCCGCCGCCCGCCCCAAGATGGCGGCCGCGCCGCCGCCCGTGAGGGGGTGGGTGTTCTGCCTCGCCGCCGCCTGAGCTGGGCTTGGGGACCCGCTGCCCCGAACCCCCTCCCCAGGCGAACGGGCTTGTTTGGTGCTGCTGAATGCGGAGCGAGTGTGGGAGCCGAGCTCGGAGCGGCCGGTGTCCTGCTGCAGGGGAAGAGCCCCGGTGCCTCAGCGGCTCAGCCCCGGCCAGGTCACAGAATCACAGGATCACAGGATCACAGAATCACAGTATCACAGAATCACAGGATCACAGTATCACAGAATCACAGGATCACAGTATCACAGAATCACGGAATCACAGAATCACAGAATCACAGTATCACAGAATCACAGTATCACAGAATCACGGAATCACAGAATCACAGAATCACAGTATCACAGAATCACAGAATCACAGTATCACAGAATCACAGGATCACAGAATCACAGAATCACGGAATCACAGAATCACAGAATCACGGAATCACGGAATCACGGAATCACAGAATCACAGAATCACAGAATCACAGAATCACAGAATCACAGTATCACAGAATCACGGTATCACAGTATCACAGAATCACAGTATCACAGAATCACAGAATTACAGGATCACAGTATCACAGGATCACAGTATCACAGAATCACAGGATCACAGTATCACAGAATCACAGGATCACAGAATCACAGGATCACAGTATCACAGAATCACAGGATCACAGTATCACAGAATCACAGGATCACAGAATCACAGGATCACAGTATCACAGAATCACAGGATCACAGTATCACAGAATCACAGGATCACAGAATCACAGGATCACAGGATCACAGAATCACAGGATCACAGAATCACAGGATCACAGGATCACAGGATCACAGTATCACAGAATCACAGAATCACAGGATCACAGGATCACAGGATCACAGAATCACAGTATCACAGAATCACAGTATCACAATATCACAGAATCACAATATCACAGAATCACAGGATCACAGTATCACAGAATCACAGAATCACAGGATCACAGAATCACAGGATCACAGAATCACAGAAGCAATGCTTGGGAAAGATCTCGGAGATTACCGATTCCAATCCATGACCGAGCACCCCAGTATAAACCAGAGCATGGCGCTGAGAGCGGCATCCAGTCTTTTGTTAAACACTTGAAGGGACAGTGACTGCGCCGTCTGGGCAGGTCATTCCATTGTCTGATGACCCTTTCTGCAAAGGAATTCTTCCTAATATCCAACCTAAACCTCTCCTGGTGTAGCTTAGACTATGTCTTCTTGTCCTGTCCCTGTTCCCTGTGAGCACAGCCCGGTTTCCCCCAGCTGTCCCCTCCTGTCAGGGAGTTGTGCAGAGTCACAAGGTCCCCCTGAGCCCCCTTTTCTCCAGGCTGAGCCCCTTTCCCAGCTCCCTCAGCCTCTCCTGGCATTCCAGACCCTTCCCCAGCTCCGTTCCCTTCTCTGGACACGCTCCAGCCCCTCCGTGTCCTTCCCAAATTGAGGAGCCCAGACTCAAGGTGTGCCCTCACCAGTCTGAGCCTGAAGTTGGGGGAACTGTAGATTTCCTGTTTAATCCTGAATCATTGTGAACACCTATGTCTATAAGGATTAATCTCTGTGTTGTTTTTTTTTTTTTTTTTTCCAAAAGGTGTAAAGAAAAGCAGTACGAGGATGAAAGGTTCAACCTGGGGATGAGGCGGCTCAGGGGGCCCCTGCTGGCTCTGCACAGCTCTCACTGAGACGAGCCAGTGGACAGGAGGGGGTTGGTCTGTTTTCCCAAGGAAAAGAGGAAAAACACCAGGAGCAGTCTGGGGGAGATATTAGGAGAAATTTCTTCCTTGAAAGGGTGGACAGGCATTGGAACAGGCTGCCACGAGGAAGCGGTGGAGTCACCATCCCTGGAGAGATTTAAAAGACATACAGATATGGTGCTCTGAGACACACTTGGCAGTGTTGGGTTAGTGGCTGGACGTAATGATCTTTGAGGCCTTTTCCAACCTTCATTATTCAATGATTCTATAAAGAATCTATAAAGAATTCTATATTGAATCATATTCTATGATTCTATAAAGGGCTTTCTCCGCCAAGAGCAAGAAACGCCATGAGAGAGCCCTGCTCCCAAAAAGATGCCATTCCCATGGTTTCCCTGCCTGACAGCTGCCCTGGGAAGCAGGCTCTGCCCTCCCTGTGTGGCCCTCCCTGCCCCCAGAGACCCCCAGCCTTTCCCTGGAAACACAGAGCATGAAGCCTGGTCTTTGTTCCTCACCAAGATTAATTGTGACACAAAGTACCTCCTGACCTTTGGAAGGGAAGAAGTCGGGCAAATGTTAAGTCCCTGTATTTTAGAGGTGACTCTTGCACACGGTGGAAGGTTGTGAACTTTTCTGAAATGGGAAAGATCAAGTTCATCCCATTGTTTTGTAGGTGCCTTTTGGCTTTTCTTCTCAGCACATGTCAAAAGTTTAGAGATTTCCTTGTTCCTTCTGTGAGTACTGGCATATTGATTCCCCAAGCTACCCCATCCCTAAGTTGTTTCCAGCACACTTTAATTTATTATTCCTACAACACACTCACAGACCTATGTTCTCTCATCATAAAAAGATTTCTGACTGATAAATGGACTTGAACATTATTGTCTTCCTCATCTCCATCTCCACTTTCACATTCCAGTGGGAAGGGCAACCCCCAAAACGTTTCTAAAACTCCCACAGGCAAAAGCCCTCTTTAGATAAACCCACTAGATATTTTTATTTATTCCCTAAAAGGAGGGAATTAACTTGTTGCAGGGTCTCATGGTAAAGCAAAGAGTGAGGAATCGCTACTGTGAATCTGAGCTGGGACAAGATCTGCCTGATTTAAGAGGTTTTTGTTTGTTTGGGTTTTTTTTCATTTATATATGAATATACTTTAAACACAAGGAAAGACCTTAACAAAAAGCATAGGAGAAGTATATTTGCTGTGTGTGCATTAATTTATGAAGCAGGAGTAACCCTTGTAATAATATTACAAGTATAAAATCCAGTTAAATAAAATTTCTATTTAATTTTGCCAAGGAAGGTGACTTTACAAAACAGCAGGGACCAAATCACATGGTGCCTGCTGATGGCAACCATCCGAATTCAGAGGCAAATCTACATGAGAGAAGCCCAAATCAGTACAATTTATACCTTTATTCTCTATACCCTGACACACAATTGAAAACAATTAAAATTGTATGAGCTGATTAAAATCGACTGAGATTTTAATCAGCTCATACAAACCTAGTGGCCAGATTCAGCACTGAGGTATGAGGAGCGTGAAAGTGACACTGCACATTTATATAATTCCAAAGGTGTCTAAATTACTAACAAATGTGAAACTAAAAGACATAAATCAATATTTAATTAAGACTCTTAAAATGCTTTTAAACTCACTCCTAACAGAAGGCAGAGTGATTGAACAGGGTCTTTTATTCTGTCCGTACCGGGCTTGGAAGCATTCACGGATGAAACCCCCCCCCAGCAGCTTGCTTTATTCCAGTGATCTCCTTTGGAAGCAGTTCGTGGGGCTTTGGCAAGGAAAGGATTAGGCGAGCCTAACAGACCCTAAATAAAAATAATATAAACAAACAAACAAACAGACAGACAAAACTGAATGGAAATTATTTATTGGAGCAGCTCAGATTTCAGTGGAAGTTTCCCAGAAACTTAAGTGCTGTGAATGATCCGGTTCCTAACCAAATAATCCTCAGGTTTCTCGAGGCGAGACGAGTCCTTGCAAAATACTGCAGAGGGAGCTCGAAGCTTGGGAGTGCTTCAGGTTTAGCTTTGACTTCACAGCCCTTGCTGGAGGAGCAGGGCAAAGAGAGCACGAAAAGATTAATTTCAGCAGAGCCCTCAGGGAGGTGTCAATCACTGGGACATTCAGGAAAAAAGCACCCATTTGGGGACTGCAAAAATGGCAAAGTGTGGGGCTGTCCTGAACTTTGGGTGACTGAGGTGTTTGTGTGGAAACTCGGGAAGATCCTTCATTATTTCCAGCCAAGGCAGCTGACATTCTGCTAGTCCAGAGAAACGGGAGTATTTAGGAGCTGCTGGGTTTTTAAGTGAAGCAGCTTTGATAATTTCTTTAATTTCCCATGCAATTCGATAGCAGATAACCCAGGGGGGATTTAAAGTCTTCATCCTGACAGTCCTGAGACACAGGTTGGGCAAATAGCTTGGCACAGACAGTGCTGAGGAACTGTTTCTCTTTTGACACCCAGTGGATTGTACACTTCTTTTAATATACCTACTCTTGTATCCCATGGGAATTCATAGCACCTCCTTTTTTCTTTGCTGTCCTCAAGATAAGAGGGGATTTTGCACAAAAAGAAAAGCAACCCTTCCCTACTAGCAGAATTGGGCTGCGAGAGGTTTTTGGTTTGCTTGCTTGCTTTTTTACTCCCATTGTGAATAAACTGATTTCCATAAAATTTCTTAATGTATTTATCCAATGCCTCTGATCCATTCTTTTGCAAAACCCTAAAATGCACGTTTTCAGCAAAGAGAAGAAAGTTTCTGTATTTTCTTTTGCGAATGAATTGGTCTGTAAATGTCTATTTTGTCAGCTATCAGCCCTCTGTTGCTATAACATCCAGTCTAGAAAGAAGTGCTCTGGTAAAGAAACTCATTTGTGAAGAGGCTGAGGATCTTAGGAGAAAATTGTCCCTGACAAAAGGGCCTCTAAGAAATGTCAAATTATTGTGGGTTGAGAGAGAAAATTAGAAGCAGAGTGTGGGAAAAGTAAATAAGTACTGAAAAGAGAGTGAACTCTGGCATGACTAGGTTGTATACAGATAAGAGATCTGGCCAAGTAACAACAACAACAAGCAATAAGTTGTTAACAGATGCTTGAACTTAATATTGAAACAGCAGAAGTGTTGATATAATTCTGTTGATACACTTCTGTTGAGTTATTATTGGCAGAAGAAGTTAGTTTAACTCTAGGGGAAGGGTAAATTGTAGACTTTTGTTTATTTGCTCCAGCTAAAAACCTCTGACTTGACTTTTTACCTATTTTTGTAGTGAATTTTCGTCATACCATGGAAATATGAAATCATTCAGAGAAACATTTCACATGTCAGTAAAACTGTGTGTATATATTAGCCCAGCACATCTCATTCCTCTAAACCATATCTGTTACTTGAGCTCTGCAACATCAATTTTGCACTTGGAAAAACAGAAGAATGGGGAAGACAGAGAGCAAGGGTTGTTTGCAGAGGAATGTCGTTGTGAAATGACAAAACATCCCCAAATAAAAGTGGGTGATCATTAGATCTCTTTTGGGCCCCCTTCTATTTCTATTCAGTTCAGTTCCTGCTCTGTGACTGGCTGGGGGCAAAGCAAAGCAAGATAAGCTCCAAACTGGAAGTAGCTATTCATCCAGGGAAATAATCCAGCAGCTCTGATTGCCAGGCTTGGAAGCTAATACGAATTCATTTCTGCAGAGTATGTATAATTTGTTCTTTATTTTCCTGAGCTGCTGTATTGCCAGTTCCTAAACCAGATAAAACCATGAAAAGGTAAATACTAACCACAAAAACATTCATTTTCTGTAAATTGAGGTGTTTTTCTTCATTCTCCATCTTTGTATTAGAAAATACAATATTCCGAGCAGCTATTAAATAAAGGTTAGGATAACAAAAATAATAATTTTGCATAGAAAGTTGATCTATTTTGCACCACTTTGGAGTATTTCTTAGAAGCAGGCAATTAGTTCTGTACCACCCAAGGATCTGTATTCCTCCCCTTTCCTTACTGAGGAGCAGCACTCCATTGCCTGCTGCAGAGCATTGCAGTTGAAATTATGGCAAGAGGGATTGCTCTTTTTTTTTTTTGGTGTCTGTGAATGTTCAGCTCTTCTCTCTTCTGCACCAGCAGATTCTGCTTTGGACCTGGTGAAGAATGTAAACTTTTCCCCAACTTTGTCTCTGCTTCCAGCCTACAGAGTGGCCTCTTCAGAGACCAGAAAATACCTAAATGTCTCTTAGAGGTACTGAAATTTTGCTTTAATAAATAAAAATGAGTGAGCCTGGTCACACTTACTTGATTTTTGAGTTAAACTCAGGTATTGTGAACTCACTGCTGTGACTGGAGATAATGGCAAACCAAGAGGTAGGGGTTATTTCCTAGAAACAAGTATTACCTCAGATATCGGTGATTTCCATTCTTTTCAGGATGTGCCAATGTAATATTTTCCATCTGAGTCACTGTCCTGGACGTTGGAAGGTGCAAATTTTTTACTCAATTCTGATTAGGGAGGGAGTGCCTAGTCTGCTCAAACACAGTGCAGTTATTATCCAGTTATTTCCTTTTAAAACATGAATAGTTTTGTGTGGCCACTAAGTGATACAGGATATGACTGGGTGAGTTACTCACAGGGATTTAGGTATAATAAATAAGAAAGCAAATCGAGTTTCATCATCCCTTTCCCTTGATTCTTTGGGAAGGAAGTATTATTTTCTGCTCTTTGAAGAAATGCTGTAATTTGAGCCAGTCCACAGTGCTGTGGTCAAAACCAGATGCCAGTTAGTCCTAAACCACTATTTGGAATCCATTTTCGTAGACAAACATGTGAGAAACTTGTTCTATTTGTTCCCAGAAATGAAAAGTCTAGGAAGGGAGCGTGGCTTCCTGAGAGAAGGCTGGATTAATCCAATATAGCGTTTATATATTTTCCTTACTGTCTGTATACTTCAGAAGAAGTGAGGAAGTTGCACATGCCACAGCTTGGTGCCATAAAAGCCACAGAATGAGTTTTCTTTTTTTTTTTCCTTGTGTAGATACAACCAAAATTAAATGACTCGTAGCTTAGTATCAGCCCCAAGCTCACCCTCTCTGATCACTCAAGTACACATTTAACCACACTTTGCTGTTCGTCACCAGTTCTGGAGTGAGGCTTTTGAAAGGGAGCCTGTGCCACATCTTTGCCAAGCACCTAAACCTGGCAGTGATTAATTAATTGCTGCTTCTTATCCCCCAGAAGCCCCAGAGGTGATTACCAGCTTAGCTCACCAGCTCTAAAAGGCAAGCCTTGTGAAGAGGTGGAGGAACTTGTTTTCAGAAGTCAAAGGCAGGGAGGCAAGAGGGAAGAGGTTCTGTAGAAGTTCAGAACTGCCTCTTTTCAGAAACTTCTGTAGAAGTTCAGAGCTTTTGCTCTTTGAAGACAGGATGAAGACAGAGCTGTGGTTCACGTTGGTTTGCTCGCAGGAGTTTCACCGTTCCTTCCCTGCTCACAACTCCCCTTTTCCACTCCCAGCAGTGCCTGAGGGGAGTGAAATCCCCAAGCATTTCCAGGACTCAGAGCCCAGCAGCCTGCAGACACACAGTGCACACACACCATCTCTTGCAGCACACCCAGAGCAGTCTGACCTGCTGGGATTTATGGCTTCCCCACTTGCTGGCTAATTACTTGCAATTACCTTCCTTCTTTACCTGGAGACGTATTTCAGAGATTAATACGTTGAGAAATGTGAGCTGCTCCTGTAATTACACGCTGCTGCCAGGACAGAGGGGAATTCCAGGCTTGTGAGCTCCGTTCCTCCCACGGGACCAAACCATCTCCACACGAGACCCACAGCATTTCCTGTCTTGGCATGGTGGGGATGGCACAGGGCAAACAAGCTGCCCAATAACCCACTTACAAGGGGAATCCATCCTCTTTCCAGGAAAGACTTTCCTGTGGCTGTCAGCTAACTTAGGTCTGGGAACAGCAGGCAAAAGCCTTTTCTTCCTCTCTTCCCTACTTTGCACCTTTTCCTTAGCTCCACCTCATATTTCAGCTGGAGAAGATAACCACACTTTTTTCATTTAGCAGTAAAAATAGGGAATAACCTTTTCTTCTCTTATAAGATTGCTTAACCACCTGACACTCACTCTGAAAAATGGACTTTTTTACATTTAAGCTTATTCAGCACAAACACTGTGAAATATTTTGTATTTTGATTCTTGTTTCTCATGGTCATCCGAACAGATACATTTCCTGTTTTGGCGTGAATTTTTTTCCAGAGATGGTACTAAGCCAGATGAAAGCTATGACCTCAAAATCTTCCATTTGCTTGGATTTTCCAAGGCCTTTGCCTCATGGAAACCAGCACAATGGTGCACTTGACTCTTTACTGCTCTCACAAAGCATCTGCATCGATTTATTTTGGCTTTAGCTGACACTGAAGTTAGAAAAGTAACCTACAGTAACTGTCAGGAGGTTTTATTTTATCCAAAGTGAAACCAATCACTCAGTAAGTACTGCTTAGCCTCGTGCAAAGCATGCTGAAGGGAATCAATGGAAATATTTTCTTTGGCTTCAGGTGGCTGACATGGCCTTAAAAATTAAGGATAGAGTTAAAATCTGAAACAAGCCACATTCATAGTTAGTTTTTTCTTCAGAAAGGCCCGTTGGGCTAAAAAAAGAAGGTTAAAAAAAGAACTTTGGTTTTTCTCTGCTATACTAAAAATGGCATGTTGTGTTTGGTTATGGAATAAATAGTGCTCGAATGTGCAGAGAATTGAACCAGAGTTTGAATGGAATTCATATAAATTTTAAGACACAGTTTTTCTTCAGTGGCACAAGGAAGAGAACTTGTTTACTCTGAAAACTATGTAGGAAAACATAAATGCACTCAAGTGATGTATGGAACTCTGGGAGAGGTCAGACTCCAGGGGTATCAAGATGAAAAGTAAATTATTATTTCTTATTGGAAATCACAGCAGCCAAAAAGATCATTAACAGCTCAGGACCAGAGAGCGTGGGGGGGGGGTTAAAAATAGAAATGTGTCTGTGCCTTGATGTGAAACTTATTCACCCTTAAGCTATTTAAGACTGCAAAATATTTGTAGGACAGTATCTTGGAAACACAATGACATGGAAATGCAGGAGATTCAGAGTCAACACTGGCAGCACTTGGGGTGGGAGCAACTTCCTCCTTGGATGCACCGACTGACGCCGTGTCTTTGCCGTGAACCTCTCATGACAAGCAGCAAGCAGAGATTCAGCAATGGCTCAGAAATAGCCCATGCAGCCATTTCCAGCAGGAATCCTCTCCATAGACTGCATTTTCTCTTTGACCAAGGAAATGGTGCCATTACTTTCCTCTTCAATACGTGAAGACATTGGATTAGGGATTTTTTTTCTTTTTTTTTTTTTTCCCTCTGATCAGATCCGGGCTGGGAAATGGTTTTGTGCTAATGGTTTTGGGGCAGAAGCATGCCAAGCACAGTTTGAATGCATGTCATGGACATGGTGTCATACCAACACAGAGTTCAGCGTTGTACTTGCACAAATAAAATATTTGGTTTGCTATCTTTCATCAAACCTGGTCACTGTGAGTCACGTCAAGGCGTGTCCAGGTATTTTTTGATCACTTCCAGATCCCTGATTCCTTGTTTTTAGTTTCTTTTTTTCCCCTCTTCTATTCCAGTAAATCCTTTCCAGCACAATCCTGCCTCAAATTTGCTATTTGTAAAAGCAAACCCTTTTTTTTGCATCTTAAATATGAAAAAAAACTTTCAGGAAAATACCACAACCACAGTGCAAGTGTTTTTCTGGAAGGCATTATAGCTAATAAGCTCATCTGTACAATTTTGTCCTTTAATACCTGACAATCCCACACAGTTACCAGCTAGACTGTGGTGTACCTGCTTCTGGTGTCCATATCCATTCTCTCAGGACACATTTCCCACCTTCTAACTAAATTTCCTGACTTGGAGCATTAATATTTTCCATCAGGAAAAAGGAAAGGAGTGAAGCCTCGTGCTTTGCCTTCTCACACAACAGTTAAATGGGAGAGAGAGAAAAAAAATTGCAATCAGCAAGTGAGGTTCTGAGGCCAGCGTTGCTTGGACAGGTCCCTCAGGGCAGTGAAAATGTGGGGACATTCTGCAGCCAAAAACTCCCTTTGTGCTCTTGGAGATGGATCTCAGGTGGGATTCACTCATCTCCAAGTGGGTCTCTAAAGCAGCCCAAACACCAGATCTGCCTAGGACATTTTTAGGGTGATGTCTGTACACTCAGAGGACGAGAAGGGTTGGGAACAGAACCTGTCCCACAGGAGAAACTCTTGGATATTTAAGTTTATTTCAAATAAGTGTTCAAAGAAAAATGAAAAAAAAATTAAACAGATTTAGTATATATTTGCTTTCCTTAAAAAAATTATTCCATGAAAGAATTTTATAGATATCTAAGTAGTAATACAGATTTTTTTTATATACAAAATTCCATTTCAAACAATTTACTGTACAAAAGAAAGTATAAGCAACTGTTACTATTCCATGATTTCAGCAAATAATGAAAAATTCGGGTAAGTATGTGTTCAGGTTATAGTTCCACCATTTACAGGAATGTCAATATTAAGTTGGGAACACTTTCAGGTCAGTATTTACAGATTAAATCCCCTTCGAGGACGATCCCTAAGATTTCTCTTCAGAATAGGTAGTTTGGTTTTCTCCTGGATCTTTTGGGCTACCAAGGAATGAGAGGAAGAACAGGTTTTCAACAAAATGTGTGGGCAGAATTTTGTTTGATTTCTCCCCACTCCCAGTCCTATTGCAGTCAGTGGGCCTGATCTGGTAAACATTTACTAACCAGGCTTGACATTTATGTGGGAATAGATCAGGCAGGATTTGGCCCTACAGCAACACGTTATCATAAGCTACAAATTTTAAAAATAGTGACATTCCTGCAAGTCAAAATACAACAGAAACAAGAGTTAACAAAATATAAGCCCTTTATTAATAAAAATCTTTGGTTGGATCAATAGTTTAAATAAGCTTCAAGAATATTTGGTTAATACCGTTTTCTTTCTTCCACATAATTTCTCTTCTGGTACCTTCTTTGGACAGACTACAGAAAAATATCAAGTTTATCACATACTTTAAAACAAATAAATATATCAAAAGCTATATATAGCATTCTTTTTAGAGTTCTAGCATTAATCTTTAAATTAGTTTGGCAGAGAAAAAAGAGAAAAAGAAATAACTAACTTCTCTTGGAAACAGTTTGGTTTTGTAACAAACCGTACAGTAGTTAGACTTTAAAGAAATCTTTCATTTTTATTTTCTTTTTCAGTTTTATAATGCAAGTGCCATGGACAAGACAAAGCAATAAAAGAAATTAGATTAATTGCACCAATATTATTTGGAAGTGCAGTTTATCGGTCAACAAAGCAAAACTAAAATGTGTTATGCTTAAAAAGAGCTGTACTGATGGGATTTAACTAGTCATGGTAAGTAAGGATTTCAGAGTTATACTTTAGGGAAAAGCTCCTTGTACAAAAGATAGAGGATTTTAAGACAAAAGAAAAGTCCTGTAACTAACTGAAGGTCCTGTAGCCCCAGGGCAGGCAAAGCTTCCACTAAAGACGGCAAGTGGGATGCATTTGGGATTTACTCCTCTGGCACAGCCTCTGGGAAGTGCCAGGCAACAGCAAAAAGTCTGTGGGAAAAGCTGGCTGTGAAACCCGGGGTGCAAGCACTCCCTTCTCCTGCTCCAGAGGGCTACAGGGGAAAGCCTGGCTGGGGCAGGGGTGTACTGAAACCACGGGGAAGAGGGAATTTCCTCAGCAACGGCAGCGTCCGAGTGCTTGGCAGGGCAGTGAGAGTCACTGGAGCTCTCTGTGTGCTCATTAACTCAGGGCATTTAACAAAATGCTCTGTGACCATGGATGGACCTGCTGGGAGGATCTCTGAATTGTGCTGCTGCTGTTGCTGCTGCTGCTGCCAAGAAAGCACTTCCCAGATTCCCTGTGCTGATGTTTCTGGAGGCAGCAGTGCCCCAGGGAGGGTGTAGGGGACACAGCAGGCTGCCACAAAGTGCCCCCACACCTGTGGGACTACAAAGCTCAGATTCACAGAGCTAAACCCAGCCTTGAGAAGCAAGTCAGTCTGGTAGGCTTTATGGAATACTAGGGAATATACTGATTTTGCATATCATTTATCGAGTTACCCCATGGATCTTGGAACCTGGGTTTCAAAAAATAGTTCAAGTTAGCATTATTATTATTACTATTACTATTATTATGACTTCAAATTTACCTTTATTTCATTAGCTAATTGATAGGCTAAGATCAGATTGTCAGAGAATACCTCTAGCAAGATTGTCCTAAGTACCTGCATTTCTTAATGCACGCCAACGTCGATAGTGTCACCTAAGAATGAAATATAAAAACTCCCTGCATTACTGCTTGTGCAAAAGGAAAAAAACAAAACAAAACAAAACAAAACCAAAACCCCAACATTGTCAGAAATAGAACGTGGTCCTCCATGATTGCAAGAAGGGCATTTCTCACAAAGATGGGAGCGAAATGGCAGCACATCCTGCAACATGCAGCGGGGTGTCCATCACCGGAGTCCTGCCCTTGGCGCCATGGCTTTTGTCTCTGGAATGCCCTGACAGACTCAGCTCCCTCCTCTCCTAAACGTCCAGAGGATAGGAATGGCAGGAGGACAAGCTCCCACTGCGGCTCCTCGACAGCCTGGGGCTGTGGTTGTTACAGTTTTCCCCTTTTTTCTTGTCCTTGTCTTTCCAGGTTTCCAGCATCTGCAGCTTCCCTTGCTCTTCCCTCATGAAGACCTCCACCATGAGAACTTTCTCCTTGTGAATCTGCTGACTAATGTCCTTGGGAATGTCTGGGATAATCCAGTCAACAAATTCACTCATGAACATGACCAAGTTCTGAAAATGAAGTTATGAGAAAGTGTCAGTGGGGTCAAATGAAAGGGTGGCTGTAGGAAAAGGAAAGGGGCTGATTTTGGTGCACTTAGGAAGGAAAACTGAATAGAGGACAATATATGAGGTGGACTACTGGACCAAATTCCCCTCAATTGTTTTGGGTGTACTAGAAGTAGAGAATACATCAAGCATAGACCTCTATGATTTATATACCAATCCTGACACTGCAGCCACTTAGAAATCCAAAGGAATTTACAATTGGTGAGTGGCTCATGAGATTTACATCAGGAAGGCAGAAGCAAATACAAGAGGGAAAATTGCAAAACATTGGTAAAATACATTCCAATTCAATTTTTCTGATTGAAAAACCTTGATTCAAGGAAAGGGAGGTCTTTCCCCAAAAGATAATTTTTAATCAAAAAACACAATGAAAGTTTCAAAACAAGTTATTCAGATAAGGCAGACTTAAAACATTTGTATCACAGTAAGTAGCATCACTGCTGCGATTAAATAATGACTTTTAAGGACAAATTACAAGATTTTGGCTTCTAATCCAGATGCAAATTAAACTTTAACTTAGAAAATTTTGAAAATCCCATTTCTTGGCTAACTCTAAAAATGATTTTCGATTAAATTTGTGCTGCTTCAGTGAAATTGTTGATGTCCTATGGGAGAAAACCTAATTAGTGTCAGCCTTATGCTTTGCTGGTCTCTAAGGCCATTAAGTTCTTCTGCATCAAACCAGTTCAGGGAATCCCTGGGGATAATTTTTTCCACTGAGGATGTACCAGTGCCTGAGTGGGTGGGACAAAGAGGGTGATGAAGATGAGCAAATTTCTTTGGCTTTTCCATGAAACAGCTGAGAAAGAAGATATTTCTTTGGCCCCATAACTTCTTTTCTAATGCCTGCAGTGTCACCTACCTGGAAAACTATCACAAATGCCAATCTTGCTGCTAGGACAGCCCAGAAATCCTTTGAAATGTCATATTTGTTTTCAGACCAGGGGGGTTCTCTATAATCTTTGTACCTGCAAAACAAGACTCAGTAAATCAGGGGGGCAATTTGGGAAAGTTTGCACCAGAAGGAGTTATCAACAAACAGTCAAACAGTAAATGAAGATGTTTAAAAGAAAGTTCACTGTATTAAACTCTCAGAAACAAGACACAGCTGAATCTCTCCCATAGCCTTCAAGTTCACCTCAAAATTAAAGGTTAATACATCTTAATACCCTCTGATTACTACATATAATATCAATTTTGCATAAGACAGAGTAAACTACACAGTTCAGGTCATTAATTTTAAGATAGGTAAAAAGGCAACCTATATTTTTGAAACTCATCTTAAAGAGTTTCAAATAAATAAATACAAACAAACAAACAAATAAATACTGATTACAGATTCATAGAATGTGTATAACACATGATTAACAAAAGGTTGAAGCTAAGTTTTGCCATGTGGAGAGAAGGGAATTTTTCCTCAGCTATGGCTGATGGAAAATCTATGTGTTGATAAGCAGGACCAAGAAAAATACATTGAATTCAAAACCACAGCATCCTATTGATATTTTGAAAGAATTAGGGCTCTGTATTTTCAAATGATTTTAAAGTCCGTGGGATATGGATGGGATTGGAAGAAGACAGAGGCTGTGAGTGGAAAGCAAATAAATCTGGTATTTTGCTTTTGGACCACGATGCCAGCACTTCCATTCTGTGCTGAAACTTGTTTGCCAACCTTGCTTAACCTCTGCCCAGAGAGCAGCAGGAGGAAGCCAGGTGAAAGAAAAAGCAATCAAAGCTACTGAAAATGCAGTTTGGGTTGGTTTTGCTTTCATCTCTGTGTGAATTTTCTGTTTAGAGGTCATTCCACCATATTAACATGCACTATTCAAATGCATAAAGAATATAATACAAAATAATATGATTCAAAGGCAAGGTTTTTTACTTGGTCGCTTAGTGTGGGGTTTTTTTTAGTGTGTGTGTGTCAAAGTCATCTTTGTGTTTTTCTCCCCTGGAATGTTTCTTCTTTCCTTCCTCTCCCTCCATTGTCCCCCTTTCAGCTTTGCTGGTCCAAGTGCTGTCAGATTTGGATTTGATCCCCAGTTCTATGAATTCATTAGCTGAAATAGGTAACCACAATTTTCTTTTAAACATGAGAAGGATAAATATGAATTGCCACATGCAATTTGACATGCGAATTTCTGCTGTCTAATGACACTTTAAGTAAGCCCTAAGTTTCAGTGCAGATAAGGATGCTACTGCTCTCATCAGGAATTGGGAACTGGACAAAAAAAAAAAAAAAAAAAGTCATGGTCATTATATCATGAAATGACATCAGAGTGACATAACTTTCTTCCCTTAAATCATCGTTGTGCTGTTTATTGTTATTTGTCTCCTTTCCTGAAAAAGGGAATCCATAATAATAAAAATCTTTGCATGGACAAGCGCTGAATTTAACTAACACTAATCTCAATTTCCCAAAAGAAGCAGTAAATCACATTCAGGTCTGTGATTACTCAATATGAAAGCATGTTGTTCAAGGCAATGGATCCATTTGATATAAAAGGCTAGCAAGGTGCTAAGAAAGGTACTGAAAATACAAGGAACCTGCCCCAGGAATGTGAGAATTTGCCACATTCTTAGCCAGCTGTGAAAACAGTTTGCATTAGCCATCATTCAAGAGAGTACCTGCAAATCTGAACCTCGTAGCCAAGATCCAGGGGGTCGTTGGGAGCTGTTCCTGCTTGGAAATCGCTGACATTAAAAGAGGATAGTGTATGGTTGACGAAGCCATGCATGGTGCCATTCTCACTGTACATGTACAGGTACACGAGGCGTGGAATGAAGTCGGATGTGAATGAGATCACAAATGCCTGAGCCACAAGAGTAAAGAGTGAGCGCAGTACCCAGGCAGAGCTTAACTTCATCACATCCTCACCCAAACAACTCACACAACTCAGGGGAGCCTGAGGGCCCTGAGAATAGGGCATTCACTGCACCAGAAAGGGATTGTTTACTGCCCACTCTCCCGAGGTGCAGCGTATTCCCTGGAGTGGTGCCACGCCAGCTAGAGGTGTCTGTGTGGGTGACAACCTGAGCCCCCCAAAAATGGAGCAGTTGTACCCCCCAGCACCAGGGGAGAGCTACCAGAGCTCTGCTTCCCTGTGTCCCCATCAAAGCTTCTCCCTGGACCCTTGCACAAGGTCCAATTGATTGATTTTCAGCTGCTTTTCCGTCCTGAAAAAAAACCATTGGATTTGAGTCCTCAAAGTCTCATTGCATTGCAAAAGAACATTAATTGCGTGTGGTTCTTAACTTCATCAGGATAAAAGGATGAGGAGACTGAGCCCAGTTTTATTTTTATGGTCACAAAAGTTGCATTTCATCCAGTTATCTAAAATTTTCTGAAAAGATCGTGGAGAAAAGGCATGACAGCCAATTGGGCTGAGTTCCTCATGACTTTAGCCTTCCACATTTATCTTCATTATGAAACATTGCCACTGGCACAAATCTCATGTACATGTGGAACAAACACAGTACAAAATGTTTTACTTATTTCATGGTAAAGAGGAGCAGTACATTGATCAAAGAGGGGAAAATAACACTGTGTATTGACGTGGAGAGACTACACTGAACAAAAGAGAAAAACAGAGAAATTATTTCCAAAGGAAAAGAGGAGAAATGAGAAAGACAAACTAAGGCAGCATACCAAAAGGATGGGTTTGCCATAGCACAGTATAACCCTGGGGACAAAATGAAGGGATTTCAAGTCTAGATAATATAAAAAGAGCCTCCAAGGGAGTCCATGGCCTTGTGGCCATGAGCCCTACAGAGCCCCTGCTTGGCTGCACTGCAGACATGTTGAATTTCAGCTGGCCTTTGTTTTCATCTTTCCCCAGCTGGGGTGCAAGGAGGATGATCATTGTGGATGTCTGTTCATACAGAACAGTGCAGAAGCACATGCATTAATATATTAAGGCCTGCTAAATTTTTGTGAAATGTTGAAATATACGTTTTTCTCAGGGTTTTCCAAGCTCTCTTGTGCCCCTCAGTGGGGGCAGTGCAGCTCGAGGGCAGATTTTCGATGGAGGGATTCTGCGCTCTGAGGAGCTGAACTGATTCTCACCTAACCCAAAATAGCACTGAAATTAAAAAATACATCTCATCCTACTGATAGTATTTCAAAAGAGTAAAAGTAAGCAGCTGTGGTCATACTTGTTTTGAAGGACAGAACTGTTTTATGAAAAAATTCTGGAAAAAAGCAGCAGTGACTACTTATTTTATATTATTACTACTGCTCTCAGAGCTTGAAAATAAACATAACAACTCATCCTCAAATATTTCCAAAAATTTCTCAATCGTATACTTCCACTTAATTTAAGGGATTTTGTGCTGAAATAAAACTAATGGAGCAGAATGGAAAAGCCAGCCTACTGAATTCAAATTTAATTCATGCTGATTTACTTACGTTTATGATGACAGCAAGCTTTCCAATACCTCTGAGGATATTATACCAGATTCCTAAGGAAGGAGAAAAATATGTAAATGCTATTCTAGTCCTTAAAATCAGATAAATTACATCTTCAATTACCAGAGTTAGGAGCATGTATGGTTGTGCTGAACTAGTTATATTTTAAATAGAAAAAGAACAGATTCTAAATAATTAATTTAATGGCTTGTAAGCAAAAGGAGCCCAACTGTGTTTTGGCATCTATTTTTTTGAGGTTTTGAAGAATGGGGCTGAGCTGCAATGAATTGCAATTAGCACATTCTCAGAAAAAAATAACAAAAATAATCAAACTCCCACCACAATCAAAAAAATCAACATCACCCTCCCAATCATCTCTACCAGCAACCTGAGCCTGCAGCATCAAATCAGGGAGCCACAAAACACCCCCAAAGCAAAGTCATGGCAAAACATGATTTGTTCTTCAAGTGTAGGATGATCCTAGGGCACAAGGATGAGCCCAAGGAAGAACTCTGCCTGTGCAGCAGAATAAATGTAGAGTTTACTATCAGATAAACTTCTCTGCTCTTGCTGCTTGGCTCTGTAACAAGGAAAATGATTTAATTTCTAATTTTTTTTTATTTTAATGAGCCTTGAAGTCATAAGGAAGCACCATTTGGGAGAGGCAGCTCCCTCAAGACAAACACCTGTGGGTGTGAGCCCCCCATAAGGGCAGGACAGGCTCTTGTCCCCACACAGTGACAGAGCCCAGCTCCAGTTCCATCCGCTGCAGTTCTCACCCTTCTGACGTTCTGCTGAGTAGGGACAAAGGGATACATTTACCCACAGGCTTTTCAGTCTCCTCTCATCCCCAAGGGTACTTCTGAGGCAAGTGCAGAGTTATTAAATGCAGAAATTTTACTCTTCTGCATGAAAACTGCATTGCCGGGAAGGGCTGTTGATGTCAGAACAGTGTGAGATATTTTGCTATTGCATTGATCATTTTGATTTAAAAAGTGATAATATTTGCTTAATGAAATATTCATCTGAATTTAAAGCTTCGGTCTTCCTATTTTAAAGGTAAGGCTCAATAAATTATGGCAATTCACAGGTAAGCCACAGCTGAATGTTTTGACTTTTCCTATAAATATCTCCCTGTTATTGAAACTAGCTCAGCATAATAATATCCTGCCATCAATCCAGGAATAAACAAAAAGGGATACAATAACAATATCCACTTACCTATATCCTTTGCTCTCACTGCTACCGGTCTCCTCAGCTCAGTAACAAATTTTTTGGCATCCAGACGGATCTCAATGATGTTGTTCAATAAAGCAAACAAGGGTGCCAGCGGGAAGGAGGCAACAAACAAAGTTACAAACCCAAACTGGATAACTGGAAAAGAAAAGAAAACATTTCAGTGCCTGTTGTCAGTATTTACCAAATGCACCCATCTCCACATCAGTGCCAGCCCCTAAATTCTGACAAGGTCATGAGTTCTGGGAGATTCAATCCCATTTTCTGTGTCAGGCACGGTTTGCTTTGTTTGGGCATGGAAGGGCCAGTTGTCACCTTGTGAAAGGCAAGACAATAGTAACCAAAAGGATGGGGAATCTCCCAAAACAATTTTTTTGTGGGCAAAGCTGGCACAGGAGTCACCTGAAGGAGTGGGATTATTGGCAGTGACTGTTGGCTCTACCTAAGCTTGCCACATTCTACCTGACAGGATTTGGCCTTCACCAATCCCACTGGAAGCTTGGAAAGGACATGGCAGATTCCTACGTCTGCCAGGAATAACTTGCTTCCTATAACTTGGGATCATATTTGTTTTTTGCATGGATGTCATGCTCATCCTGGTACTGCCAGTGCCCATCTTTCTCCTGTTACTTCCAAATGCTGATCTCAGTAACCGCATCTTTTCTTATTTTTAGGAACTGGCAGCATGGCCTTGTAGTTTGTACCACTGAACTCCCATCTGCTTCAAGTACTCTGAACATCAAGGTCACCAGATATTCTAATTTGTCTCACTCAACATAAGATACTACTTGAAAAAAAAAAAAAATCTGTGTGATCTGTCAAGTACAACCTGGTCTACAGACTTGCACTGCTCTCAGAAGATTTAGTTCAGATATCAGATAAAAGACTCTGGTGTGGAAATGATCAAATCTGAACAAACTTATTTCCAGTGAAGGGTTCAGCTGATGGTAAACTATACCTCACTATCTCGAGCAGATGCCTCTTAATCATTTGTATTTGAAACTTGACAGTGATGTGTTACATGGCTTGAAAGAAAATATCTGAAATATCATTCTAAAGTAAGTGCTTGCAAACAGCAGAGAGCACAGTTCAGCCCTCCAGCAGCCAGGGTTGGCTGAAACATGCTCCAGTCCAAGACTGCACATGTTAATAATTCAGTTATCTCATATCCACTGTCTGCTGAATGTACAGTTCAGAAAGCTCAGCTCTCCATCCCAATTAGTCACAATAATTATGGTTTAAAATGCCTTCTTTCCACCTCACTCACTCATTTCCATGTACTCAGGGGTGAGTCCAGCAAAGGGCTCCAGGTTATAGTCCACTTCATAGCGCTGCTTTTTCTTCATGTGCTCTTCATGGTCTAGAGAACGCCGACGCTTCAATTTCAAATACCGTATAAACTTCTTCATTTTTCTGAGGGAAATGGAGACAATTTGCTGAGCACTCCATTCTGCTCACTCACTGCTCATTTTTCAGTTATTTTACGGTTACCAGGCACAATAATTAAAAAAAAAGAAAGCCCAGAAGTTGCTACTTACGGGATGCCAATCTCAAACAAATTGTTCTGGATCAGCTGCTTGCCCAACATGATAATACTGAGCTGGATACACAACTCCATTAGGCAACCTCCTGGGGCACACTGGGGTGGACAGAGAGAGGTCAGTCAGAACACCTCCTCCACCCCATCCATCCAACACAACAGGACAGAAATTCAATTACCTCTTCCATTCGGAAGGAATGGAAAATGTAGACGTAGTCGCCTGGACGTCCAACAAATCTAGGGCACAATGGTCAGAGTTAAAACATCAGATAGGTTTTATACTTTCAGTATTTGATTGCTAAAGTATTTTATGCCATACTCCATACCTCTGAGTGGGACCACCTAATGTTTAGTCCTGAAAAGGCCTCCAACAAGCTGAAATATCGAACTGCCCTTTCATCACTCACCGGCCTTTGAAGAAAGCCACGTAGAAAATGGGGGTGTAGGCGTTGACAAATTTCAGCAGGAAAGCCTTGAAAATCAGCCGCTCCTCAAAGTTCTTGTCAGTCTTTGGTACCTCTGGAACCAATGGGACATGGATGAGAAACATTAAGGAATTATCCTCTCTGGAAACATTTCAAGATCTTTATAAATGGGGGTTTTGGAGAACATCAGACACCTTTTAAACAAAGGGATCTATATGTATATAAAAGCAGTACTGCTGGATTGAGGTAAGCAGTCAATCTGCTGAGGATCCCACCAGTCAGACATGTCACAACAGCAATTTCAGTTTCCTTTCCATGCTGACCTTCATGACAATCAATTGCAGATGGGCGAAAAGCTAACGTGAAAAGATTTCTGGACCTTCCGTTACAGACGGTTTTTTGGAAATAATTAAAAAAAAAAACTTAAAAAAAAGGGGGAATTTCAGCCACAAATGTGACTGTGCTTGGCTTGGCTCATGAGCCCCAGTGATCTGTGTGCTGTGATTGAACCCCCCTGCGTTGAGCTGAGGGCTCCCACGCACCGATCTGCGTGAGCCACCTGGCGATGCAGCCGTACACCTCGTCCAGGATGATGATGACCACCAGGTTGATGATGACGGCGGTGGCGGTGACGGTGACGCGCACGCTGGAGCGCCCCGAGGGTGTGGAGCTGATGGCCAGGGCAGCGGCCGTGGAGATCCTGTAGATGATCACTCCGAAGACGATGGCGAACGTCAGCCCAACCTGCGAGGGAGAGCCGCCCACAGCCTTACCAAAGGTTTACCTTGAAACATCTCCTTTTGGATTTGGGAATAACCTTAAAAATGGGACCTCTGGGCCACACCCCAAGTCCACCCAATAATGCATCAAGGCTTCCATGAACTGCAGGAAAGGAGCCTCTTCTGTTACTTGAAAATCGCATGAAAAAGAATGACACTGTGATGCCACAATTGCAGGCAAAATGTTTGTTGGGTTTTTTTATGGCACCTAAATGTAAACTCCATGCTTAGCAGTGATGCCTTAAGTTTTAGCTTTTATATTTTTTAGATTCTGTGCTGTTTTGGTGGGCAGTTTTAGGTTTCATATTCACTGCTACTAAGCTCTCTTCACAGAGTAAACAATTCCTTCTCTAGTTTGATACCAAGCACAACTTTCAGGCCCAAGAACGAAAACAACGGTGAAGTGAGAAGAAAAACGAGGAGGATGGAGCTTCATAACCTGAAGCTATCGTTGGACAATTGACTGTAATATGCTAATGGACCAGAACTTATAAAAGTGTGAGACCTCATGATTGGTCATCCATTTTGTGACCTTTTTTGGGGTACATCTTGGGTGTGGTCCAGCTGGACTCTTGTGTGGCCCAAGAGTACCCATTGAGACCTTTTAATAAATACCTATTTTATCCTTTGCCCTTTCTAGTCTCTGTCCCAGGTCAGCCTCCAGAAGGCATCAGTAGTATTAAAAAATATTACATGTTACTGATAAATAAATTCTAAAATACTACATATAACTAATGAATATAAATAATAATTGTCATTAATATAAATGCTAATATTAAAAGCAATAGTGGGTCTGCTTTCAGCCCTGACACCAGCAGCATGGTGTTTCCTCTGTGATAAACAAAACCCCACAAATTTGAAACAAATAAGAGTATTTCAACTTCACTCTACACATCAGCCTTCAAATCCCTTGCTCAGGCTAGCCGTGCTCTCATAATCACAAACAGAAATTAAATCTGATTAAATTAACACACTTCCTGGCACTGTGAAATCTCTCTCAGTTTTTCATTGCTTAGAGGAATGATTTTAAAACATGGTTCTCAAGAGGTACCAATTCTTCAGCTGAGCATATGAGATTTGCTGTATTTCTGTTCTCTGAAAATACAAATATTAAAAAGCCCAACTCTAAACCAAAATCTTTACCCCAAAAACCCAAATTAATTGATTAAGTCTGGGGAATTTTACCTTTGGAAAGGGTTTAAACTTTTTTTTTTAATGCATCTGCCAATCTGTTCCATGACTTGAATTATTATTATTTCTGTCAACATTTGTTTTAAATGCTGATGCTTTATCAGCAAATGGAAGAAGGCTGTTCTCATCATTATTTTACCTTTTCCTTGAATTAAGTGCTCTGTTTGCAATTCTCCTGTTAGATGGTATAGCTCCAAATTTGACTGATTTATTAAAAATCGTTGCAATTATGATTGCAACTGGCAATGTCATTTCTTTCCTAAAGTTTGATTATAAAAATGATGTTGGTCTCTGCTTCCTGGCCACTTTCTGGGAGGGCTCTCTGTACTTTTTAAGATTCATCTACATCAGTGGTGTGGCAATTTCCACTTCTGTGTCCTCATTTTCCCCTACCCTATTTTAGTATTCTTTTTTCTTTACTGGAACGAGGCAGCAAAGTAGAATTTCAAGCTCTTGAAAAGGTTTTTAAATCATAAACCCATAAAATGCTTGCATTTTTTCATTGGGAAAAAGCCATTTTGAACCACATCCACCTGATAAAGTTTCTATCATTTCTCTTCCCAATGACTCAGTATCAAAAATTTCAGGTTTTGCCAGGTGGTGCTTACCATGAAGATGATGCCAACAAAATTGGTCAAATAGGCTGGAAAACGGTCCTTCCATGTCAGCTTCTCTTTATCTGTCTAATTTTTTTTTTTTTTTTGGGGGGGGGGAAGAAAAAAGGTACATTTAATAAAGAGGGAGAATGTGATTCTGCACATGTGATAAAAACAGAGAGGGGGAAGGAAAGGCTGGCAAAACCCACAGCCAGTTAGAAGATGCAGACACAGTGTTTACAGTCACAATTCCACACAGGCAAATTGTTTACTCCATATCCAGGTTCAGACTGGTCAAGTGCCTGTGCTAGGAGTATAAATAAACCAGATTTTTCTGTGTACTTTTTGAAGGAAACATGCAAATAGGCTGTCATAAACCATGAAGTAAGGTCTCCCTTGCTGTTAAATATTTTCTTTCGCTTTCCCTAGAAAAATCCCCCTCCTTCTTCTGCCCTTCCATTGTTAATATTTGCAGCCCTGATGTCACACAAGTGGCTCCACTGAAATACAGATTTAAGTATTAAATTAATCCATGCTATGGAGTAGCTCCAAGGTGAATGCTCAGTTGACAGGGAAGATTTAGTTTTGGTGTGTGAAATTCCTTTGATACGAGTGATTTTTAATTTTACCTGGCTATTCCCATGGTATTCAATGGACTACACTAATAGGAATCATAGAAGGGAGGCTGGAATGAGGTGATCTTCAAGGTCCCTTCAAACCCAAACCTCATTATTTTCCATATAACCACTCTGTAAATGCTCTGAATTCCCTAAATCCAGTCAATCAGCCACTGCCTGAATTTTGGCTACAAAATATTCATTTAGAAGAGTGTGGCTCGTCTGGAGTCCTTCACAAACTTGGGTGCCTGGAATTGTTTTGAAACACCAGAAAATCAACAGCAAAAGGAACATTGCAGAGGATGATGCACATGTTGTAAAGCACATAAGAATGTTTAAATTGTATTTTTATGACATGCACGTTGTCTCAGGGAAGTGCAAGCAGCTCTTTCAATGCATGGTCCATGCTCCTCTGGAAAACGTAACATCCAGGATGGGAAATCTAAGATAAGCCATGCAGTGCCATTCCCAGCTCATAGACCAGACCCAGCTCATAGACCAGTGTCCCAAAAAGTGCTGAAGGAACAGGGGAGGAAGGGGAAGAAACCCAGAACTGAATGTGAATATTAAACAAAGGTTCAACAGCCAAAACCAAAATTGATTTGTGTCTTCCATAATTACTCATAATTTGAGTTTCTTCATAAGTTTGAATAAAAAGAACCAATTTCACCCCAGCCATGACTGTCTTAACTCTTTGTCTCCATTTGTTTGCTGTCTCTTCTGGAAAATATCGGTGCTTCTGATAGCAGTCAAAGGAAACAGAAAAGGGTTGGGCAATATGGCATTACAAAGCACTGCTCAATTAATTCCATTAATTAATTCCATATTCTCTACTGACACAACACTTTAGCACAAGTGAATGCTCTGTTAGTTTGCTTAAGGCTTTGTGTTTCAGCTTGAAGTTAATAACATGTAACAGCAACAAAAGAGAAATGCTTGCCCCAAATCCTAGGGAACATCAGCAATATATCCTGCAAAGGATATTCCTTTTTTAATATAGGATCGTGCTCTGTTTTCACTTTTATGAGGTTTAAAGAATGTCCACTTTTTTTTCCTTTAATTTTTTTTATAATTAGACTTTCCTTGAAAAAGCTATAAGCAATTTTGGTTTAGCTTTAGATAGTTTTTCTTTAAGAAGGTTTCCAAGTCTTACAACTGTTGAATTTGAACTTTAACACCCTAGATCCCAATGAAAGATAACCACCAAGTCTTTCAGAAAAAACCTCTTTTTCTCACGTTTCCCAAATTAGTAACATCCAAATTGAACCCAGTCCAAAAACTTATAAATAGTCTGGTTAAAAAAATAATAATAAAAAAAATCCTTTCTTAATTGCTCAGCATTCATTCTCTAGTATTAGAGGGCCACCATTCATTAATGGTCTGACTAGTCTTCCACATTTAAGGCCCAAATTCTGATTATACTCAAAAATACATCAAGTTACAGATTTTTAGGAGAATACAGTAAAGTCTGTATACAAAATCATTTACCCAGTCTCTCATAGTGCAGCAACCCAAATTGTTTCTCTTCTGCAGGGGATTTAAAAAGGGGTTTGATTTGCTTATGGCCCTGAACCACTTACACACAGTAGTATCCTATAGATTAGTGGGAATACACCTGCAGCAGTTCTGTAGCATCTTTTTAGAGGGGCCCAGTGGTA
The DNA here is from genome assembly GCA_018697195.1 of Certhia americana. Classification (NCBI taxonomy): domain Eukaryota; kingdom Metazoa; phylum Chordata; class Aves; order Passeriformes; family Certhiidae; genus Certhia; species Certhia americana. The sequence goes on along the minus strand of CM031861.1, from coordinate 1,817,840 downwards.
ATCAAGCATAAATTTACTTGAACACTCATCTATATGTGCTGCCCCTCAAGAGTGTAAATGTTATTGCAGTTGTATTTTCACAGGGTTGTCATAAAATCCCAATTTAGGGAACGGTTCCACGTTGTGGTGCCACTGGCAACAGACACAAGAGAGAAAATTCTGCCAAATTTTATGCTGGAGTTTTTAATTCTCTCATTAAAAACACAGCTCACTGCTTGCAGTGAAGGGGGAATAACCTCAGGTAGGATAAGGGCATCAGTGTGCAGGGGAGGAAAGGAGCTTTTCCAAATCTTTCTGCTGCTGACAGGAAAGGAATTCCAGCTCCAGTGAGAGGGCAGGGAAGCTGCTTGTAGGGATTGCACCATCCCTGGGCAAGTGACAGGTACTCCTGGGGTGACTGGCAGCATCTTTCTCACAGTGAGTGAGATGAAAGGGGAAACAGTGTTTTAAAAAGGCAGAAAGTTATTGCCAAAGCTGGAATTCAGCATGGAAATTGGAGTTAGTACTCTTCATTAATATTTTTATTTGCAGAGAAAGTCCAGCAAGACAGAGAACTTCTCCTGAGTAACTTTAGGTACTTTTACTGCACAGAACAAGATGGTTTGCTACAGTTAAGGGAACTTGATTTATTACAGTTTTCTCAATCTTGATTTATTAACATTAGAGGAGCATCTCTTTGATGAGGCTGAATTAGTTTCCCTGAGCCACACTCCTGAATCTCATTAGTAAAGGCATTTCTAGATTTAATCAGGTCTTGTGCCTGGCAGACCCTGAGCATCTTATGTATGGATGAAGACACCTGGAATTTAAACACAGTGAGCATTGGCTATTTTTTACCTATTTCTTAGTCTTGGGTCGCTGCCTGCTGTAACAACCTTTTTTTTCATAAGTGAAATAAATTAATATTTTTACCATACCTCTTTATGTTTGTGTTCTTTTCTCAATGATTTTTCTAAAACTTTGGCTTCGTATTCTGCTCTTGGATGATCCTGTGAAAGAAGTCAAATTTAATAAAAAAGCAACATTACTTATTTTCTCTATCAGCTACACATGGACTCTCTGCAGGTCGATTTCCTGATAATTTCTGAGTTTTCTAACTGAATTCTAATTCACTTTGTATGTCATTCATGTCAATTGATTGTTGACTATAATTAAAAAATATTAAATCCTGTGTCTACGGGAGCAACTGCAGAATGATTTGGACAGCAATGTGCAGTCTGTGTAAATTAAATTTAACATATGAGATATGCAGCACAACCTGCAGGTAGCAAGGCTCATGATGCTTGGATTTTAATGACATTTAACTTTTATCAAAAATAGAGGTAACTAACTAATTTCAGTGATCCTCAGCTCATGAGGGGATTAATTTTCTGCTGTAAGTATGCAAAATACTTGGCTTTGGGATCCCATAAAATTGTCAGTTGGGATGTTCCCCTAATTCTGTCCTGGACAGCATCCACAGATTCTCCATTTGCATTGCAGAAGGTGCAGGAAACACTTGGAAGTAAGAGACAGCCAGAAGACTGAGGAAGATTCATGGATTCAGAATTCCAGATAGTTACACGTTCATAGAAGAGTCAGAATTCAAAATTATGCATTGGATGGGAAACAGAAGGGAGCTGAAAAAAGTCTGAACAAGTGGAGAGGGGAAGGGTGTAAAGCCAAAGCAATCAGTGGGATTTCCAAAGAAAATCTGATGCTCGAAAAAGGAGAAATGGAGATCAAAAGATGGCATTCATCAGTAGACATGGAATAAAAAGGTAGGAGCGATTTTAAAAAAAAAATGTTTCCAAACCTTGACTGCCTCCTTCAGGAAACCAGAAAAAACCCACGAAAAACAAGGAAAAAAAATAAACAAAAAACAAATAAACAAAAATTTGATTACTGAACTGTTGCAGGTCATATTGTATTAATATATTAAAAGCTACATCAAACAAACATAGGTACAGTGGATGGTTAGACAGTACCAGAGAAAACCCAGTCTATTCATGTTCTATATTAATTAACATTACTGCAAGTATTGTGTGAACCAGGCATCCCTAAAAACACCAGAAAATGAGATACTTTGAGCTTTAGCATTTCACTCATAACCCCAACTGTTCAACATGATTCTAGCTTAAGTTTCCCCTAAATCAGCAACAGGAGAGTCTTAAATTCTGTGCTAAGCCCATGACTGTATTATTTATTACTGACCACCAAAACCACAGAATAAAATATACAGAATTGACAGCTGCTGGTTTGGCTGTGCAGAGCTCTGAACTCAGACGTGAAGCAGACATTGGAAAGATACACTTAATCCTCTCCACTTTCATGGATGCTAACAAGTTACCAAAAATAAAGGAGCATATAGTGTCCAGGAAATAAATCCCTATATTCTCCCCCAGTAAATAGGTATGGACCAACACAGAGGCTGCTGGCACAGGGCACCTAAATATATTGTGGAGGAGATAAACATATTAAGGGGAGATAATTCCAGCAGAAAGGCTCTGGGGGCGAGGGGAGTGATGGCTGTGCCAGGCTCAGCGAGCTGCAGCGTGTCAAACCCAGGGAGGGCTGGTGAGGTTTGTGTTTCACGTGAGCAGTATTTGTTGTGTATCTATTTAGGACATCTAGAGTCGTGACAAGGGAGGTCATCCTTCTTTTAATAACAACAGCAAGGCAAAGCTGGGAGCTGGGACTGTGCTCTGCTCTGGGGAGGTGTCTCCTTTATTTTCTGTAAAGTGGCAAAATCAAAACCAAAAAGGTGGGAAACAGTTTCTCAGCTGGTTGAGGATTTTCTCTCCTTTCCTTCAACTTCATTGATTTTGAAGATCTTTTTTCGCACAGATTTGGCCCTTTCCTCGTTTATGCTCTTTAGCAGATTTAGTACAAACCTGGCCAGGGATATTACTTTTTTTTTTTTAGCCACTGCAAAAAACTCCACCACCTCCACACCATGTCCCTCCCCAGCCTCAAGCCCACATCTATGGCAGTGCTTTTGGAGGTATTTTCCAGGTCATGGCTTGATCCTTCATTGTTAAAGTTAATAGGAATTTTTTAGTGCTTTTTTTACAGGGCTGTAACTTTATCAGCTTCAATGCACTCATTTCTGATTTACAGCAGTGTGTGATGAATGAGGGCCTTGGCTCTTTGCACTCTGACTTCAGCCCAGCAGAAGGTCTGAGCTGTATATTCCATGCCTACATTGCTAGGTGTGACCCCACTACACACTTTAAAAAAAAAAAATCACATTTTGTGGCTATACAATTACATCCCCATGGCAACAGGACCAGACTAGTCATGCCCTTGCGGCAAAAACCTCAAATTGCTCATGTATAGGGATTTTCCTTCCTTCTATAGGATGGAACCCTCCCAGAAATATGAGGCAAAGTCTGTAAGGTCAGAGCAATAGCAGGGTGGAAGGCAAAGAGTCAGAACTGAAGGGACAAACCTCCTCCTCTTCAAACCCAGTCAGGTCCCACCTGTAGTTGAGGCGCATCTGTTTTCTCTTCCAGTGCTCCATAAAGGTGGCAGCTGAAACAACAGTTTAACATATAACACAGATCACCACATAACTTCATTTCTGTTTTCTTTTATTCAGCAGTCAGCTCTGGCTGGGAAATACTGATGTGCCAGGAGCCAAATGTTTTACCCAGGTGACTTGAAAAAAAGACATTAATTGCATCCACAGCTTCATGTAGGAAGATGCCTGCAATTTTTAAGGGGTCTAAGAAAGCCAGGCAGCTAAATTTATTTAAACATTTGTATGTGTGACTAATGGTATTATTGATCTTCAACTGCATATCATTTCATCTGTGAGTCCAAAAACCCTGAATCTTATCTGTACCAAATAGGAACAATTTCACTTGTACTGATGGCAGAGTTATTCCCTCAAAGATAACAAGATAAAGCATTTTTATATCATTATAATTACATCCATCTAGTGGTCACAATAATGTGGTTGGCTCCAATCATCACACTCAAACCCAAACACTGTTGTGAAAGCTACATGTGGGCAGGCGTGAAAGAGGAAGCCTTTAAGAGTTTTAATCATCAAAACCCCAGCCATTTTCTTTTTGATGGAGAAGGCTCAGAGAAAAAAAACCCAAAAAACCTTGGTAAAGCAATTCTTGAGTCCCCATGAATGATCCCAGTCTATATCAGTCTATCTGCCCCTGAGACCAAGCGAGTTCTCAGAGGACATATTTAGATGCTGGGAATACACCAGTGTTGTATAATAAATAAGTGATTATGAAAGAGGCAAGTCTACCAAGAAATGGTGTTCCCAGGGGAGCTTCCCACAGTGAGCATTAACAGATGTGCTCAGAAACGTTTGTATCCAGAAAAAACAGAGGCAGGGAGAGGGTAACAAAGTTGAACAGAGGGGAGAGGACACCCTCTTGACTGGAGCCAGGCTGGGGCCATGACATTCATTCGCCTTCCAAGTGAAACTCTCATGTGGAAAAGCTACAGCTGAGCCCCTTCACAAGCCACAGGCTTCCTGTGAATCAGGGTGGCCAGAGTCTTGAGAGGGTCCCTGTCTCAAGGACCTGGAGTTTCCTCTCCTCTCCTCACTGTTCTCACGCTGGGTGGGGGCTGCAGCTTCCATTTACAGCCAGGGATATGGAAAATGAAGGAGATGCTGCTGGAAATCCTCCTGTGGCACTGATTTTCAGCAGGGCAAAAGGGGAGGACAGTGTCTGGAATGCTGGGTTGTTTTGGGAGCCCTGGGGGAAAGTGCCAGGGAGTTGTATCCCTGCTCTGCCATGAGCACCTGCACTTTCTTATTTCAACTGTACATGAATTTAACAACACAGATTCAAAACTATGTGGAGAAAGTTCCTAGTTTTCCAGTTGAAAAAGACCTTTCTGAAACAACATTTGTTTTATATGGTATTGTATCACAATAAAACTTTATGTTGTCTCCAAAGAGCTTGAGGAGTTTGACATCCCATTTCAAAACCCTCTCAGATTTTGAGCAGGGCCCAGAACCTGGCTTCTGCCAATCTGCCTTACTTTGCATAAGAGTGTTAAAAAATGGATGGAGAGACCCATAGCTGCTTGCTGTGGAAAGGGAGGCAAACATTTACTTCTTGGACAAGAGGATAACATGCCAAGGTCCATGTGGGGCTCATAATAATGGTAAATGAGGGAGACCAAAGCTGACACTTGACTTTCCTTGCGGTACTTGATAATAAGTTCTCAGTGCTGCACCTAAATCAAAGTTATCCCAAACACAGACCCTGGCAAAAAATTAGAATTAAATTATATTGAATTGTACTTAAATCAGTTCAGATGAATGGTAATGTACAAACAGTTCCCTATGTTCTGGAAGAGATAAAAACTCAGGGTGTATTATTAGGATGAAATGTAATCCAGAGCAGGCATTGCTAATTCCTAACGAGGTGTACAGGAAGGTTTGTGCTGCTCTCAGTGCTTCTGGGAATATGTGGCCATCAAAATTCCTCTCCCCCAGAGCCCATTCCTGAAGCAAGGAGGTTCCCTATCCCTCCCCTAGCAGGGAGGGGAGAAGCCCTCCATAAGCATTCCTGAAGACAGCCTCACAAAGATCTCATGAGAGGGCTCATAATTTGACCCAAGTGCTAGAGACATACCCAGAAAGGGCTCAAAGCATGAGGGCAGCATCAGGATCAGGAAAAAATCCCTCTCCACCACTGCTGCTTCATCCCCGTCTCCTTGCATGATGTCTGCCTGTGGATAAACCTAATTGCATGTTGCAGCACACTCAGGAATCAATGTTGGTTTGTCCTGAAGATGCTAAAGGCCATTACACTTCCCCCCAGAGCCCTCCCCTCAACCCCAGAGTACATTAATACATTTATTCTGTAATGTTCTAAAGTGGAAGCTGGCTCTGCAAAGATTTTTTTTTTTTATTTTGGCAAGCTGTGCAATCCCGTTAATGAAATTTTGACATACCACGCAGCAGTTTTATGACAGATGCTTAACAATTTCATTTGCTATTCAGCTTGAGCAACTTTTTGAATTTTAGCCTCCAGTCCAGAATATAAATTTGGGTGTGACAGTTCATGGGAAAGGAAAAAAAAAGGAAGAAGAAAAAAAAAAGAGAAGTTCTTTGTATCATTAACTGCCTGTGTATAAATATACTACTTTATCTCCTCTGTTTCTTCCTGTTGTATTTTCAATAATTAAAAGCTTAACATCAAGGCACAGATCTTCTTACCCCAGAGAGCCATGAAGACTGAGAAGAAGACAGTTGCAGGGTTATCAAACAGATGACTCGCCCGGGCAGTGGCACAAGCAGAGCTCATCTTCCAGTAACTGCACGTTTTGTCACACAAGGGACACATGGTGATGTTGTTTCTCTGGTCACACATCTCCATGCTGCAACGAAGCCACAAGAGAAGGCAAAAGGACAGTCAGGACGGCTCCAGCTTCATGCCCTAGTGATCTTTTCTCCTCTGGACAGCAGCTGTTTCTGTAGGATCATTGGATACAATCCTACACCACTGCAGGGGCTGAAATCCTCATGTAAGGCTGTCTCCCTCCCTCCCTCTTTCCTTCCCCAGCTCTATTTCCATTCCAGGGAATAAGAGGGAACATTAAGAAAGCCATAAGGGTCTATGCTTTCTACACTACGACCTTACAGGATAAAATATATTAAAAAAAATAAAACACTCTTGCTTTGAATTACAAACTACCATGAGAGATAAGGTACAAGGGAAGTGCTGAACATCAAGAGACTGGAGTTCAACCAATTTATCTCCTCTGTGCTCCATCTGTGAAATAGCAACAGTGACTCTCCCTTTGACTTTCTCCAACTGTTGGAAGCACTACAAAGCAATCTTAATGAACAAAAAAAAAAAAATTAAATCTATTTTTTGGTACCCATTATCTGCTTTGTTATTCAGGGCTGGTGCTTATTGTACGAACCATGTCATTTGCATCTCCAGCTGATGATGCATGCAGGGCAAATAATGCAAAATCAGAGGGCTTTAAAAATGTTTTAATACAAAACTTGCTGAAAGATTAAAAGTAGGAGGACATCCAGATTTTGTTGATGTGATTGCAGTAGCTTATTTGGGGGATGCATATTCTTGATGCATCTCTCTGTCATACAATGCCCTTCTCAGCACTCTGTGCTGGGAAGCACCAAACCCCCTCATTAGCAGAATTTTGCTGGTTTGTTTTAACATAATGATCTGAGTTTGGAAAAAACCCCAACCACCTGAGCACCGGCCAAGAATTATTTTTAGGACATCAATGCAAACTCCCCAAGTAATATTAACAATGAATGCTAATGAGATAGAAATGGGCTGTTCTGTGCCCTTGGGAGAGCTCTGTAGCTTACTGGAAGCTGAGATCAGGGGAGGCCTGTGGAGGTGGATTAATTTTAAGCACAGCTTCCAAAAGATGAAGCGTGAGGATGGAGAGGTTTAGGAGCACCCCATCCTGCTGCAACAGTCAGTTGGCACAGATGGGAACGGGGAATGGGGTGTTGGGAGGTGGATGGCACAGGACAAGACCCAGGAACAAGAAACCCCAATTTCAGCTGTGCTCAGCCTAGAAATTACTGATAAAACATTTCTAAAGAGAGGCAGCTTTGAGCTTGAAGTTCTCTCCAACAACAGAGAGAACTTCATCCATCTTACCTGGGTATATTCTCATCCACAGTTGCACAGCCATACAGGAAAACGATAATTCCTACAATTGAAGCTGGAATGAGCATTTGTGTATAAACTCCCAGCCAGGCAAAATATAGCCCAATCTTCTCTCCAAAATATTTTCTGAAATGCATTTAGAAAAAAGAGAAAGAAATGAGAGAGACAGAGAAATGTTTCCTCTTTCTTAAAATATAATGTGGCTAAAATTATGAATCACATCTGGATTAGGCATGGAGAAAGTAAGATCTGATGACCTGTGGGAATTTTTTTCTTCTCAGAGGACTCTCTTTCTCATGATGCTTGGAGTCCATCCAGATATACAGGCACCCTGTATAAAACAAGTTTGTCCCACTGGTCATTTTTTTCCCCCACTGTGTTTCTGCTGTGCAAATTGGTATCTTTGGACCTTCTGTGAGAGAATCCTCTAAAAAAGGCATCTTATTTTCTTCAGAGGGTCTTAGGTCCTATCATGAGCAAACAAAATTAATTAAAAATATAACCCCCTCAAGCTTTCACTCTATGTGGGATATATCAGCACGTTCTAAACTCACAGAAAACTCCTTTTCTCCCAGTGAATTTCCCATCCTTTGGAACCCCCAGTGTGGGGGGGCACTGAGGGCAGCATCCCCCCAGGGGCACAGGGATGAGCATCCCTTCAGAGCTCCATCTCTGCCCCATGGAAGCTCCCCGCCACAGGCTGTACTCTCACCTCACCAGGTCGATGGGCTGGTATTTGTAAAACACTCCATAGCTCGCCCACTCCTCACACAGGAGCTGGAAAACAGAAAGGCAGGAGAAAGGGGAGAGCTAAAGCACCAGTGGCTTCTCCTTTGGCCGCTGGGGGACCCGCAGGCCTCGTCTCACCAGGCTGGGGTTTCAGCCCAAGTCATGCCAACACACGCAGCCTGCATCAAATATCAAATGTTAAAAGTCAATGTGATGGTTTGGCGTGCTCCAATGGAGTGGTGAATTCCAGCATGTCTACAGGCCCTTCAGCAGCTGGGCTAGTGGATACCCACAGCAGGGACAGGGACAGCAGTGCTGCTTTTGTGATCCATAGGTCCAGCCACCCTTTTCCTGACATCCAACCTCAACCTCCTCTGACACAACCTCAGGCCATTTTGCTGTAATTCAGCATCCAGCAAGAGGTGCTGGGCTGAGGTGCCTCAAAGGCCGCATTCCGCATTTAAAGTTTTTTTTTTTTTTTCAGCTTTAAACCACAAGAAGCCAATGATTTCCACTCTTCCTTGTTGTCAGGATGTGGGCCAAGGGAAACAATGATCCCCGTTACTGATTTGCAAAACTGAATGCCTCACAAAAATAGGTTCCTCTGAGACCTTCAACTTATCCTTTATTTTGTAAAATATATAAATAGTGCTTCTCAAACCTGACTTCTTTCCCTCATTCAATTCAGCCAACAGAATGGACAAGGAATTAAACTCAATGGGGAACAAAGACTGAAACCAGTATCAGTACAGGGAGGGCAACAGGATTAATCTTGTTCCTAGACCAAACAGGATGTTACTCCCTAAACTCCAGGCTATTTTATCATGGGAAACTTGACAGATATCAAACTCCTACATGTCTCCAGTGAAATGCAGCAAGAAAAAGGGGCAGACCAGAGCCTGGCTACTGCTCCTGCCTGTTCCTCCTGCTCACACTTGATCACAGAGAAGTCCCAGAGCAAACAATGTTCCTATAGCAATTTTGTAATTCTCCTGCCAAACCATTAACAGAGAATTTCCAAGCTGAACTGCTTATACAAATGGCTTGACTCATTAAAAAAAAAAAAAAAAAAAAACCCAAAAAAACAAAGCAACTTTTCAGCTTTTACAGAAATATGACGTCAAAAATGTAAGTGGGATGTGGGTTTCCTCCTCTGCAACCCAAAATCATTCATCATTAATAATTTCCTTACATCAGTAAGGGCATGAACTGAAACTTAAAAGCAGGCCTTTATTAAACAGAAATGTTCTTGTAAATTTTATTTTTATTCTCCTTTAGGTTTCTTTCAACCACATTTTCCAAAGGTTTAAGGCAACTGTCTGTTCTGAGAAAGAATGGTTTGGGACACCTCAACATACACGTGCAGCACTAGCTAAGCCCCTTCCTTTTATATATATATATATATAAAAATTTAATCTTTAAAACTAAGTTTATGCTGGAAATCAGGTTCTTTTTCTGTGATCTAAGCTGGTCAGGCATATCAGGAAAACACTAAGCTGAGGAGATTTTGCATCACTGCCATGTTTTAGTTTTGTGCAACTCGAAACCAGATTTGTGCCTGAAGTACAAATGAATTATCTCATTTATCCTGACATTTAACAGCCTGATATTCAAAGCACAGCTTCAAAGACATGATTAGAGGAGATCAGCACACTAGACCTAAATATTTACTTCATTTCTGGGCCTCAAATCTTTAATTTTCTTGTTAAAAAAGGCACAGGCCTGGCCTAGTGCTGGATAAGATTAAAGAAAGCTTCAAGAAACCAGAAGAGACATGCCAAAACACACCAAAAGATTATTTGACAGGACTGAAAGTCGAAAGCCAAGGTAAACACTTCCAAACACACAATGAACTTGTGAAATTAGTGAATTTGTGAGGTTTGAGATGTTAGCAATGAAGAAGATAATTTGGACACTTTCAGAAAACATGGACTTTCATCCTATTTTTAGTTGAGCGATGTGTTCTTAATAATGAAAAGACAGATGTGTGGTATTTTTAACACAAATCAATAGAGGGAGGGAAATAACATTCACTGGCTTTTGATGAGCCATTTGCACCTGAAGGATCCGCACACTATATTGGGAACCTATTTTTATATATACACAGCCTGAAGGTCCTTAAATCTGCTTTTCCTATGACCTGAATGTACAGAGCATTGCTTTGGAAAAAATCATGGAACAAACAGGGAAGGCAAAGTTTCAGGTCTGAAAACCCAGCATACACAACACCCAAATTTAGTAGCTTCTCCAGCGAGAACTGGTTGTCACCTCTCCTCTCCAGTTTTTGTCTGATGCACACTTCTTTGGGAAAGTGTGATGGGGAGGATGCAGTCACTGAGCTTTGAATTTAAGAAATCAGCATTTCCACAAAGGGTGGAAAAATTTGGTTTTTCGCTCATACTTCCTTACTATAAAGTACTACTTCCTACTTCCTTAGGAAAAAAGTACTTAGGATAATTCCTACTTGTTTTACCACAGTGAACAAATGTCTTTCACTATAAAGACAATAAGCCCACAATTTAAAGCATTAACTTCAGCAAAAAGTGATGCAATGCCTCAGTGCACATCCACAGGGCAGCTTTTGGCTGCAGAACATACATTAAAACCTTGTTGAGGACCTCTTACTCCTGATAAATATTCAATATTTATCTTTCCCAATCACTTTTATGCTTATGTTTTCAACTGCCTCTGCTTTCCACTCCTCCAATTCTGATCCTCATGCCAGAGAATGAAGCAGGATTTACGACCAATACAGATACCAGAATATGACTGAGCATACTCTCATCAGAGCTAGCCTGAAATGACAACATCAGAACTTATAGGAGGAGTTATATGTCAATATTCTTACCAATGTGGCATGAAATGTATCATTACTGATCTGGGTACTTTATACGTCTCCACGCTACATTCCACAATTGGGCAAATTTAAATGCTGGAAAACACTTTTTTCCTTAAACTGCTTGGCATTTAGTGTCTTTTTTGCAGATTTTTCTGCGGGATCTTGGCAAAAACATCCAGATTCCAACAGGTGACTCTTCAGGCTGGGATTCTTGTGTATATGTTAAATCCCCCTGTGCATCAACTTACTTTTCTGTCGTTGGGCTCCACATTTTCACCTTCATAGTCACCCTTTAAAGAGAGAGAAAATCTGCGTCATCCAGCAGGCTGTGCCAAGAACTGCTCTGCATCCTGCATACCCACGTCTCCCACTCACTTAATGCATCAAAACCAGAAAAAGCAATCTGTAAAATAATGCTGTATTTTAGGAGCCCATTTGTCACGGCACACTTTGTCTTCTGTCGTCGGGCACATTAGGAAAGAGCAATAGTGTCTGTCACGGGGGGAAAAGGAATGAATAAGTGATAAAGGTGGCCTAAAAATGTCAAGGGAAAGGATGCGGTATTGCCATGGCATTTGGGGTTCAGCTCAGTCCGCTGGAAAGAGAAGAAACCAGCTGAGAGAGCTGCTCCTTCTCCAGACTCTCCAAACACTCAGGGCTGATTAGATTTGAGGTTTTAATTTGGAGCTATTTTTTGAGTAAACTAAGACAATAAATAACTTCTATACAAGACTATCAGAAGCTCTCTGAAGATGTGAGGCAAGAACAGGAAGAGAAGTTTATTTAATCTTTCTCGATTCCTACGCGGCACTGCTGTAGTTTGGGAGCCCTGACATGTATGACAAACATCAGGCAGACAAAGAGGCTGCCCTGCTCTTGGGTGCTCCAAGATAAAGCTCTCACAGTCTCATGTAAAAACAGTATGAGTGTGGGGAGCAGAAAACCAGGAAGAGACACTTCACCCTCAAATCCCAGGCCAGAAATCCAGCACTGGGCTCGACAGCCCTGGGACACTCACAGTCAGCTCAGGAGTGAGCAGTGTGACTGCCAGTCCCTCTGACATCTGCCAAGCTTTTCTTTTGCAGGCTAAGAGCATGTGTTTGGCACTTCTAGTTCCACCCTGAACCTCAAAATCAGAAGGACACCAGCACCCAGCTGTGTGCACCTCTGACAGGATGGGGGTCCCTGGCTTGGCTGAGTGCCACCAGAATTCCTGAGCTCTCACTGACCCTCTCGATGAGGACCACAGCTGAACACACTCTTGACATCTCACTGAGCTGCTCAGAAGCAGATTTCACCAGGAGGAAGGTCTGCAGTCACATCCAGCCCCATGGAATATGTGACATTGTGGCTGGTTTAGCTTGAAACTGGGTGGAAACATTAATTTGTGTAGTGGTTTTGATTTGTTAATCTGAATTTTTTTAACTAAGTGTAAAGAAGGCTTAAACTTTGAAAGGTATAAAGAAAATTTATTAATAAAACTAAAAGAAGAAGAAGAAACATTAGAATAAAATTTTTAGAATACTTTTTTACTTTTTTTATACTTTCGTTAAGTTTTATTAACAACATATAGAAATAACACTTAGAATTTTTAGATAGTTTTTTATTTTTAGAATAGTAATAGCATAATCCTTGCCTATATTTTTTCCTGGTTGCATGGACACACAGCTACTGACACCTCTGCAGGGAGATGTGGCCAAGGGAACCAGCTACTTAGTGCCCTGGAAACAAATGTGTTTCCTGGTGCTGGTGCCAGGGATCTTGGGGGGGCAGAAGGTCAGGAAATAACAGAAGAATTTCATTTGCTAAAACACTGTAACAACTCTTCAAATGTTATATTCAAATTTATGCTCATCCAACGTAGAACCAAGGTGGGGAATTCCTTAAAAGTGAGCAGAGGGATGGAAACAACCTGCAGAAGTTACTGCAGCTGTGACACAAGTGGGAAGAAAGTCAGTCTTGCTTGGGATGATGCCACCGACACATCACACATGAGGGATTTCTTGGTGACAGACAGCAGATGTAAAAAATATACTGAGAGATCACTTACGTCATGCAGAGGATATGCTGCACTGTAAACTCCATTGGCAAGCAGGCTGGTGATCCCTTGAAAAATAAAGACATAATAGTTATTTATAATTTCAAGGTTAGACAGCCTCACTTCATCATCCTTCCTGGAGATTTCCCTCAAAATAACAGCCATTTGATCAGATAATGATTTTGCTGCCATCTCATTCCTTTCCATGTAGTTTCATTTTTAATCATATAGGTTATTATACATGACTCATTTTATGAAATGGAAAACTGCAGAGAGCAAGAGGAAGTCATATATATTTGAGAATCAAGAATTAGAAGCCAATGACTTGAAATTAGTCATTAAAATAAATTACATTTTCTGAAAAGTCAGTTTGATTTAAGGGCAAGCCTGAAGATTTGAAAGTGTAGCAGAAGGCTGGATCACAAGAAGAATATGGCTGGAATTGATGGCACAGGGGAGCCCACATCCACACGCATCACCCACGCAAAGTTTTGAATTCAGGTTTCAGATTGATCAGAGAAATTGTAGGGAAAGCCTTTGCGAAGACCTTGGCGTAATACTTACCATATTTACCACATTTTCGTCTTTTATTTAAAAGGGCAGTTTCCTTCTTTCTTCCCTCTCCTTTCCCTGTTTACACAGCCGTTTATTAGTGACATGCATGAGGCTAAAAGCAATTGGTGCTTCATTTATTAAATGTCTGTGGCACAAGGGACTGGGAGGAGTCCTGCCTTTCCCAGGGGTGGTGTTGCTCCTTCACTGGGGCCTGAGGGAGGAGCTGGGGGGGGAAGTTTGGAGCAGCACTGCACCATTCTCAAAGGTATGGGCCTTTGGAGGGCTGTAGCTCATTAATTCCCTAATATTCTTTCCTCCTGCAGCTGCTGGCTTTAAGAGAGCTACTTCCAATTCTGTTCACCACGTCTGGAGGCATCGTGTTGCCCATGAACATATGTTTGGGGATGGAATGAACCAGTTTTGGGGGCTGAGTCAGAGCTAAGTCAAGCACTTGTCTTTGTGCAGGACAACGGTGATTAATACCAACTGAAAAAAAATAATAGATATAAATCTGGCCACTGGCACTGGGGAGGATTTGAAAATAGTCAAAAAAATAAAAGAAAAATGAGGTGCTCCAGTGTGCTCCATGCTGCCTGTCAGTTCATGACTAGGAAAAGAGTGTGGGACTGGGCTTGAAGGAACAGTGACTATGAACCAGGAACCAGCTTGCTGTAGAGTCATTTTTGATTGCTCTTGAAATGAGGATTGTTCAAGTTCATTAACATTTTCGAGATACTAATCACCTGCTGGAGGAGCAGCTCCAGGAGTGCTCGGTATCTTGCGATATCATTAATTTTCACAGCCCTATTTAAGATTATACAGGTCTATGAATTGTCTGCAAATGTTTCCACACTCCTGGCAGAAACAACCGGTGAGCAGATAAATTATTTTTCTAGGGCTGTGAGAAGAGCTACATAGTCCCCTTCTACTACAGATCTGGATTTAACAGTGAAGCCAGATTCACATTTTTGCAAAATTTTCCTAATAAATAACAAAGGCTGCAGTGTTCCCCTGGGCAGCTGCTTTTTTCCTGCTGGGCAGCAGTGCCACAGCATTATCTGTGTTTGTTTAAATCTGTTTGCCACCTCTGCTGGGTTGTAACCCGGCATTCCAGCACTGGAACACAAAGGAGCTGATTGAGATATGCTGGGCTGGCCTGGTGGCATTTTTATTAGCAATATTGTGTGGCTGTGCCAGTCTCACATAGAAGAACGATCCAGGAATCCTAACACTCTACCATCCATTAGTGTCTTCCCTATTTAACTAAACCCTACTGTTTCCCATTTTCTGGACAAGGAAAAAAATATTAAAAAAAAAAAATCAACCGAGAAACCAACTCCAAGGCAAGAAGTCAAACTGAGCTGTGTGACCTTCCCCTTTCTAGAGTCCAAAGATGCAACTTCCAGTGAAAATGATCCAGCACCAGACTCAAAAAGGGTCTTGAAAGTCACAGAATAATTTGGATTTCCCATGCTACAAAGAACAGCACTTCTGTTAATACTGGCTGGACACCAAATTTTAGTGTATATAAGGAGTCAACAATTGTGCATTGTATGTTGTTACTTCAACACAAAAGTCAAAGCATGGAAATAATTTGTGGCGTAATTGTTCTTCTATTATTTGATGTCTTTCTAAGCAGCTGATGGGTCAATATTGAACAGAACTACCTGTAATTCAAGTTCCTATTGTTTTATTTAACTGCTTGTAGGCAAATAAACGCCGTAACAGATTTCAACAGTTACCAAACGTTTTCTTCCATGTTCATGCACTTTTCTCACTTTGTTTGGGAATTCACCCTTCCACCTTATTTTTTGGATTTACCATTAACTATTTGTTAACTTTGGTCCTGCAGTCAAATGTATGTCTGTGCATCACGTATAAAATAAGTTATATAGCAGCTGAGTGGGATCAGCTGCCAACAAATCATTAAGATGGCCTGATCTGCAATTCATCTTTATTATGAGTTTAATTCTTACAGCACAAACCCTAGGGCTGAAATCCTAAAACTCTTGGTCATGGTAGTACAAACTTTGCATCCCCTGACTTGCAGCACCCACTCTGAGGGCTGAGGTTCCCAGTTCCAGTGCAAGTCTTAGCCCTGGCTGTTCCAGGGTGTTCATCTCAGTGCCACTCAGTCAAGACCATTCCACTCAAGTCCCTAGAAAACAATCCCACTATACATGTGGGGTTCCTGCTTGAACGAGGTGGGCCAAGCCACAGACTTTCACTGAAGTTACTGGATTTCACGGAAATACCCTCATCCATTTCAGGGAGTGGAGAACATAGAGAACATCTCATCTGCTGGTTTGTGTCACCATCCATCCTAATTCACATCTGCAGGGGCTATGTGCGCACTTGCCATTTAATTTAGAGTTCAATCTATAAATTCACATTTGAAAAAAATGTCAAACAGCTGCATAAATTGTATCAAATTTCTAAATAAAATAATTACATCCACATATATCAAATTAGAGAGCAGGGGGAAAACCTAAACTCCACAGCCATTTACAACATGCAATTATTTTCAATACCTGAAAAAGATATTGATCTCAAAGCTAAATAAAGTTCCTTACCCATGCTATATTTTGCTTTGGTACACGTCGTTCTTTTCAATATTTCATAAACCTACAGAAGCAAAAGAATAGGAAGGGTTACTTCAGACACTGCCGGTGAAAAGCACGATCTTTTTGTGTACAGCTCAAATATTGGCCAAACCAAGATGTCAATGAAGTCATCATTCTTTAATAAAAGTCATGGTATTCAGAGAGCAGGGCTTGGAGATCTCTGTGCTGTGCTTCCTGCACAGGAGAGAAAAGCTTAACTAAATAGTCAGCTACCAGGAGAATTGATGGGGGCAAACAGGGTTACATCTACCCCTGGCATAACAGAAATGCCAGTTTTGCTCGTGTTGGCCATCGATTAAAGCTCAGGGGAGTTCTTTTACCTGGAGCAGCTCTTCCCTTGCCTCTGAGGGTGCAGGTTGGCTCCATCCCAAGGAGCTGAGCAGAGCTCCGGGCTCACAGCGTGTACACAGCACGCAGCTGTTTATCAAACTGGACTAACACGGGCTGACCTTAACATCTCTGAGCCTGCCTGACCTCAGTGGCAAAACAGATGTATTTATTTTGGGATTTATTGCATTTATTGTTGAGTAACCTTTGCACAGCTCAGCAGGCTGCCCGTGAGGTTCAGCTTTCGGCCGCTCCTGTGCAGCGATGCTCTCCGGCAAGGTGAGCAGGCAGCACAGGGAAACCTGGAGCAAAGGCACCTCCTGCCCATTGCCTGGCTTCTCTGGGGAGCTGGGGACTGTTTCCCAGCTCCCTAATCCATGTGCTAACTTGACTCTTGCCCAATTCACTGGAGGAAGCAAGTGAGGGCATCCGGGGCAAGTCCCACAGCTCATCCGTCTGTCATCTTGTAACCCCAGTGAATTAAAGGGCTGTCACAGAGAGATCTCCAGTTATATAATATTTTTTTTTATTTTCTTTTTTAATAACTAAAAGGTCTTTGGCTTAGTTTCTATTCATCAAAGACTCACGGGTAGTGACTAGATTCCTGTTCATTTCGCAGTAGGCGGAAGGGTCAATATTTGCACTGTGGTTCAAAAATACATATGAGAAAGGCAGGGGAGAACTTTAAGAAAGAAGAATACAAACAGCAATGCACACAGAATAAAATGATGTTGGGAAACATTCAATATATTCTTCATTACTGAGTGATTTGCAGGGATTTCACACAAAGCAGCACAGCACCAGCATAATTCTTCTATGCCCAGTGTTCCTTCAGTTGTTTAAAAAACCCTTGGCCTCCTTTTCCACTCAGCCTCTGCTCTGAGCTCCTGTTTCAGTTCATTTTCCAGTCAGTCTTGCTCACCCTCTCGTTACATGGAGCCATTTTGTCTTGCTGCCTTACTCAGTCTATCACGAATTTTAACTCTTCATTTGTTGAGTTCCTTGTACTGATAAGATTTTTTCCCTATACATCTGGACATATAAAAGAAAGCCTACAAACAAAACCCAGGATTTTTTTTTTTTTTTTCTGTTTTCCCAATCTCAAGTAAATGTTTTATTTGCAAATAAACCAAATCGATATTTGCCATTTCCTTCCCAGTTTCTGTGCTTTCTTCAGGGAATTACGCTGTGGAATAAGCTGGAATTTCTGAGCAGGAAAGGGAAGCTGGATATCTTACACCCCTTATCACCACAACAATGAAAGGCAGCTATGATTGGGATACAAGCTCTTTTGGAAACCACTTGGCATCCCAAAAGGCAGAAGATAAATATAAGATAAAAGCACGCTGGCAGTCACATTCCAAGGCACCAGTTAGGAGCAGTGGAATGGGGTAAAGAGTTCTTGTTATCCTCTGAAATGTGCTGCAGCCAGGGCTGCTTGGCACAGCCCTTTCCAGCTGCCCTGGATGTCACACGAGCTGGCCTTTCAATTCCTCCTTTGGTGGCTGTAAATGAGGCTACACCTTCTTCTCCAACTCCATTTCGTATTCCGTAAGTCAGATGAAAGCCGTGAATCTCAACACTTTCAGTACCATTACAAAGAATTTCCCCCAAAAAACTATAAATAATATTCCCTGTAAATAGCCGTCTGTTTTGTTGGAATTTGTCTCAGGATATTTAGCAGCATTTTGCAAAAAGAACAATGTATAGTTACAAGAAGTAAAACCACTCATGGGTGCAGGCAGCTGGTGGGCAGAATGAGTGGTAAAATCTAAATATTCCCAGGTGGTGATAAATCTACTAAGAAAATTACCCATGAACTAGAAAGAAGATCCAAATTATTTTCCAAAAGGCAGCAACCTGTTAGCATCAAACACTACTCAGCACTAAATCTGGAATTATTTATAATTTCAGTACCTGATGGCACAGGAGATCCTTGGCATTTGGTTAAGAAAGATAAACTTGAACAGGCATTGTACTAAAGCTTGTTAACACCACAACTGAGGCAATATCCACCATAAATTATTTATAGGCAGTACTTACTATAGTGCTTCTGGTTTTACTGTCGAAGAAGGAATCTTTATCAGACAAATCAAATCTGTTAAAAGATTAGAAGGAAGCCCATTAGGTCAAAAAAAAAAAAAAAAAAGAAGTCAGTAATTTCCTGTTCTTGTTGACCCCTTCAATATGTTCGTTTCTCCTGGGGATCTCTCAGAGCTCACATTAAAGAGCAGCTTGTAGAAATCTGTTAAAAAGCAAGTCTAACCAAACTCCCACAATTTAAAGAGGCTGCTTATACATTTCACTGGTCTTATGTCTTTATAGGTTTTTCAGCACAAAAGAGAATGTTGATGCTCATTAAGTTGAATCCCTGTGATGCCTTATCAAGGCTGACCTGGAACAGAGACCAGATGGAGCAAAAGGATAAAGCAGGGATTTATTAAAAGGTATCAATGGGTACACCTGGGCAGCACAGGAGTCCAGCTAGACCACACCCAAGATGCACTCCAAAATGGTCACAAAATGGACATCCAATCATGAGGTCTCACACTTTTATAAGTTCTGGTTCATTAGCATGTTGGAGTTAATTGTCCAATTACAGCTTCATTTATGAAGCTCCATCCTGTTTGTTTTTTCTTTTCACTTCACCGTTGTTTTTGTTCTTGGACTTGAAATTTGTATTGGCTGTCCTTGGTCCCAAGCTAGAGAAGAAATTGTTTTGTCTATCTACTCTGTGAAGAGAGATTAGTAGCACTTAATATGAAATCCAGAACTACCCACTAAAACAGCACAGAATCTAAAAAATATAAAAGCTAAAACTTAACCTGACCACTGCTGGCCTTGCATTTCCCCTCATAATCTTTAATTTTCCCTGAGGCTGCTGTGTCCTCCCTCATTCAGCAGACACACAGGTGGTGTCACTGGAAAAGCCACCTGCAAACGGTGTGAGGCCCATCCATGTCTACACTCAGGAGCATCTTTTGGACCTCCTCAAAACCTTCAGGAACACCCCACACTCAGCAAACACAAAAACACATTTCCTGCAAGCCCAAGGACAGCCAAGATGTCACACACACTGGCTGGCCTGAGCCCACCAGTGCTCTGCATCTCTGGATGAAACACTAAAATCCCTGTGGCTGCAGGGAAGAGGTCCTGCCCTAGGTCTGCTGTTTGTTCCAGCTGGCACATCCATA
The DNA here is from genome assembly GCA_018697195.1 of Certhia americana. Classification (NCBI taxonomy): domain Eukaryota; kingdom Metazoa; phylum Chordata; class Aves; order Passeriformes; family Certhiidae; genus Certhia; species Certhia americana. Next base: position 1,797,915 of record CM031861.1, on the reverse strand, counting down.
AACACAGCCTTCAAAGCGACTCCTCTGGGATGTTAGCCAGGGAAGAGCAGCAGCAGAGCAATCCAGGGGAGGAGAAGCTTTGGCATGTTTTTTCCCTACACCCACATTTACAGCTGTTCTTGCTGATCTGGGATCGATGGCAAAGCCTCCTCTGACTTCACGGCACTTCAAAGATAAGGCTTGGTTGGCACTACCTGTATCAGCTGCCCACATCAGATATATGAAATTATTCTGAAATTTATCAACCCACATCTCTGGCTACAAGTTTTACTGAGCATTTTATTTAATATGGAGAGGAGACTGTTACAAACCACATCATAAATCCCCTTTTTGCAGCCAAACAGGTGAAGTGTACAGTTATACAGATACCCATTATATACCACAACAGCAGCTAAAACACACAGAGATTTCTCTGCAAAGACTCATTCCTCAACAGCAAGCCACAAAAAAAAGCCCCTCAAAGTAAATTTACGGCAAAATGGAAATATTCTTTGCAGCAATGCCCACCAAAGTGTTGGTGCTCATGTTCCCTTTCATCCTCTGGTGCCTGATCTGCTGTCAGAAAGACTGGAACCGTGGGCATGGACATTTAGGGAAGGTTTTCACTTACAAGTGCTGCTTCTCTCTGGAGAAGGGGTAGGAGAGGCGTTTCACTGTCTGAGGTTTGTGTTCTGCTACTTTTGGCTGGATGGGCTCTGTTATTTTTTGAATCACAGAATTAATCTTTTTCAGGAGGCCGTGGGTCTGGTTGATCTGATACATCTGAGGGGGCAAAGAGGAAAAAAACCCAAACCAGTAAGAATTTACTGCTTTTTGGTTAGCCACAGGTCAGAGTGAACTATAAGGAATAAACCAGCAATTAGATTAATATATCACAATAAACTATGAAGGAGTGTTGTTTGTGTTCTTGAAATCATCCAGAAAGAAAGGGATGGAAAAGTCAAACAAAGGGTTAGGGAACCACAGGCTCACAACAGACTTTTTTATCTAATTGTGCTTCTGATTAAAATCCCTGGTAAGTGTGGCAATAATGGGGATTAATATGAAATCCAAACCAAAAGTGTGGTTTCACTGTTGTAATAAATGATTCTGGGCTTGGAGAATGTCTCTTGCTCCATTATGGACTTCCCTGAGCAGTCTGGGACCTGCACTTAGTCTGTGTTTAAATATTAATCCATCTCTGAGCTGTGCTCACTGAGCAGGTAGCTATCTATCCATCTATCTATCACGGGTGATTTAGAATTGATGAAAATACACTGTCATTCCTTTAATGATATTTCAAATATTCTGAAAGGTAATTTATTTTGTGGTAGAGTGGCCCCAGCTCCTGCAAACGTGACTGACTGTGTATATGAATAGTCACTAAACCCAGAGAGACAAATTCTTATCCTTGTGTTCATTTTTAGCAGTCTTCAGGTGAGAAAAAAATGTCCAAAAGGCACACAGAAATTTCACCATCAATTGAAACCTCTTCTTTTAAAACAAGGATGAAATCACTCTCATCATGTACAGACAGTGGTAGCAGCCAGAAATTCTTGATTTCCATTCTTACTTCCACTTTTATCCTCTGCTGCCCCAAGCAAGTACGTTTGTGACTTTCATTTCTGGTGCACATCAGTTAATTGTTTTTAAAATGCTTGTGAAAAGAGAAGTTGCATTTGTAAGGTGCTCTGAGAGGAACATATGTTTAAACTATGCCTTCATGAGGAAAACAAGAAAATCAGGACTCACCTTTTTTGTGGGCATCTTAAGCTTAAGGAATTCTGCCTCTCGACACAATACATTCCATGGTGCATGTATTTTTACAAATCCAATCCCATGGATTTTAGTCTTAAAAAAAGAAAAGGAAAAAAAAAAAAAAAGCAGAGGAAAATGTTACTGATGAGAGGAAATTGAATACACTATCCCTTGTGATTCATACATATTTAAGGAACAAATAGTCCATTAGGGCCAACATGATAAATCTCATTTATTTGAGAGAGCTGGCTTTTAACAGGACAATCACTGAACACCTCACTGTGCTGAGCTGCTAGAGAACATGACTCCAAAAATTCTATGGTCTCCCAGAGCAATTACCACAAGGTTAAACAGATAAAAACTGTTTGGGAAATAAAAGCTAATGACTGTGGACACAAATACAGGCTGAGCCAGTTAAATTTGAAACAGAGGCATCCAGCCAAAATGGTGTGATTTGGTGAGTGTGTTGTAATTGCTGGGGTTGAGAGAGTCCCTGCTGCTACACCTCTGAGGAGAAGCCTCAGAATCAAATGTGAATATCTCCATTAAAGCATCATAATTAGGAAAACCGGTAGTAAGAACCCCACCAAAGAAATCAAAAGGAGGACAGCAGTTAATGGCAATATTAGTGGTCTGCCTGAAGCCCAGTAATTCTCTGATCTGTATTCTAGAGGGACGGACATGGATGTTTGCTCCTGGCACTCCCATGTACACCCACGTTTGCTCCCCCTGGAGCAGCCGTTTCAAAGGCACTGGGCAAAGGATTTCCAACTAGGAGGCATTCAGCAAACAGAAGTGAAAAGAAATTTAATGAATCTTTCTAATCTTGCTGCTGCACCAACTCAGTTGTTATAGCTTTCACACAGCTGTATTCTCACTGGCTTTCTAGAAACTGGTTACTCAGAGGACCATGTCACACGAGCTGGCCATTCAATTCCTCCTTTGGTGACTATAAATGAGGCTACACCTTCTTCCCCAACTCTGTTTCATGTTCTGTAAGTCAGATAAAAGCCATTAATCTCAAAACTTTCAATACCATGGCTTGGAAGGGAGCTTAGGGATCATCCAGTTCCAACACTCCTGTCATGGACAGGCCAGGCTGCCCCAAGCCCTGTCCAACCTGGCCTGTTTTAATCAATTATTTGTGGACATCGAGCCACTGACCACAGCTCTTTGTGCGTGACTATCCAGGCATTTCACTGAGGAGAGCTTAAGTGATTTATTAAACACCATCTATTTAAGAAACCTTTGCCTTTTGGGAATCAGTGATGTCTCCAATGCAGCTTTGTGGCTTTTCAAGCCCAGTGACTGCAGATCTTTCCCCCTACATGGATGTACTGGTTGTGGAAGCTGATGCAAATCCCTGAGTGTTGCTTTCATCTCTACGCTTCTATCTCATGTGGTTTGGTGTCTTGCACTGAAGGGACAGGATTCCCTTTTTTCAGTGTTCTGGCTTGACCCCTGAGCCCTTCTGCATCATTTGAAATCATATTACATGTCACAGGTAGAACCTCCCATCTGGCAAAGGATTTTAATATCTATGACCTGGCACAGGCAAACTCCCTGTTTGTCACAGGAGCCTGCAAGCTGAACAGAAAGCAAGTCTGATTTTCACTGGGACACAGAGAGGGAAAAGGTTTTGGGGTTTTCTTGCATTGTACCTTGTTAAGTATATATATTACATATAGCTAATACATAAAAGATATAAATGTCTGTAATTTGTGAGTAATAGGTGACAGATTTATTTTTTTGCAGTCTGTTCCCAGGTCAAAATGTTTATCTCAACTTTTAGATCCTGCAAATAAAACCAGCATAAATGTTTACCCTCTCTCTTGGGAGTCTGAGGCACATTGGTTGGGTCAGATAATTGTAGCAGCTTTCTTTGAAATGAATACTGCTCTGTCTATTTCTACTAATCACACACTGGCAGCACTTCACATACCTCATTTTTTACACAGTCTAATGGGCTTTTAATAGAATATCCTGTTTTCAGGGTGCAGGTGGAAGAAGTTACAAGCTGTACTGTTCACATCTAAGAATGGAAAGAGCAAACTGTAACACAGACCCATGTGCTCCATCAGGAGCATGGACCAGAGCCTCCTGAACAAATGTAATTCTCCTCAAGCCTATATTGAGGAATAAAGATGACTGCCTGATGATCAGATACTGATGTATCTGATTTTTTTCCCCCCCTGGAATTACCAGGGGATTGAAACCCCTGCATACTGTAAACCCACCAATCTGGGATCAGTGTTCAGAGCAATTTAAGCCTCACTTCCAGATAGCACAACACAGCTGTGTTGCAATGGTGGGTGTGCCACAAACCCTGGCCAAGAAAAGTCAGGAACTTCACCTCATCAGGGCATTTACAGCACCATGGCACACTGCTGTGCAGCCAGCTAAATCAGTGGGTGAGGATGGCACTGATTGCCAGAACTGCAATCAAATCCTGTAAGAGCTGAGCTTGTGCAACAACCTTGATCGAAGCCAGGTTCACAGGCACAGCTCACCATCCCCCAGGACCTGGCCACCAGTCACCCTCTCTATCTTTAACCCTTTCAAGTGGATCCTTACATCTTCATCGCGTTCCAGCTCCAGCCCAGCCTCCACAAGGTTCCCTTCGTACTCCTCCCTGCGGAACCTCTTGTCATCCTCGTGGTAATCCATGTGAGGCTCACTGTCCCCCATCTCCAGCTGCACCCCCTTCCCGGGGAGGGGCTGGTCCTGCTTGCTGCTTCGCACACTGGCATCATTCTGCTGAGCTCTCCTGGACAGAGTCTTCCCAGCCGAGGACTTCTTGTAGTGGTAAACCAGGATGTAGTCCACCTTCCTCTTGCCATCTCTGAAGTAGAGCCCGTATTTGCAGTCAGCATCCGGGTTTTTGGACAGGGAATTTAATAACTGGAAGTGGGGAATGGGGGTGTGGAGAGAAGGAGAGAGATTAATGAATGCACAGCCCAACACAAGCACTGGGCAGACCATCCTTGCCTAACAAGGCTCCTTTTCCCTGGAGCACACAATGCCCTCTCTCCAGACAGCCAGCAGATGGGAGGAGTCCTCGTGCTGCTCTACTCCAAAAATTTTTGCGAGTTAACACCTTTAATTTTACTGATAGCCAGCTGGGATTTTATTGGCCAGAAATAAATAGATTGCATGACTGGGATTTAATCTAATCACCAGCACACTGGTTCATAAGTCAGCTACTTGCTGAGTTTGGTTTTCTCCTTCGGGGGTTAATCGCCACTAAGATCGTCTGTCATTTTCCACCCATGACATCTGCAATGCTGCAATTCTGACAAATAGATTAATATCGTGTGGAAACATTTCTCACTTCTCTTATCTATCATTGCAAGTCCATATCATCTGAGAAAGAGATCATCTTAGATACAGACTGAAGGGAGCCAGCTGGTCCTGAGGCGCGGCCAAAAACACGATGGAAAGTGGCCAGGGAAGTGGGGTCACTGCTTATTGAGTTCACCACTTCTTTTTCCCACTTATAAAACCTATGTCACTATGCAATGTGATGGTGGCAATGGCTTTATTCCCAGCCTGAGTTAATGCTGGATAAGCGTTGCAAGATACATGAAAGGTAAGGCTTAAAACACACTTTTGTTTCCAAGCATTTATCTGAAATGCACAGGGCCAACTGTAGAAACAAACAAACAAACAAAATGTATTAACAAACAATTTATTTCTACTTCTAGAACGCTCCTCACGCACAATTCACAATTCTACCCTTGGAGACCCACATACTATTATAACAAAAAAAAAAAAAAAACAAAAAGAAGAAAATTCATTACTGGCATTTGATTTTACAAAAAATACCCGGCACAGAAGTGGCTTTTCAGTGACCAGTGAACTTCTCTGGCTTTTAAGTTTATGGAAAAATGTCCATCCTCCATGGAGGGAAAAGGACTTGTCCTCCAAAAGAGAGCAATTGGTCATCTGTTGCAAAATGTTAAAATCTATTCAGGATGTACACACCTGCTTATTTCATACATAAGACACTAAATGTAAGTTATTTTAGACAGCCTTTGCTATCTGCTTCTCTCTCCTTCAGGATCTCATCCCTCTTTCCCATTTAACCTAAACGCTTTAGGGCAAGTTAGTAAATATATAGTAAAACAATACAGTATTTGGAGCCACCATGGAGTTCACTCTTTGTCCTCTTGCCTCTATTCCCTGTTCCATGAAAACAGGGGAGGTTATTTAGCCATGTCAAACTCTTCAGGGCACAGTCTGTTAATGTTTGTGCCTTCCCTAGATATTCTCTTTTAGATCATAAGCATAACTTTGATATCAAAGACCAATTAGTAACTATTACTTTTTAATTGCTTTATGATTAATGTGAATTCACCTGTGAATTCAGAACATTTTTTTTTAAAGCAAGCTGACAGTCTGCTTGTGGCAGGCTCACTTATGCAAATTTCTACAGAAACAATATATTAACAAATGGAAACTAACTGGATTGTGTTTAACTTTTTTTAAGACATGTTGATCTTACTAATTAATTTAACAGCAGTTTCTGAAAACGGGGCTGAACCACCACTGTGGCTACTAAAGCCTCAACAAATTCATTTATATGTGAGAACAGCTGTATCCCACAGCAAACAGGAAGAAGCCAAAAAAAAACTTAGTTCTGTTTTAAGGAAATTAATTAAAGATTATTTTAAGGATGGGGTATAAATGCTGAACAATACTCATGGGCCAGATGTTCTCTTGCAGTGCTGCTGTGCTTAAATGGAGTTGCATTGACTTAGACCATGTAAAGCTCATGTCTCTTCAGCTGTGAATGAGACAGAAAAGGCATTTCAGTTTCACCACAGCAGGAGGATTTTAACACCCTGAATAACAGAATCATTCCTCCATGCTCCATCCTAATTTTAAGCACGAGCACAATATTGCTTTTTCTGGTACCTCTTTCCCCAGCAAATCTGTTGTATAGTCCACTCCACCTTAATAGACTTCTTTTTATGTTTAAATTACATAACCAACTTGTAATCATGCTGGGTATTCATATTACTAACTTCCTTTAAAATCTGTGCTGAAGAATTTAACCGAGGAGCAATTAATGATACTGGAAATCTAATCTCTATTGTGTGCTGGAGAAGATCAGTTTAATGCTACCTATGTTAACAACGGCTTTGGCATGAAATTTTAGACATTTTCTTCTGTTCTTTTCTGCACTGGCAAGAAGATGCAAAGGTTGGCACAGCCTTATTGCCAGATTCCTTACTCTGAGAAGAGCCAGCCCCTTTTTATGTTACAGGTTAAACCAGGTTCCCTCTCTCACACATCCAAGAGCAACCCCCACCGCATCAGCGTGGACTGCGCCTGGTGGCCATCCTTCCCAGCACCTTGGAAAAACGGAGGGAGAGGATTCCAGAGCATCCTGGGAGTGGAAAGGATGAGAAATAAGCTGAGGGTTGAAGTGCAGCGTGCCTGTTGTGACCCAGCAGGCCGTGGTTACTCACCGTGCTCTCGTGCTGGTCGTAGCCAATGTCCTCGATTGCTCGGATGTTGATGATGTGGATGCCCTTCTCCTCAGCAGGCAGGCAGGAGTACTTCTTGTTCACCCTCATCCCTGTCTCCTCCGGAGCCTCGCTGAGATCTTCTGGCAGAAAATCCACCCCATGAAACTCACTGTCCGCGTCTGAGAGGGAAGGGAAGGGAACAATTTTATCAAGACTCTTTAATCCAAACACTCGCTCCTCCCAGAGCCACCCAAAAGCTGAAACGTATCCTGTTCCTGCCTTCTCCTGCCAATGAGCCCTTGGGCAGGGCTCACACCTCTTCTCCCTTCCTCCCTTCTCAGCTTTCCTTGGCCCTCTTCAGCCCTACCTGGGTCTCCTCCTCCTCTAGAGGAAGAGTGCTCAGTTAACTTTTATCCTGCACTGGTGTCTCAGGATGTTTTTATTCTGTGGGCTCGTGGAATGATTGTGTTTCTTGGCAAGAGGAGGAAAAAAAGGGGGGAAAGGATAGGTGCCATGGTGCCTTTCGTTTTTTAGGAGATGCTTTCTCCTTTAACTTGTTCATGATGAAAAACTAAGTCAAGGGTTTCCCCTCAAGTACCTACATCCTGCATCTGATTTACTGAACCATTCTTATTTAAGTAGTCTTGAAAATCTGGGGGCTTCTCCCTCTCAACCTGCTTCTGATGAAGACATCAGAACTGTTTCCATTTCCTGTTCAAGTATATAGCTAGGTTAAGGATTTAATATAAAAATTTCACTACAAACTGAGCAACCAGATAAGTGACAGAATGCAAACTGGTGTTTGCATATGGGCACTTATGCAAGCAATAGAAGGCAAAGCATTCCAAGATTTTATTAATTTTGACACTGAAATAAAATACTGTAGCAGTGTACCCTTTTTTTTTTTGAAACCACACAGGAGCAGGGCTTGCTCGTCTAAAGAGCGAAGATAAAGCAAGGATTGCAGAATTTATAGATATTAAATTAACTTTCCCAAACAACAAAACCCATGAAACTGAATTACCCTGTTTGGGTCTGGTAGAACTTCAGGGATAATGTGGAGGGAAGAGAAAAGGAAAATCCCACTCCCCAGAAAATTTGCAGATGATGTGAAACCAAGGAGCAGGATTGATAAACTGGAAGGCAAGGCTGCCACTTCAAGGGGTCTTGACAGGCTGGAAAAATGTAAACCCCAAACAAAGAAGTCCCCCATTTATGCAGCCCAAAGAAGAGAGGGCAAATGATGGGGGTCCCAATCCTGCCTTCAACTACCAACTGAGTTGGTACAGACACAGCAGTGCCAGACTCTTCTCACAAGTGCATGAGGAAAGGGTGAGAGGCTACAGACACAAGTTGCAACAAGGGAAATTATGACCAAACCTTTAAAAAATGTCATCTCAATTCTCTATCAAGAGTGATCACACAATGGGGAAGGAGCCAGTGAAGCTATAAATCTCCATCCAGCCCTGGTGAAGGTCAGAGCTTGACCACACCCGGCCCCAAGCAGCCTGACCCAATCTGAATGTTGGGAGGGCACTGCAATCATCACTGCACTTCTGATCTGGCTCTGTGTGGGGACAAGGCAGGAGCCAGCACGGACAACAACCTGCAGCAGGCAGAGAAGGAGGATGCAACTGAAGCCTTGGCACATGTCCTGAGCTTATCAGAGAAAGGTAAACATTGCTGTTATGAAAGCCATGCTTCTGTGGAATTTGCAGTTGTGCTCCTCTGGAGCTTGCCAACACCACGAGTTTGCGGATGTTCAATTCCGTTCTGGGCAATCTGCTGTCCCAAGCTGCTTTCACAGGAACTCATTAATATAATCACCTTACCATAATCACCCTCTACATATTCACATGCACAGTGTGTAACACCCACACCTTTGCAGATCTGGACTGCTGCTCTTGGCTTTTCTTTAACACTTTCCAATAGTTCTCCTAGAACAGGTACCTCTTCTGAAATCTCAGAGCTCTAGGCTCTTCTTTAACACTCTCCAATAGTTCTCCCAGAACAGACATCACCCCTGAGATCTAAAGGCAGCATCACCAAATTCAGTGAGCCACTTGAATGGCAATTTGTAACAGTTCAAGGAGATTTTGCGGGGGGGGGGGGGCAATATAGAGATGCAGTCAAAAATCTGCTGCCTCAAGGGAGCAGCTGGAATGTTTGTAACAATTCCCTACATGTGTATGGCCTCTTTTTCCCAACACTCACAGGCAGGCTCCCTGAACAATGGGAATTGAAACAAGTGTGGGCAGCTGCAGAATTCTGTGTACTCTAGCCTTTACTCTGTGGCTGCAAAATACTCATAAAATAATACAGCTTTTGGAACTTCATAATCATAACAATCTGCATTTTTATGTGGAAGGATGCTGAAAACAAGTTTGTATAAACAGTGGATAAAGTGCTGTAAAAGCCCTCTCCTTTTTTCCCCTCTTTTCACATGTGTACTAAGTAAAACCCAGTTATTCCAGAATTTTGCAGAGGGCATTAGAAGAGAAGCACCTTTTACTGACTGTGAATCTGAATAACGGAGCTGTGAACTAAAAAGAGCTGATTTAGGAATCACCACTGGGATGGAACAGGAGGAAATCACAAGCTTCATTGAGCCCAAAGGACCTCCCTGTGCTCTGAAGCTGCACTTCCAAGCAGCGTTTGTTAAGTCCCAGCACGGAGCAAGGAGACCTGCTCAGATGATTCAGCCCCATTGTGCAAGCCCAAACAATCCCCCCACCGACACAAGCAGATATTTACATTTCTGTTTACACATCAGTAGCCTGGCAATATTGGAAAGAACAAGTGCTTCAGGTAGGCAATGAATCATACAACTTTGTTTTATTATGACTACTGGAAAATATGTGAACTGTAAGAGTTTTCTTGATATAATCTTAATTACATCAAGTTTGATTTCTGCACTTAAGAATGATGTCAGGATTTAATACTGAATAAAGCCATCCAAACCACTTTGGTAATTGCAAACACCCAGGGATTACAAGCAGTTCACTTGTGCTGATTTGGCAGAGGTCAAAGCCTTCTGTTGCAGAACACAAAACCTCTTTTTTTTTACATGGAGTAGAGCATTTCAAAGACTTAAAACCATGAATATTTTATGTTAATCACATTAAACAAGGAAAATAATTTAATGTCAAAATAAATTCATGTTCAGAATTATTTACAGAAAGATAGAAGAGGAAAGGTGAAGAGTGCAAAGAACATTAATGTCCTAATTCAGCTAGACTGACATCCTAATCTCTTTGTTGGGAGCTGAGAGAGGAGAGCTGTGTGAGAACTGCTGGCTTTGCTGCCTTCCAATGCTGACTAACCCACTCTCTTCTCTTTATTAAGCAGAAAACACCACAAGGACTTGAAGAAGCACTCGATGTATTTCAACACAGCCATAAAAACAATCCCCAAACCCAATGAATTCTGAGTCAGCAGAAGTCCCTAATATTCCTGGGACACATAGCCAAACCCGTGCTTGAGTCTCTCACTCTGAACAATATGGGAAGAAAGACTGAACCAATAAAAACATCCCTCAGACACAAAACCACTTCCTCCTCTGTTCAAATTTCAGTTGCAGCTGTTAAAATTCCCTGCCTCATCTTGCAAAAATTAACACTAATTAATTAATGATCACTTTTCTACCACTGAAATTTGGCACACTGTGTCGTGACCTTTCCACATTTAGACAATGCTTCTTCACTGGATGTTGATGATCAGGAGAATCAGAACCAAAAACTTGCTGTAGAGACCAATGTATTTTCTCCAAGATTCAACCAAACATTAACATTGTAGTCACAATGATACATAGCCACTGAATATTCCCTGGCAAAAAGCACTTTTGTTGTTAAAATGAATTTAAAAATTACATTCACACAATGAGTAAATCTAAAGAAATGAACAACTATTTCCCTGCTCAACCTGAAACCAGTAATGTCAGTGAAACTGCCTTCTCTTGTTTACTTTTTAATTTTTCCTTGTTTCCTCTTGGATTTTTTTTCTTATAAACTATGTTTAAGAAAGTGGTAGAACAAAAAAAAAAGTCACAAAGACCTCTGAGTTAGCTGTTCCCAAAAGGGAAGCAGCAGGAGAGTTACACAACCATGTGATTTGAGGCTTTTACATGTCCACATCCTTATCTTTTTGCTTTATATCAACGATGCTAGAATTCAGAATGAAAAATTAAGAATCATGCAGCTAACGAGGAAGCATATTAAGAAAGTCATGCACACACACATATATGCTAAAAGAAACTCATGCAACTAAAGGTTGTAAGTAAAGGCTGAATATTTGTTTATAGCATACTCTTTCTACAGACAAAAAAAAAGTTAGTGTGTGCAATAATGTTGGATAACGTTTGGATTTAAGTTCTTTACTTGAAGAAAAGATAAGCTACTGAGATAAAACTCCTTTAGTGGGGTTTTGCTTGCTACATATTGCCCCCTAGCAGCAGGATCTTCCTTCAGCACGTCCTCACCCAGTTCTCTACTGCCTGTATCTCCCAAATTCCAAGCTGGAGGTAATCCTAAGAAGAGAAAAACACCACTCTCACCAGTGACTCTCCTCTCTCTTCCCGTTTTCCTTCTCCCACCTCCTGTTACGCTCCAAGGCTGTCAGGTCTGGAGGCCATACTCCTGGGAAAACAAGGCCAGGCCAGTGCCGGGCAGGCTGGGAGTGCCATGCTGGCAGCAGGCCTCGCTCCCGACGGGTCATTCCTGCTGCCCGAGGAGCCGTGCCCGGGAATGCCAGCGAGGATGCCGGAATGCCAGCGAGGATACCCGCTGCTGGCAAGGAGGGCAGATCTTTTTTTGGGATGCTGACACCTGTTTACGAGGTGCTGGCCCCGCACCAACAGCCCGGGCGGGAGCTGCCGCGCTCTCCAAGGAACAGCCGCACACGTCCCGAACTTGTGTCCTGCTCAAAATCCTGACATCAGGATGGATTAGCTCCACATCAGGGACAATTTGATGCAAATTTTCCTTCCCCTCTCCAGCTGTGAGCAGCCAGATGTTGCCTCGAGCTGTGCTGCTGGTGAGGAAGCAGCAGGTTTCGCTCGTAACACCGACTGGCTTGGCAGGGAAAGAGCTGCTGGAAAAGGCACCTCTGGGGATGTTGCTACCTTCTGCCCATCCTTTCAGGGATGCAGGGATGCTGGTATCTCCTGCCCTTCCATCTGCAGAAAGGTGAACTCTGCCTCTCTCATCTTCTCCAACACCGCACTAAGTAGGACACTTTGGAACTCGCCCATCTCCTTTGCTTTTGCATTTATTTTAAAACTTTCAGCCTACGTCTGTGCTGGTTATTACCTTAATGAATCAAGCATGATGTTATGACCCAATCCATTTAAAAAAAAAAAAAAAAGCTCAAGCAGTGAAATAAATCTTGAATTCTATGGACAGTTTCCTCAGCAGAGGAGAAATACTTTCAAAGCAGGATGACCTTGATGTGCCTGATGCTGACAACTCCCAATGAAGGGCAGAGCCATTCAGACACTTCGTGTCCAGTGCTTGGGAGTCACACGGGTGGAAAAACTTCAGCTCCTGGCAGGATTATTTGGATGATCAGCTGGCTTAGCTCTGTTTCTCACTACTGAGAATGATGGGGCTCTGGAGTGGGGCTGCAGCTTTCCTGGAAGGCTGTCTGCAGTTTTAAAGTTATTGATCTATTCTTATCAGCAACATACTCAAGGCAGGTTAGAAGGGCACACAGCTATGACATCATTTTTTATTTATGCCTGTCTATTTTTGTTTTTAAAGCTTTATTTACCCTGTTTGCAGGATGCAGCCCTGGGCTTGAACGCACGTCTGATCTGACACAAGCTTTGTGAAATGTAAAAACAAAGAGCAAAACCATCTAAGTCTTTCAAAGATAATGAACATTTTGATTGAAATGGCATTTTAAACATCACATAAAAGACTGGAAAATACAAATTCTACCATAACACTACTGCCTGTTTATTTAGACCCTGTAAAATCTCCCATTTTCTGAAAACACACAAAGCTTCTCCCATCCCAAGACAAATTTCACTTTTTTCTCCACAACCACCACCAACTGTTTAATGGCCTATTAAGTAAATCCATTTTCAGACATATTTCTAATACACCTATGTTAAGTCCTCTTCTTCTGACAGGCACCAGAAAAATATTATCTGCTTCTTTCTGTTGCTATTGCACAAAGATCAGCACTAAAACTATGCTCAAGGTTATGGTGAAAACAAAACTAGATACAGGACAGCCACTGCGTCCCTGTTTCATGAATCCTGTTAAATATATTTTGCAGGGTTATGATGCTCATTATTTTTGTTTTTGTGTTCCAAGGGAAGGCAGTTTTTATCAATGGGAACAGTAAGATGAAAGGAAAAAAATACTAAAAGAAGAGATTATAGTGAAAGAATTGGTATTTATTGGGACAGTGGATACCTAAACTCTCACCAGAGCCTAATATAAAAGATACTTAGATACATTTAAAATATGGCATATATTTTCCTTTACCTGGCTGTAACAAAAGGCTCTTCATATCAAACATGTGGAAATAAGGATCCAAATATTACCAGTTTTACTCTATAATCTCAGTCATGGACTGCAGCCTGGGGCTGAGGCCATGGCACACATGCTGACTGGCAGATTTGCTCTTTATCCCTCAGGTTTCCCATTTAAAATCCTAATCTTGAGACATTTGCACTCGTGTTTACATTTCCATGCAAAGCCACGAGGGCGTTTGGGCTGCATAAACCCAGTCATGGATGTCTTGGAAGGCTTTGCTCAGCTGATAAAGAGGGTTTGGGCCACAGGCACCACATTCAGGAGCTGCTTTTCTACATTTGAGCTGAGAGAGGCAGTCACTAGGGCTGGGTTTTGCAGGGCAGGGCTCCACCTTATTTATATATGTTTTTTGGGTGTGCCCAGGCAGGTGGAGCTGATGTGGTGGGGAGATGGGGGTTGGAGACACCCAGCCAAGGTCCCAGCTCTGTGCTCCCTGAGGAAATCCAACCAAATCCTGCCCTGACTAAGAGCTTGGCTATCCTGAGTTTTCCTCACAACCTTGAAGTTTTAACTCAGAACAACACCAATATAAGATAATAAGGGGGCAAGTTCCACCAGCAGCTGGAAGAATCTCCCTTCCGGAGCAAGGGAATGCAAATCAGTGAGTGGGAAAAGCTCTGTTAACTCCTGTCTATCCATGGGAATGCCATTCCCTGTGTTCCCCACTCCTAAGGAGCCAAGCCGAGTCACATCAGAGGCAAAAGCCCTAAGAAGTGTTGATGCAACCAGGCACTCTGCTCCTTGGTTTTTAGAAAGAGCTGAGATCTGGGAGGGTGCCATGTCCCAGCTAGCCAGCTCTCCCCATGCCAGGGGATGCAGAAATGCATCCTGCAGGAAAACAAGACACTCCTGCTTATGATTCCCAGTGGCCATATCCTGAGTGGCAGAATTCTTGGAGCAGAAATCATCTGCATCTGATCCATCAGCAAAGACAGCTTCCCTCTGGGGCCAGCAAGGAGAGGAAGGAGTGGGTCAGTGCCTTGGTAAGGCTTCTTGAGAGCTCCCAGGTGAAAGTCACACTTGGAATGGTTGAGGATGGACATCCTTTGCAGTTTGGCCCTCAGCAGGGAAGCTGAGAACAACAGACCTGAGCCCAGGCTCATCGTATCTCCTCCTTAAGGAGCTTTTGACAATATTTATTATCTAATACATCTTTGCATCAAAGGAGCAGTCAAGGTCCTTTCTAAGTATAAACAGCTGCCCTATAGGTTTTGTAACAGAGCACAGGCTTACTAATAAACCTGGATTATCCAAAGGTACACTGGTCAAGCCACATTTCCTGCCCAAAAACAAAGGAAAGGAAATTGCCATGAAATTGCTGTCACCTGTACAATGGAAAGAAGCAGAGCGTGGAGGGCTCTGTGGTTGCTGCAGGTGCTCAAAGGCAGCTGGGCCAAAATCTCTATCCCAAATCTAAGTTTCATTCCTAACTTGTTCCTGTTTGTTCTGCAGCAGCACTTTTCCAAAAGGAGTTCAGAATCCACCCCAAAGGTGTGGACCTTAAAGAGGCAGATTTCTACATCAGGATGTAGGTGCTTAACACTGCTCCCCTCCAAAAGCAAACAACAAACCCAAGAAGATTATATCATAAGAACCTAAGACAGACCTGTTTTGAAGGATCATTGTTCTCAAACAGTGTATAAAAAAGGACATCCTGACAAACTCAGAGATGTCCTTAAAAAAAAAAAAAAAACCCAAACATTTTTTGTAATTATAATGACCATGCAAAACACTAATGAAAACAGAAATAATAAAGGGCAACTCTACTCCAGTATTTTATTTCAAAAAGTGTGAGATAGGATTCTCCTGTTTTGCCCTCTGTCTGTTCATTATTCTTAGAGGAATCATTCCCAGAAAGAGCATCACCAGAGGGGCATCATTCTTCCCACAACAGACCCTCAACTCTCTCTCTTTAGCACTAGAAATGAATCCTCCCTCCACTGAGGAAAAGCCTCTTAGCACCACAGAAGTATGACTCAAACAAGCAAAACTAGAAATTACAGATTTTCAAACAGCATGTATTTTCTGTAGTTAAATCTTCTTTAAATTCCCAAACTGTAGCTGTTCCACCACGAAAGAGCCCAAAATTTATCACAGGCACGTGGTCAGTGATGGGCTGCCCAAAGATATTCTGGGTAAGAAAGGAAACAGCAGCTCCTGCCAAGAGCAAGGATTTGACATCAACACAGAGAGAAAGAGAGAAAACATTATTTGTTTTCATATTTCCTGAGAAAGACATTGAGGATGTAACCTTGTTATTTATGCAGGGTCAAGGTTTCATCCTAGAATTTAGGAAAGGAATTTATTTTCTCCCAAAGTGTGATTAAGTTTATAAGCCTAAGACAAGTTTTGATTGTGGGTTTTTTCTGTTTTGGTTAGCAGAATAATATTTCACTTTCTGTCTTCTTTTTTTTTTGGAAAAGGAAAATGTGCTGTTCATTTTTCTGGTAAATGTTTATCCATTCTGTGTTAAAAAACCCTAAACAATAGAATAAAATGGAATTAAACTTTAATATATTGCTTATCTTCAAGCACTGAAACACTTAGGAAAACAATACTCTGCATGAAAAAAAAGCCCCATGTTTTACCAAAATGTTTAGAAAAGTAAATTTTTTGGATACACTAAAGGACAGTATCTGTTATTCCATAAACTTTTTCAAAATACATTGTAAATGGGTATTTACAAACTTGATCGCTTTTTAATAGCACATACTCTACTGGTGGGCTTGTTAAACCTGCTTACAAAACACATTTTTGTCGGCTAGGTTTCTAGTCTCATGAACAGTCTCTACAATTTTAGTTTTGGATGAGGGTATGGATGGACAGAGGAGTGGGCACCTCACCACAGCATCCCCCTGAGCCAACAACACTCTTGTGATGTTTCTGTATATACTTGTTTTCTTTGCCTGATTTTAACATGATTTTTTATTTAGGCGGAACGAACCCTTTTCCCCTGAAAACTCTCATCTCTTAACTGTATTCGTTCAGGGGCTATTTGTAACTCAGATCAACAGTTTGAATCCTTTACGCCTTTTCTCCCTGCAGGCTGGTTTTTGCCTGTTCTTGGGACCAGAGCCAGGCAGGACAGCGAATGCCACCACAGCACACCTCCAACAAGGCACTCCAACACGATCCTTCAGGGAAATTTCAGAGCACAAAGAGCCAAGTCTTCTTGATTAACATCCCACAGTGGTACAGCACAAAACTGTGCTGGATGCCCCGATGGTACTGGAAAGTGGAGCAAGTGGAAATGCAGGGATGAGCTGACCCCGCCCAAAGCTTTTGGAGTGCCGGTTCTCACAAGAGGAAATACCTACAGGCCCGGGTTATCACTCTGGAACAACATGTTCCAGAGGGAAAAAAGTCATCATCACACCTACTCCAGCCCATGCAACAATTCCCACAGCCCCCATCGGGATCTCCCCAGGCTACAAAACATCGAGTGCTTTCTCTGCTAATCTTTACACTTGCTTAATCAGCCATCAGGCTGTTAGAAAGGACTCAGCCTTTTAGAAAAGACCTTTTAGACAAGATTTAAGAAGCCAGGCAGCAAAAATTGGCCACTTACAGAGAACTCTGTGTCTGAAATGCTACTTTTCATGGTAAAACAATGAGTTGCTAGTATGACAGAAAGGCACACTTCTTGCTGATCATGAGTCTTTTGAGCACTTTATATCCTGTTTGGCTACTCTCCTTTATGCCAATTTATTTGGGAAATTTATGGTTCGATTCCCAGAGCTTCGGATGCTCTATCACTTATCCACGTCAATAAACAATCTGGAGCACTGTTTAAATATGGAAACACTTTGTAGCAGCACAACCAAAGGCACTGGTTGTGCTGCTGCTGTGCCTGAGGGAAGAAAAGAAGCAGGGGGAAGAAGGGATCTTTTGGTGAAGACATCCATTTATCTTTCATTAATCCACCAACACCACTGGGGCACACCACACAGCTGGAAGATTTACCAATTCTGCCCGTTCTGCCCTTGAGCTGGATGCTCTGGTTTGGGAAAGGATATAATTGGTTGCACCATTTACTGACAGTTCTGCTCCTTAATTTTTAGATGCCAAAACTGAATCTGTTTCTGCTCACGTTCCACCATCTTGGTTTTGGGAGACACTTTGTGTTGAGAACTCCCAGCCACTGCTGGTAGCAGAGGAGCTCTCGGAGCAGAGCTGCAGAAAACAGTGTCAAACCAGCTGGAAGCCAACACCTTAAGGTCAAACTGCACGCCCACTGCCTGTCCACCCTGTGCCCAAACACAGCACGACTCCTCCGTTTCAAGGAACACCCACAAAAATATCTTTCTCATGACTGTAGATCCTCAACGAGCCCATCAGAGCTCCCAGCACGGTGTAATGTGTTCTGCTCAGACACAGGCTGCTCCTAATCTTCTCCAGAGTTGTCACCTGCCACTGCTGGCTGGATTCCTTCATTCTGTGTCAGTACAACTGTCCCTCTGTGAGAAACAGCTCAGAAAAAGGGAAATTACAATTTATGGTAAGTCCAGTGAAGGTGAACAAGCAACAGCAGCTTTTTTTCTGGGGTGTTGCCTGCAGCCCTCATCACCTGCTGCATCAGACACAGGTACTCAAATTTAAACAGCTGCAAAATGACAGAGGGGGTTGTGGCAGTAACAGAGGGACGAGCTTCTCTTTCTAGAACACAATAGAAGAACTAAAAATCTACCCTCTCATTACCCACTTTCCCCATCCTACACTGGATGGTCAAGAAGACAAAGGGCACTGAAGGACAAATAAAGCACACAAGTGTTTAATTAGCATTTTGAAAACACTCAAAAGAAGTCATTAGAGATGAGGCTCTATAGCAGAGGTTCATGCCAGGGCAATAGTGGCAAAAAAAAATTAAATAAATAAATATATAAATAAAGTAAAGCAAAACTATTTTTGTAATGGTACTTGAGAAATTTATGAATGGGATTGTGTGGTGTGGTTGCCCAAAATAGCAGAGATTTGGACATGGTGACCCCAGGAGTTCCTGAGAGCAGCTGGCATAGAGGCCACATGTGAACAGAGGGTTTCCCACCATTCCTTCTCCTCTCCTGTCAGGATGGGCTTTTCCCTCTGAGTTACAAACAAAATTCAGCACAAGGCACCTCACACTAGGACAAGGATGCTAAATATTGCTCCAAAACCAGCAACTCTCTCCAGAAAACCAAAAGGAACTTTGCAAACCCCACTGGCCAGATGGCTCTCTTCCTCTACTTTCTTCCAAGACATATTTTCCTGGATTTCTTTTCATTTTTTTGCTTTAGACTGTATGCTACACATTTTTCTTGTGAAAAGATGCTTGAAACAGGATGAAGAACTCCAGGTCAGGCTTTTCCAGCCCTGAGCAGCATTACTACATGTTCCCTACAGAGAGATATTGTGGATTTATGTTTGGTTTATGAGTCCTAGACCCTTCTCTGAGGAACTGCCATTTAACTGGCTAATTATCCCTGCCCAGATGGAGGATTTTGCACTTGTCTGGTTCTCATCTCCAGTCCTGAGAGCACATCCTTTTCCAGGAAGATAAGCAACAACAAGTCTGCTTTAACAATGTAAGATTTAGGGCTGCTGGTACCAGATCCAAACCTCCACAGGCACAGACACAAAAAGCTGAAGGGGGAGTGCACCGACTTCACTGGTTCAAGTTTCAGGAAATTTTTGGTGGGGCAATCTGTCATCAGCAGGCTTTATTTTAGATCTATTATCAACTGTCCTGCCATGTCCAGCCTAAAGTTGGCATAGAGGAACAGAGCTGCCCTTAACCCATTTGGGTGCTGTTTTTTCTGAGGAATTTGATGGAAATACAAACCATATGTGACCGTACTCAAGGAAAATGAAACCAGTACTTTTGAGTGGCCTGATACTACACAGATCCAATACCTAAAATTGTGGAACCGGGGCAGAAGTTTGGTTTTTACACAGCAAAACTTAGGAGGAGTAAACCTGGAGGAGATTCTTCTCTGTAAACATGAGAGCACATCTGACGCGGAGATCAAAAGGAGAACTTACACTAATTATACCGAAAAACAATCAGTGCTCCAGAACAGATAATAATGAGAAATGAACACTGAAGGAAACTTTGATGTACTTCTTAGATAACTGTGGTACTTTAAAATTGGATGCAGTTCAAACATTTAAAACATGTCAGTCTGAGATCTACATTTCAGATTGAGAATGTGTTGATACACAAGTAGATTTTAAAATAAACACATGGTGGAGCAGAACACAAACATGGATTAAAATTTAAAAAAAAAACCCAAAATCCAAACCCCTGCTCTTCAGTTAAATCTCCCCTGTTGAAGAGGCTTTAAAACCACTTCTCCTTCACACAAGCTAAACCCCAATGCCAAATTTTACTGAAATCTTGTTCATAATTCATAGATTGCAGCCTGGATTGGCTGGGCTGCATGTTGGTTCAGTGCAATTTGAGTCAGGGGCACAGCCCAGATCACTCTGCCAGCTCCTGCTCTCACCAGCAGGCACAACACTGAGGGCAAAACGTGTCAGTCCTGATGGAGGAGAACACAAACCTGTGGATATTTCAGCAGGCCATTTGTCTTGCTGATGCTAATGAAGATTTCTCAGGATGGGTAGGTCTGGTTCATTACTGACTAAACTGTGGGACCAAGCTGAAAAGCGTTCCCAAAAGCATCAGCAGTGACAGGATGAGGATCACAAAGCAGAAGGACAAAAATTTGGAGACTTTCAAGCTTCTCCAAACATAGTTCCTTACACTCCTGTATAGCAGTAAAATATTTTCCTGTAACACCCTTCACCAGAAAGCCACCTAAAACAAACTAAAGAACTAAAAGAGCAGCTAAAGACACAACTAAAAAGACAGACAAAGTTTTTCTAAGACTGCAGCTGAATGAAATATGTGAAGACAAAAGCCACCACAGGGCAGGAAAGAACCATTCCAACAGCACCATCAATTCCTCCATTTACAGAAGGAATAATGTCCACGTGATACACTTCATTTTCACTCTTTGCAGCCAAGCCATGGGAAGTGGATTTTCTCCTATCGTAATGTTTTCTGATGGGTATCAAAAAACACATGATAATCTTCAAAATACCATGAAAATTCAGAAATGCTATTAACAACAAAAAGTGTTTCCCCCCCCCCCCACACACACATTTTCTATTTACATCTATTTACATCTTCTGTGTTCTGAAGTTTAAAATTCCTATGAAAGTCCCATCCGGGGCCATGGAAGAGGTCCATGAGCTCCACGAAAAAGTTAACATAAAGATAAATTTTTAGAGCACTCTCTATATATAAACTACAAGACAACACGTGCTGCCAGGATTCCCCTTCAGGAACAAGATGTGCCAGCACCTCTTGGACTGTTCATGAAATTGGCCATTAAATTTAAACACTTTGGAGGATGGAGAAGAGCCTGTGGCTCGCTGGTTTTAATTACTTTGCTGAGGGGGGAACTGAGAGAGTGTGTGACAGCTCCAGGGATGAGCACAGCACGGGGGAACAGCCTTGAGTGAGGCTGCTCAGGTGCCCTGTTATATACACACTCCAAGAGCTGCAGCTTTTCAAATTTAAGCAAATTAACCAGCAGTCCTCATTAACCTGGCCACCCTTAAGGACATTTGACCCAAGGGCATGGGGTGGGGCATCAGAGGGGACATGGGGCACTCTCAGTTGCAAGCATGCATGGACTTGCTACCACCAGAATGCCCTGACACATGTCCATCATGTCATTTTCAAAACAGCTGCTGCCCATGGGCGCTGGGGAGTGTTTAATTACACAGAATAAGCACTGAGAGCCCAGTGCTGCTCCAGCTGGGCCACCAGCAGGGCCACCACACTGGGCTCCTCTCACCCCAGGGGACAGAGCACAGCTGTCACCTGCAGGGTGGCTCCTTCCTGGTGCCCACACCATTTACTTCCTGCTGGAGTCCCTGTCCTGGCCTTGGAGTGCTTCTGGAGCCCATGAAATCTGAACATCCACCACCACAAACATTGGTTTCCTTTCCTTAAGAGGCAAAGGAAACAGCTCTCGTTTTATTTTCAGGGTGCAACAGCAGCAGCCAGCACCAAGGAAAACAGAGGTGGAAATATTTTTTTAAAGCCCTTTCCAAAAACATTTGCCATCTGCACCCTGGATGACGGGCCATGTCCACACACTCTGTGGTTCCAGGGGCAGATTTCAGGGATTTCACATTTCTGAAGCAGTCCAGGGTCAAATATTTTCCATCCCGAATTTCTTTCAATCAATTACCTGCCTACTGGTTACAGAAATATTAGAAATCCTACAGTTCATAACTTTTAAGGTCCAAATTCATTATTGGAACACATAAATCTGCTAGGACAACATGCACCTTCTTCTCTATCCTAAAAAAGGGTTCCTGGAGCCCATACAGCAAACTCCCAGGCAGCAAGCCCTGTTTACATGGAAATGTTAAAGAAGAGAAACAATATCAGTGCCCCCTGTGTTTATAATTATAGCTTTAATAACATTCCACCTCCTTTCTAATTTTTCCTCCAGGTTCCATTTCTGGCCTGTTCTCAGTGACAGCCTCTCACAGGCATTTCCAAACTACAAGACATATTTTGGTGAACTATCAGTTTCACACTCCACGCTGATTTTTACTTGATGGCAACATTTATTTTTCCTGGTGGGGCTATGAGTTATTCCCTCATAAGGAATAAAGCACTTAAAGGTTAAGTGCTCTCAGAAAGACCTAACAGGTTTTAGTCAGCCAGATACACACCCATCTGTTCACTTTTATCTGGAGTTTTTGATGGGTTAAAGTTTTACATGCATAGGGGAAGGCATGACAGGACTGAAGTTTTAAGCTGTAAGATTGTAGAGTAAATTAGGGTGGAATGAAACAGCACTACCAAGTCCAAGGAAAGGTGAAGGCTGCACGTAGCAGACTCAATCAATAAATGATTGATTAAGACTTTAAGCAAGAGAATGCTGAGGCTAGGGCAAGATCTCCTAACAAGCTAAAGCTGGTATTGCTGTAAGGTCCCTGCTCCTGAAACCACACACAAGGGAAGGCACAGCACTTTGTTGATGTAAGAGCTAAGAAATGCTGCAGTTATAACCCTCATGGGCCAAGTTCATCATTTTACTGGATAAATTCAATGATGCAAGGTGGGTCATTTCCTCTTTTTTCCTTCATCCTGTCTCACACTGCTGTACACCCCCACTAAAGTACAGAAAAGGCCAAATGAAACCCTTGTTCACACAAATTTTGACAAACCTTCACAACAAGACACCAGCCAAAGCAGATCATAAGGGATACAGGAGGGACTTTGGCATGTTTTCACATAAACAGCCTCTCATACCACACTTTACCAA
This sequence comes from Certhia americana, assembly GCA_018697195.1. NCBI lineage: Eukaryota > Metazoa > Chordata > Aves > Passeriformes > Certhiidae > Certhia > Certhia americana. The sequence goes on along the minus strand of CM031861.1, from coordinate 1,774,830 downwards.
CCTGTGTAGAACCCAGAAGTTAAGAATATGAAAGAAAACTCTTCAGGGCTAGGTTATCCTCTCTCTGTTTGGGCTCAGACTCCTTGCCCCCTCCTCAGACATGCCTGGAGGCAGCCTGGAGATCCAGCCTTTAAGAATGCACTGGTTTCCCACAGCAAATTTCTGTGCCCTCCAAACTGGGCGAGTATATATTCCCTAAATAAAAATTACCTGTCAATCGTGCCACAGATGTGAAACAAATCAGGCTGTGTGAGACAAGAAACTGGAAAAGAGAGATCACCCAGATTTACCCTCTTTCAACAGCTTTTTAAAAAGATCCTTTTCCCCCCCATGTGCAGCCTCTCTGGACCACTCTGATATTCCCAAGTGGGTCCCAAGAGGACTCTTACTCCTGGGCACAGCACATGGCAGAGGATGGGGCAGGGGGCACATCTCCTACATCCAAGGAACTGACACTCCAACAGCATCCAGCTGCTCTCTGCATCGATTGCCTCCTTCCCAAATATAACCAGCTACTTACCCCATATACCCAAACTTAACAAATAGCTGGGGCACTAGTGCTCTTTTTATGAAAAAGGGGAAAATAGCTGAAAAAAAAAAAAAAAAAAAAAAAGAAAGAAACAAAGAAAGAAAAAGAACAGACACAAAATTAAACAATCTACCTTAAAATAAACTCTGTGGTATTATCTGTCTCTTGTCAAAAAGTTATTAGGGAATAAAAGTGACAGACTGTCTACTAAGATACATCCCATGACCAAGTGACACTCCTAAAACTTGTCAAAGACTTCCCTCAGTTGATGTGTCTGCTTATCCTTAGTGCCCACATGTGTTACATTACTGTATATTCTTGGAGGGTGGAAGCTCTTGATTTATTTGTTGCAGGGAAGAACACTTCTTTCCCCCACCTGATTTCACCCTTCTGATGTGACAGGTCTTTGTCTGTTCCTCACATAAACCAGAGAAGTCCTCGACTAAAACCAGACTCCATGTAATTATTTTCCCTTAAAAACAAAGTCAATAAAACTGGCAAATGTGAACAAAACTGGAACTGATCTATCAAAGAACTGTAAACAGATTTTCCTCCAGTGCACATTCTTCACACTGAGGAATTACTACAGGTCAGTATTAAAACCAGAGAATTGATGTGGTGCTTTGGTGAACAAGGGGATGAAACAACTCACGTGGACAAGTTACAGAAATGGGTAAATGAGACGGTGCCTCAGCCCAGACAGCAATCAGCTTTTGGGAACTCTGTGTCTGGTGTCCAGCCTCTGCCCAGCATTGCACGTATCACATCAGAACTGAAACACCAGGTTCAGCCAGCTCTCTTTGAAAACTGGGCTCCACCACAGCTTGGATGTACTTGTGCACTGTGTATGTTCCCTTGAAGTTTTAATTCTTGTCAAAACTGCGGGAGGGTGGAGCAAGGACACCAGGAGGGCTCAGGAGAAAAGTGCTGCCATGGGGGCAATCTGGAAAGGGTTTCCTCTGCAGTGTAGCCAAAAACATTCAGAGATTTGAAAACTGTTTGCAGATGAATATCTGTACTTTTTTCTGAGGAGAAACTTTAAATGAAAATTAAACTGAGCAAATAAAGCAAGCTGCAGCTATTGAAACAGAAAGTGTACGAATCATGGGAAGTGTAAAAGAGCAAGAGAAATGCTTCACATTAGAAGGTGCACCCAGGAGGGCAAGTACATAAGAGTTTGAGTTTAAGCAAGAGCAAACTGAGTGTCAGAAACCAGTCTACACCACATCAGCTGGACAGATGGGGAGAGAGATCTTACCTGTTAACATTGCTAAGGCCAGATTCAGCACAAAGATTAATTTTGTTTCTTCATTATCTCTTCTTGGGGAGCAATTGAAACTCTCTCTTCCACACTGTATCTACTTTGATTTGCATTTGTCTCAATGCAACATGAGCGATGTGACCGTAGCCCAACAACAGCAAAATGTTTCTTTTTTTTTCAGTGCTGTGAGGAATCCATAGCCCAGGGTACTGGAATTCCCTGCCTTCCTGGACTGTTCCTCCGAGCATCCCAACACCAACACAGCACTGCTTCATGGGATTCTATCACCCAGTGGTATTGAGGCAACCAGAAAATAGAAGTGCCTTCAGACATGAAGTGAAGAAAAATCCCTGGCCTTCCCAGGAGGAAGTGCAGGGGGCAGTTCAAAGCTGAACCCTAAGAAAACCCTGGTCACAGAGAGTTTTGCCTTTTAATATGGTTTAGATTAAAATCCTATCTGTCTCCACAGCTTTGATGAAAGTCTCGTTTTCCGTGTCAACCGAAAGCAATGAACTAGAACAAAGAACTTGACACACGTACGCGTCTCCAATGTACAAACAACTGGCTGTTTCCATAGAAAAATCAGAGAACAAACTGAAAAAATAACTCTAAAAAAAATGAATTCCTGATTTTGTAATAAAGGCCACATGGTCTGCTCAAGTGAGTGCAGAACTGGAGAAGCAAAACTGATCGGTTTTACCCAAACACCAATACTGATTTAATCTCTTACTTCATCTCTTCTTCATCCCAGTACACATTCCTGTGGAAACTGCAGGATTCACCTCTTACTCAGCAGAGTATTGGCAGAATTAATTATTGAGCATTTAATCAAATTACACAGTGAATGAACATACTCCAAAGTACGAGTTCATGGAAAACACAAAGCAAACCCGACATCATCGACCAAATTTTTGTGGTTGAAGGCAAACCTCTTATCTGTACTCACTGGAACCATTCTGGTCTGGGCTGCACACAAACTTGTTTTGTACACCAGAGTCAAACTCAGTTCAACAAAGCAGAAAATCAGCAGAAATGCCATTTGGATGCTGGATATTACAAACACCTCTTGTGAGATTTTAATACCATCAGACTCCAGATTTTGCCCTGATATTCTGAACCTCATCTTACAAATCCCACAAGCCCAAACACAACTTTGCCTCCACCGGGCACCACTATCAGCAAAAAGTCACTGATCAATAAAGCTAACACTGTAAGTTCAAGTGAGGAATAGTACTGGCAAAGGCTTTGGATATGAGCTTAAAACACATTTAGTTAAGAATATTTTATTGTGGAAAAGGATGTGGAAACAGAAAATAAGTTAAAATGATAAAGAGACCTGAATAGAAAACCCATGGTTATAAATGGAACAGTCGCTGTGAGCAGACAGTTCTGTACATCCACATCTGTTCCAGTTCAAAGCAGTTCATGTGAACCAGGGGAAGAAACTATTTTTTCCTTCAGTGCTGCAAACCTATCTGCAGTCTGACCAGGGCACAGGGTAGGAAGAGGGAGAAACCACCATCACTGGCTCAATCCAAGTTTCAAAGAGGTGGAGCTGCCACCAGCATTCTCTTCTTGCCTTTTCCATTTTCCCTCTCATATTAAAACGCACTTTGAAGAAAACAGCAACATTTGCAAACACTTTTGGAAATTAAAGCTGTTTGCTTTTGCTAAAACCAAGCTTAACAAAAGCTCTGTTTTTGTTCCTCTGCTCACAGATAGTTTCTGTTTCACAACTGTCCCTTCTGGGGTCACTTTGATGATAACGTGGGAAAGGCAGGCAGAACAGTAAAACAGGGAAATAAATATATAAAAATAACAGAGCTGCTGCAGGACTCATTCAGGTTCCAGAGGAGCTCAGATTTCCTGCCTGTGGATAGCTGAAACATTTTCTCTACTCAGTTCAGTATTAGTTTCTGTAACACCCTCTTGTCTCCATCCTTGGAATCTTAATTTCTGATTTTTTTTTAAAAAGGAACAAAGTAATGAAGGAAGCAGTGGCAAGAAAAATGTGGTGCAAAGAAACAGAAAGAGCACTCAAAAAAGGGTGAAAGCTGGAATTAGCTCCCTGTTTTGGTCTGACAGCAATACCATACTGCAGAGGAAAGACACTCCCCTATAATAATCTGATCATGAAAAGTATTTATTTTCCTACTTATATTATTAAATGACTACATGCATACAATCCGTGGGATTTAAAAGCCTTTATTTTAAACATCAGATTGTACACACTGAGGCTGAAGTATGTTTATAGGGTCCCCAAGTTTATTTGCCACAGGACAAACATGAAACTTCCCGCAAACAACTCTGCTCCTGCCGGAAAACATGCTCAGGTCAGTCAATACTGAGTAATTGCTGGACTGAAATCAATCAAGCTCCCAAGAACTGCTGCAACTGGGTTTTGCTTTAAAGATTTAGTGCTGTGACTGGTGAGGCGCTGAAATCCTCCACTACCATTAGACATTGCTTCCAAACCGGATGGCAAAGCCTCCGAGCTCGTGAGAAGCTCCCTGAAAGGCAGAGATCTTCCACTTCACCTAAATACTCCTTAAACCCCCTTACACAGATGTGTGAAGGGAGGGGCAGGGCTGTGTTGTTAAATGCTGCTCATATCAGGTGAGGGTGGAAAGCTGCTGCAGATTTCCCTTGCACACAGAGGCATGGAAAATGTTGGGACACACGGGAGGGTCCCCTGCCCAGCTGCCCACTTGCCACCAAAACCAGAGCTATTTGTACACTTAAGTGCTTCTCTGGACGAGGGCCAGAGGGCACAGGGAATTGCAAGACACAGCCCCCAGGAGCTATTCTGAGAAAATGTACTGAAGAGAGAGAAAAAGGAAAGCTTTTGTTAATTTATATTATCAAGATAACAGAGATCTTGTTTTGGAAATGATAATCTAGTTGTTTAAACTGAGAGCTTCTTAGCAAGATGCTACAAAGAGAAGCTTTAAACATTGAATTACTTCATCTTCCATTTAGAAACTATTAGCTTCAAAATGCTTAGATTTGATTTCTATGCCTCTGGTACGTAACAATGTTTAAAATCTAAACCAAAACCTGTTTCTGCTCTTCCTTTGATAATTAGTAGATTGTCTCTGGTTTACATTGTACAACTATTCATTTATATTGTTAGATGGGCTTAAATGGTTAAGGTTAATCAAAAACACTTTATCACAACACACAAAATACAAGTCATTACTGCACTGTAAGAATGGCACCGATGAGCACGATTCCCCTTGCAGCCAATGACTTGTCATTATTCTCAGCGTGTTTGAGAGAGCAGATTCATTTCCAAAAGAAAATGATCAGCTGCAAGTGTACAAAATAATTTTATTTAATTTTTATTTTAAATTTCTATTTAATTTTTACATTGTGATGGCACTCCTCAGTCCCCTACAAAGTAAGCAGCAGAGTGAACAAGCATGGCTCGATAGTTCAAACTCTGGTTCTGAACTGAGGAGCACCTACAACAGTTTTAGCCTGTGTGATCTGGGGCAGGCACAGAGCATTCTGCTTCTTCCTCACCTACACTGTGCACAGGGTGTTCCCCTGGACAAGTGTTCTCTTCTCTCAGCTGAATCCATTTCAAGTGAACTAAAAATGACAGTTCTTGTTCTCTGTTGCCCGTTAAACCCAAAAATTCAACATATTCATTCTTGTTGTAAGCCAGAAGTTCTGCAACTTGAATGCAGTGCAAATGGTGTGATGGGCTCTCACAATGTCTCCCTAAAGTTTGTGAAGCCCTCTAAGATCTGTGGATACAGAAATATCTTCTAAAGCATATACAGAAGGGCTGGGACATGATTTTGGTGTTGAGCCTCTTAACATAGGAATTGAAGGAGGATCTCCTGTGTATCTTTGAGTGCAGTTGTTCAGAAACAGGATCTGTTCCTGTCATCATCTAAACATCATCTAACACTCCAGGGTGCATGATGTCAAATATTTCTCCAAAATGACTGGATTTGAAATCCGTAGCACAGGAAGAGTTGTCTCTGTTAGCTGAACTGTGTGCTGGCAATATACCTCAAGATGCTCTCTCAAGCCTTTAGCTGGCCTCAGCTTTCTGGCAAATGGGTTATTGACAGCAATAAAGATGTAAAGATGAAATAACATTTTAAATCTATGTCCCTGCCGATGTCAATGCTATACCCTAAAAGACAAATCGTGTGAGCCTGCAAACACAACTCTGCTAGTACAGTGCTGACACCCCAAACCCCAGAAACCTTAAAATGAAAGTTAAGGGTTACTCAGTTCACACCATCTGAACAGTCAGTTATGCTGTTTTTTAAAAAAAATTGGAGTATGTGGACACTCACTCTTCATTATTCTGTTTGCCACTAAGAGATGTACTCCCAAGATATATCCTGGCAAAGGAAATGGTGCTCAGCATGTTTTAGCTTTGATTACTTGCCATTTTTAAGGAGTGAACAAAATTACAGCATCTTCTGCAACAGTTGTACAGAAGCAGCCTTAAATTTCAGTAGGCAACCACTCAAAGGAGACCTCTGCATAAAATTCCTGATAACAGTTAATTATTTTCAGATCTGTTTGATGCAAATTTATGGTCGGTTTGGGGCAGCAGCATGATAAACTGACTGCATGCCCTAGGAGACTAAATTTGTGAAAATACCTTATTTGAGCTGAATAAAGGAAAGTAAGAGTTGCATTGGATCTTGGTCTGATGAACCTTAGGGATAATGAGAGGAATAACTGACTGGAAACTCACTTTTGTTACTTTAGCGATAAACTAACCTTAAGAATTCCACTCCTAATGATTTATTTATTTTTAACTCTTTGCCCAGAGCTGCAAGGTCTTACCACATTAAAGCCAGATGCAGAAAGCAGCTTTCCTCTCTGTGCTGCCCATGTCATGTGTGAGACCCCTGAGGCACAACCCCAGAGCCAGCCCTTTCCCTCACTGACCCCTGAGCTGCAGCTCCTACACCTGGCGAAAATCCTGGAAAAAGCCTGGCTCCACATCCTTACTTTGTGACTCAGGCTCACTTCTGTTTATACTTCTGTGAGCTGAAGAATGATGATGACTAGTAGCTATATAGATAAATAAAGTATATTAAGTCACAGGAAGTAAAAAGGGGAAACCATTAATTTATTTTTAGAAACCTGTTCTTGCCATTCATCAGCAGAAGAACATCCAAAAGTTTGCAGTGAGATACAAGCATCTGGATGGGGTTTGCTGACCACATACCAGCATTCAGGCTACTCACAGAGAAGTATTTGCCTTCCTTAGGCCAGTTCCAGACTATGTGCCAGGGGCACAGGATACAGACAATAATGGAATAGTTTCCACTAGCAGGAAAGGATGCTTTCATCACACAGGCTACAGCTGCTTGGTCTCCCCCTTCCAGGGGTCCTACAGCAGATTCCTCTCTCCAGATGCACCATGGCACCAGCTGGCACCCAAACTGTTGTCCACATGCCTTCCATCAGCAGTGCCCACAACAGGTCAAAAAACACCAGGGAAAATGTCCCAAGGTCCAGATTGCCTTCTCCAGATGGACAGATCAAGGTCCTGCACCTCAGCTGGGGCAATCCCAGATACAGACAATGGTCTGAGAGCAGCCCTGAGGAGGAGGACTTGGGGTTGCCGGCTGAAGAGAAGCTCAGCTTGAGCTGTCAAGGTGTGCTGACAGCCCAAAAAGCCAAACTTGTGCCACAAAAACAGCGTGGCCAGGAGGATGAGGGAGGGGATTCTGCCCTTCTGCTCTGGGGCACTGCATCCAGCTCTGGGGCCCCAACATGGAAAGGATGTGGATGTTATGGAATGAGTCCAGAGGAGGCCATGGAGATGCCCCAAGGGCTGCAGCCATCTATGGAGCCAGGCTGGGAGAGCTGGGGCTGTTCAGCCTGGAGAAGAAAAGGCTTTGGAGAGAACTTAGAGCCCCTTCCACTGCTTAAGAGGGACTTTGGACAAAAGTCCAAAAGGTCTGGAGCGACAGGATAAAAGGGGAATGGCTTCAGACAGTGAGGCAGGTTCAGATGGGATATTGGGAAGGAATTGTTCCCTGTGAGGGTGCTGAGGCCCTGGCACAGGTTCCCAGAGAAGCTGTGGCTGTCCCATCCCTGGAAGTGTCTAAGGCCAGGCTGGACAGGGCTTGGAGCAACCTGGGATAGTGGGAGCTGTCCCTGTCCAGAGTTGGAACAAGATGATCTCTAAAGCTCTTTCCAACCCCAACCACCCTGGGATTCTGTGACCGTGCCAATGCTAATCAAAACCAAAGAGGTGATGAAATCTGGAGCTGGATGCTCAAACAGTCCCAAACACTGAGTGAACCCAGTACACCCACACACACCTTGCTTCCCCTCCTCCTGCTCTTTTGCCGAAACAGCACAAATCCAACAGTGGAAAACCTTTTGAGGCCAACAGCACCACGCCGCAATCATGATGAATTTAACGGATTTGTATAAAAGCTCCCATCTCTTGCGGCCCACAGAAATTTTTTTTTTTTTTTTCTGGGTAGTCATACCACAAGCATAAAGTCACACCATATTTTGAATCTTTGCCTTCCAAAATCCGGGAAGAGCTGCAAGGCAGACTCATTGACATGTCTTGTGGTGTGTGGGCAGCCAAGATGCCATAGTGCAAACGGGCAGACACAAATATGCAAGAGGTTTTTCTCCGACTGTTAATGCTGCTCTGGACAAGCGTACATCACCACCCTTACTTCAAAGTAGTAAAACCCCTAAAATTTTGAATGATGCTTAGCCCTGAAACTTCCACCTTGTCTCCCTTTCTGCTTCCTAAGAAAAACTATAAAACTCCTATAGTATCATGTTGAAAAGTAGAATTTTAAAATGTATTCAGAGTTCATTACTTTTACCTCCATGATGTCACTATCTGCTCACTTCTCCTATTCAATTTTTAAAAATGTGCCCTGAATCCGCTCTGAAAATGTCATTTAGTTGCTAGACTTTTCCCTTTTTTTCACTAATTGAATGCTGTGAATTGTATTTCTCTCTCCCTGGCACATTTTGTCTTAGTAAACCTTACTTATCAACACACGGATCCCTACTGCACATTGCAAGCTTGTTCTGCAAGCAGGATATCAGCTGACGTCAATGAAGATGTACAAGGGACACCAAATATTTTGCAATGTGTTTAGAAAACAGGGATTTTTCTTGTTTTAGTATGTACTCATCAGGATACAAATAGAAGGAAAGGTAAACCAGCAGGACTGGGAGCCAGGAATACATAACTCAGATTGTTAAGTATCGCTGATGTCAGGATAGAAGTTCAATAATGTATAGGATATGAAAAGAGCAGTTAATGCCTGCAAACCACTTAGGCTTTTCATAACAGAGTTCAGGTTTTAAAACTCCCTTGGAGCACTTACTGTTGTGTGGAAAAAGTCATAGGTGTTTGTGTCAGTTTAAAAAAAAGAGCTGCAGTCTGAGAGGCCATCTCAGTAATTGTATACATTATTAATATACCACTCATAGGAATAAGAATGTACATCCAGGTCCTTGCACAGATAGAGGGCTGCCAAGAATAAATCAGATATGTAGATAAGGTAAGCAGGCAAAGATATTAAAGAGGAATGGCACTGGCTCTGGTGTTACTGCTATCTTTCCATCAGTTCAAATCTGGAAATAGTTTCCGTTATGGCTGGAAGGACAGACTGCCAGCAGAAGGTTCAAAAAATGTGAACTGTGGGAGTCTGAAGAAGACAGCAAACACTGGCATGTGGGCCAGCCACAGAGGAGAGACAGGGACAAGCCACTGGAAAGAGCAAAGGGAGCTGGAACACAGAACACAGGAGCAGCACAAAGGCACAGAACAAAGGCGAGGTGAGGACAGAGCGGGGACACGGGTCAGCTGCTGCAGAGAAAGGCTAAAGGATGCAGAGAGGTTAGGGGGCAGGGAGAAGGGCTGGCCCTCCCACCAGGATGTAGTACTACTTTCAGAAATAAAGGGATGAGGGATACAAATCAAAGTCTAAACCAAATAAATAAGAGTCTATTTCCCTGGAGGCCATGTGGGCTCGCCTAGGACGCAGCGTGGTGACTAATGCAGGCCAGCAGAGGAGTTCTGCTTCCTGTGCATTCCAATCCTCCCGAGCCAGGCAGACGTTGTGGTTGTTGCTAAAAGGCCCACATTTACCATAAATTACCTCACAGGAACAATGGAGACACCACTATCTCTGTGCTCTTCAAAGCACCAGAACAAAGTGGCGCAGTGTTAGTGTCATTGCTTAGATCTAACAGCTGGCACAAGATGACTTAGCACCACTGAAAATAACCCCGTGACAGGGCCTCAGCAAAGCTGCCAACCCCTAAAAATTTGTCATTCGTAAAACCCCCTCCCCTTGGGATTTGTGCCTATGACAGAACTGCAAGTCTTGACTGATCTCCAGTCTGGCTGTGGGTGAGGTTAGGGAGGTGAATAACCCCACTCCAGCTGAACACCTTCTGCAGTCTCTGAAATCATACAGAGCTCTTGCATCCCACTGTTGCTAACTTGGCTTGTGTAGTAAAAACACGAGGCTGTGAGCAGAAGGGCTTTGACAGGATCCCTAAAGCACTCATAAGAAATAAGAGAGCGCTGACTTCCATTCCTGGAGCTCACCGGACCAGCGGTGTACCTACGCAGTGACCCAACAATTCTTTATGAAACGCAGGTTTTGATGGCGTAGATACTTCAAATTCCCAATCATCTTGCCCGAGGACACTGCCAAGCACTTGGGACAGGCTTTCCTCTGGAGCCTGCTAGGTGCCTTTGGCTTTCCCAGCTCTCACCCCTGTGCTGACTGCCCTCTGTGGCAAATGAGGGTATAGCAGAGGGATCAGCCTTCCGAGCGCGCAGGGCGAAGATCCGCGAGTACCTGGACAACAGGGAGTAGGACGCTGAGCTCTGTGTGGAGGCTAAGGGGATCTCTTTCCCCCGGAGTCACAGACCTTGCTGTGCAATGTGACACAAGCACCTCTTCAGCACTATGATCTCAGTGAGAACAGCTCCTTCCTGCTGGAGAGGTTTCTGGCCAGGGGTGTATCCCAGGCGATCTCGCTCAGGACTCAGCTGTGCAAGATGCCAAACGTGCCCCAGTTAGTGCCAAGTATCCCCAATAAAATGGGAGGTGAGGCCAAACTTGGCTTTCATCAGCCTTTCACACAGTAAAGACCTCAAGCTTTTCATGCCTGTCACAGTTCCTTCCTTTCTTCCTCTCCCTGAAGTGATCCTAATTAAAAGCGAGCCCTATTTTCCGACCACAGCACATCCCCAAGCATCTCCTTTCCTCAAAACTGCCAGAACTCAAAGGGTGCAATTCGAGTCAAAAGGGACATTTTTCCTTTCCTGATGCCAACAAACACTGCTACTTCCCAGGGTTACTCTGCTGCCTGCCTTCTGTTTTGGCACGTTGCTTTCCCCCCATATTTCACACCACGCACCCGTGCAACCTCAGTACGTGGCCCCGGAGCTCCACACCATCTTCCCAGCACATCCACCACACCTGACTCCACCGTGCCCTGATTCCCACCACCCCAGTGCCCTGCCAGAGCTCCCAGTGGCTGCCCTGCTTGCTGCCAGCCTGGGGCAGGACAGGGAATGCTTCCCGTGACACACGTCTGCAGTCTGGCACAAACTCAGAGCTGCTGCCCCGGCTGCGTGCATGCTCACCCCCAGGAATTAATAAGTTATTACGACAAATTAAAATATTAAGTTAATGATGTGCAAGACTGCAAGTTACAGAGCTGGAAAAGAAGTCCTAATTAAATCAATACAGTTATTAGTCCCTTGTCATCTCTGATTAATTATTAGCTTAATATGCGCCATCATTTTCACTGTTAATGGAAAGAGCTGCAGTGCTACCCGGGGACGCTGGGCAGTACACACCAGAAACCTTTGGAGACATGCTGGAACTCCCAGCTCTGGATTGAACAAGGTCTGTCAGAGAGGAGGGGAAGAAACATTTCATTTTTTGGGGCGCTGGTGTGACAGCATTTAAGTTTGTTTTCAAAGGGGGCAGATGTTCACTCAGGGAATTTTTGACTACTGAAAGGTTAAGGGGTGAAGACTTGACTCCTAAAGCTGGGCTAAGTCCTGGGCACTTTTCCCAGTGCCTCCACACTTTTCTCTGCAGTGACAGGATAGCAGCAGGGTCCTTTCAGAAGCCCTTCCCCTGCCCCAGAGCCCACCCCAGTTGTGATCCTCACCCCATCCTCAACAGATGCACTCGTTACCCCAGGGCACAGAGAAAGAGTAGGCACATAATAAGCTGGCAGGCATCAGCTGTGGTGCCTAGCTCCTCAGGGCACAGATGTAGCTCAGGACACCTGTCCTTTCATGCCACCGACAGGGCCAAAAATAATATGCTGAGGTCACTTTTCTCCTTGGTAGTGATAACTGAAACAGTACTTTGGATTAAGGCAACAGATAGTATTTACCCAGAGCTTAGGGGAGCACAATTTCCCTTTTGCTTTGCTGTCCTCCATCATCCTTTCACTGCCTCCAACTTTTTTACTAACTCCTCGTAATGAGCAGGTTTCCTTTGCTGTCTGCAAGAAGATTTTTTTGAGTGTAAAAACTTCAAGGATGGTTCTCCACTTGTCTCTCCAGCAAGCCACGAATTTGCACCACAAATTCTACTATGTCATTAGACAGGAGTTTTGTCTTAGAAACAGCTTTTGCAAACAAGCTCTTTTGGGTAGGTCATCAACAGAAATACAAACACATGCTGCCGAGAACAAAACTGCTCCTTGAACTCATCAATGAAGCTGTTCATGCTGCTAAAGGATGATTCAGTAAATTAAATAATATCACTATAAAAGACTGTGCTTCTCAAAGATAAAAAGCCACTCAAATGATTTCTCAGGACTCTCACCACCCTATCGCTGCGATTACCTTGTGATAAATTGCCACCTGCCTCATGAGTAATGGTAGTTCCCAGTGCCATTTTATCACTTAGTCCTCTTACTGATATCTCTGTTAATGTACTGCCACAACACTTCGGCTTCCCATGCTCTACTTGCCTTCCACTGCGGCTGTGCAAAGTTGGAGCTCCTCATTTCCAGAAGGAAGTTAAGGTGGGACAGCCAGTGTCATGCAGAAACCCTGTCCCCTGCTCCTTAGATATAAATCCCATCTGTTTTGTGTCAGACATTAAGAAGAGGTTTAAATTCTGAGCCCTCTGGTCAGCCTGGGTTTGATGAGTAAACAGCATTTCTTCTAGAAATGGGCTGAACTCCAGTGAAATATTTGGCTATTTAATGAGCAGGCTCTAGGATAGCGGTTTTCATGGGAATCCAGAAAGAGGGAGTAAAGAAAAGGGCTCCCCGTGCTATTCTTAGCAGCAAACAGCTAGATTTGGAATTTTGATTGTAAAGCATGGAATTTATAAATGGTGCCATGCTAAATTTACTTCATTTGTATACAATTCAGCCGGATAATCAGAAGTGTTTCAGTATGTTCCTGGTTAGCATCTTGGTTCTGGTTTTATTGTCTCCAAGCTGGTAGAAAAAATGTGTTCAGTAAATACTGCTTGCAAAATTTGTGTCCCAGTGCATGTGCAGGAAGATTTTCTATACACAGATTTTATATAAATGCGCATGTGGGTGCACATACATGCACACAGGCACTGAGCCGTGATTTATTTCCACAGGGATGCCAAGGAAATTCCCACCCCCTACCATTTAAACGATCTACTCTTTGGCTCCAAACATCCTGCAACTTCTCAGCCAAGGAATGTATTTTCCTCTTCCAATATATATAATTTATTTTGCTGCACACATTAGTTAATGATAGCGAGATACATGATTTAGCCAGCTCTGTAAAAACATTACTGACAATCTCAGACAGATCCATTTCATTTAGTAAGTTGGGGGGTTTTTTTTAGCTCGCCTTCCGCACCACGGTGTGAATTAACAGCAATCATCAACTCAAGGATTTGTCACATATACGTCGTACTCCGGCAATTTTTCAAAATTAGATTGGCTTCCCGCGGTTAGACGAGCTTTTAATTACGATATTAATATAGGTTAAAAAGACTTGACACTGTTTTACGCTTCGGGGGAGAGGTGGGGGGGGAGACACACTGTGAAAGCGGGAGGTGGGAGACGAGCTGTTTCATTTCTCCGCTACTCTGCGGCGATTATTTCTGGATTTTTAAAAATAGTCGATGAAACGCTAATAATAAATCCCTTATCGGGGCACCCGCCCGCCGAGCCCGGACAGGGCAGGAGCGCTCCCCCATCCACCCCGCACCTTCCCCAGCGGCGGCGGCAGCCCAGACTTACGCGGTCCCCAGGGCGCTGCTGCCGGCAGCCTGCGCAGGTGGATCTCATCCTTCTCCATCGCCCGTCCGAGCCCCGCAGCCCGCCTGCCACTTGGTACCAAAGTCAACTTGCCAGGATCCCTCCTCCCCGCCGCTCCTCCTCCCTCGTTCCCCCCCTCCCTTTACTGCCGGGGCGGGCGCGCTGCTCCGGGAGCGGCTCCGCGCAGCGCCCCGCCGCCCCGGGGCACACTTTAAATACGGGCGGCGGCCGGCACGGCCCGCCGGAGCGCGGCCCTCCGCGGGGAGCCGGCCCTCCCCCTGCCCTGCCCTGCCCTGCCCTGCCCTGCCCTGCCCTGCCCTGCC
>CM031861.1:1634512-1760440 GCA_018697195.1 Certhia americana | reverse complement strand
CCCTGCCCTGCCCTGCCCTGCCCTGCCCTGCCCTGCCCTGCCCTGCCCTGCCCGGCCACCCCCTCGCAATCCCCGTCCGTACCTGCGGTGCTGGCTGCGGTGCTGGCGGGGCTGACCTTGGGCGCGGGGCGGCGGCGCCGGAGCGACGGCGGCAGCTGCGGGCGGGGACAGCGCGGCCGCCAAAGGTCAGCGCGCCCTGCGCTGCGGGAGCGCTCGCCGCCGGGCCCCGCAGCCGCCGGCAACCCCTCCAGCCGCCTCCCAGTCCTTGTCTTTTTGAATTTCGCGGAGATCCCGCGCCTTCCCGGCTTTTCCCCCCGAGGTGGAATAGGAAAAGCGAGGCTGGGACTGCTGCTGAAGGATCGCTGCCGCTCGCCCGAAGCGCAGGCTGGCCGTTCCGCGTGTTTCTCACAGTCCCGGTGGGAAAGGTGACGAGATTCCCAGCTGGGAGAGCAGGGATAAGGTTCAGGGGCAGCCAGCGCAGCCCGTCTCCCGGGAAAGCTTCTCCTCCCAGGTGTGGTCCAGGAGGGATGCTCTGAATGTCACCATAGACACCAACAGACTCGGGCCCTCAAAGAACAAATCGGTTTAACTTTTATTTTTTAGAAATATGAGGTGTAAAATAGCTGGCACTCGCTTTTTACGCCTCCCGCTGCATGGTTACAGTATTTGCACAGGGTTTTGAATAGGATTTCAGGCTATTCCCCTTTTCAGTGCCCCACAGGGATTCCCTGGTCTTCTCCAAAGTTACAGCCTGAGCCTGTGCTGTGCTGCAGAAATCCACTCAGACAAACCTGACACAGATTTATCTGCACCACTCTCTGACTGTTTTCTCTCTTTTTTTTTTAAAAGTTGTAATCTCAGACCAGTACTTAACCCTCAAAAATGCAAAGGCAGGAGTGTGCAAGGGCTCTGCCAGAAGGAAAGAGGCTCAGCAGGATTCCCAACTTCTGTCAGGCAGCCCCCAAGTATCCCACATTTGCAAGCCCCTCTCACTGCTGTGCTCTTGCTGTACCCAGGCCCTTCCCGGTCCCCTGGCATCCAGGGAAATTGAAGGGACATTGCTGAAAGGCATCTTGCTGGTGGCACTTGCCCCCAAGCCGCAGATCAATTCCACTCTGAATTCCCTTTTGCTACTGAAAATGTAATGGGTTATGGCTTAGGTATCTCTATGAGGCTGTTTCTGGGAAAACTGTAGAAGTGTCTTTCCTGGCTTGTTGGGGGTTTGACAGGACAGGCAGAAAACACAGTGTGGTAAATACATAAACAAGGGAATTTATGCATATGGACTTTCCCTTTGTGGAATATAAGCCCTAGAGGCCCTGAGTCACAATGGCTTTGGGCTACATTTCCTATATTTTTTGCTCCAGTTTAACTTTTGGGCTGGTCTTGGGACAGTTTGGATGGGACTATTTTTGCAGTGCACATCACTAGGTTTAATTTTAGCAGGGGAAGGGGCGAGCAGATTGTGTTGCAGCGAAGCCTCACTCACCAGCTCGCTTAACCCCCAGATCAAAGGCACTTGGGAACGTGCTCTTTTCCCTTCGCCTAAAATTAATTTATTTTGGACAGAGATCTGCGACAGACCCAAATGTGGGCACTGGACCAACATATATATTTGTTTTACAAATGTGAGACACAAAGAGAGATCTGGGAATCGTGCTGGATTCCAGTATCCCATCTCGTCATGACCACAAGCTCTGTGAGCATCTGCCCGATAGAGCTGGGGTGGGAGGCTGCATTATTCAGGCTGCATGTATGCACAGGGCCTTCATCACTGAAGTGCCACCTTTCCTGGAGGTACTTCCTTCTAAAAGCCCAGCCAGAGGTAGATCAGCTGATTGACAACATAATTTTGTAGCAGGTTCAAGGAAGTTTTAGTCAGACAAGCCAGATTTTGAGAATTAGGTGTGTATTCCAGCTTCACACATAAAAAAACCCCCCAAAATGCTGATATTACTGCCTCATTTGAGGTGGTTAAGTCTTAATGAACAGTAATTTATCTTAATGTGCTGAAAATTAAAATACATCAATTGCCTGGTAATATCTTGGAAGGTCCTAGGCTGACACGGCCCAGATTTGAGTGGAAATCGAAAAATCTCAGCGCAGTGTGGAACATGTGCTCCACCCAGTAGTACTGAGAGGCAGGATAAGCAATTCCCACCCCACACCCCTAGATGAGCTTTGGCAGATCCTTTAGCTTCTCTGGAGAAGCCCGTTGTTGGAAACTGCTGTAGAGATAACAGGGGAACTGTGAGTCTGGTCAGAGCCTGCCTGAGCTCCATCCCCCTGCACTGCCTCCCCTCACTATTCCTTTTACCTGTCAATATACCTTCCTCTGCGTGGGCACGTGGACTTTGTAATTGGGCTATCAAGGGCTGGACCACTCACCTGAGGTGACAGAGCCATGCTGTGGGACTGCTCAGGCTCCAACAGGCACAGAGGAAACACCATTTGTCTTCTCAAGAGCCCCACGAGCTAAAATAGGCTGCTGGGATGACAGGAAGCAGAGCCTCCAACTCCAGTTTTCATCCTCAGCCTGTGATAAACCCAGTGTGCCATCTCAACACATACTTGTGAGAAGAACGGCAAGGGGATGAAGAACCCACTGTCTGTGCAATAAAACAAAGACGCTCTCCCAGCTGTGAGGAAGGCGACAGCGGGGCTTGGCACCCTCACCTGCAGTGAGTGCTCTTGCTGGAAATATTTACAGTCTGTAAAATGAATTGTGTGCCTTCTGAACAATAATAGTGCAGCCCTGGGCAGCTGTGTTCTGGAGCTGAGTGGAAGCTCTGTGTTCTCAGGGTGCTCGTGCTCTGAGGAAATGCCTGTGTGGCCCCAGCCCCACCACCCCAGTGGCAAACCCACCAACCCCTCTGCCTCGGAGTTGCCTCTGGACTATTTTTCTGAAGTCTTTTACACTTTGGAGAGGCACTCAGTGAAGTCAGGGATCTACTGCAGCTCTGCTCTCAGCTGGAGCACCCAGAGATAAGAGCCCATATCCCTGGCAGGCACCCGGGGCAGCGTGAACACAATCACATGATGGTGAAACAAACCCTGGCCCTGGCTGTGACAGCAGCACAGCCCCTGCCCCTCACCTTCACCTCCACACACAGCACACTCCCTGGCTGTCACGGCCTCACAGGCAAAAATAAAAAAGGATATATTGTATAGAATCAGGTTCCAGAGAGCCCTAAACCCGCAGGCAACACGGGAAAGATAAACAGGGAGTGATAAATCATACAGTATAAAAGCTAAGGCACGCCCAGAGGAATTAGCAGGTGTCAAGATTAAATAAATAGGATGAGTGTTTTTTCCATGTAGTGCACTGAAACCATAGGATTATTAGGTAAATTACTATATACTAGTAAATAGAACAAAACTATATACAGAATATAGAACATTGTTACGTTGTCATGAGATACAAGTCAAGCCAGATGCTTTTTTTTTTAGTTGTTGAAAAGGGATGAGAAATATTTACGAAAAATAGCTCCAATGGTATGTACTGTACAAAGGAGTCTGGCTGTAATTTTCAGCTTAGGAAGCTCTCGAAGCTGTGATGGCTGGAGAGACATTTGTGGGGATGTCCTATTTCTAATCTTTCCTTGCTGCTTACCCCTGACAGACAGTGGGTCCTGGGTCAGGTGGACCTCAGAGTAGGGCAAGTTCTTTTGTCTCTATAGCTCTTAGCATTTATGTAGAACTCATGTGCCTAAAGCACAGATGATTTAATGTGGTTTGAATTCATTAGGCCTGTTACTTCTGTGAGCAGTTTCTGCTTCTTTTCCTTTTCATTTTTTAATTTTTTTTTTTATTCAACATTTTGCAAAGCTCAGTGAGAAAAACATTACTGTAACGTCCAAGAGGAGCAGGACTATTCCCTTTCTTAGGTCCCCACGAAATGCATTAGCCAGTTGCTGTCAGCCACGAATCTGGGAAACACCCCGGGTTTTCCCATCCATGCTGCCGAAGTTTCCGAGAGTCGTTTTACAGGAGCGGATAGAGGCACCTCCCACTTCTTCCCGGTGCAGTTTGCATCTGGAAGGAGCCGCAGCCGAGAGCCCCGGTCGGCCTTTGAAGTGACTTCAGGAGATGCTGTAAGCATCCCCGGAGCGCCGGGGGAAGGCTCAGCCCCTGTGAGTCACAGCTGCTCCCGCCTGCTCGGGAAGGAAAGTTGGACAGCCGTGCCACAGCTGCACCGGCCACAGCGGCGGGGAGGGAGACGGAGACCACTCCCAAATTTTAAAAACCCTCCGCTATTGGAGTCAGTCGCCCCCTCCGTCCCAAAGCTGATTGAGCCGCAGCCAAACCACTGTTGATGCTAGTTTTCTTTTGGTGAGATCGCCATCATCCATCTCCAGCTCCTGTGGGATTCTGGTGCTGTGCTTAAAATTAGCCATGCATTTAGAAATGTTTTCCCTGATCCCAAGCATTTCTTCCTATAGGGCAAGACAATTGCTCTGTGGCCACTTCCATCAGACACAGCAGTGTGTGTTCCCTGCTCTTTGTGACTAACAGCAGTACAAATTGATTGCCTTCTTGAACTGAATCTGAATCTTCAGGTAACCATGGGAGGAAAAATCAGAATGGTTCTTAATAGTTTTGTTTTTGTTTTTGGTTTTTGGTTGTACAGTCTCCAAAGCCAAAATCAGCCCACAGTGTTACCATCTTCCAGCATGCTGCAACATGCACCTGTGTCTTTGGTCTTCAGCAATGAAGGTTAAAAAAAAAAAATACAAAATCACTTAGCAGAAGTTACCTGTAGAGCTTTAGTCACTTGAATCACATAGATTAAGAAAGGGTGAAGCATTTCCTTGTGAGTCCACTTGCCACTCTTTGCATTTACAGGAGGCAGCATCTCCCTCAACACACATTAGTCCAGGTGTTTACTGTGACCTCATTTGGAACCTGCAATGGTTTCACCATTTGTAATTGAGGCAGCAAAGCCTTTTGTTGTAAAATACCAAGGAGCAGTAACAGTGAGTCAGGTTAATGCTTTAAGTGGCTTGGATACTGGAAGGTTGCAGCCCCAGTCATTCTATTCATGCTGCAGTCATTCTAGAGCAGATTTAGCATCCTGCACGCACTGGCAGCCCAATGAGAGGCAAGGTTTTAACACTTCATTAACTGTGATGGGAGTTCTGCCATCAGCAGCAATGGTTTTCACATGCCACCACCTAAATATTTCATACCCTCCTTCCTTATCAGTAGATATCCACTAAAACAGCTCAAGATTTGTTAACCACTGGAGATTGGAGACTCTGTAAGGCTCAGAGTTTTGACAGCACTTGCCAAAGGAGGTGTTGGTTCTTCCAGCCCATCCACGAGGCCATCTGCTCACCAGGATAACAGAGATCACACCCAGATATCCAACCCATGGGGTTTTGGTCCCTGTCCATCCCACCTTCTAGGTAGCCAGCAGCCCAGACTGATCTCCCTTGCCTGAAATCTCTCCACAAAAGGTAGCAAATTTGTACTTCTGTAACTTTAATCTACAACAGCACCAGATTGTGGTATAACAGCAAAGAAGCTGTTGCTCTAATACTTGGGAAATATTTCACTGATATTTCTGCTTTTTCTGATTTGAATTATGGCAGTGCAGATCTCAGTGGTCTACATACAGCAATTACCTGTGAATATTGTGAGGCCTTTCTGTGAGACCTCACCGATGAAACTGACATAAGACTGTCACTGAAATGTAGGTTTAAATTCTGTACTTTCATATATTCAGTTGCAGCTGCTGGTTACAGCTTTTTGTGTGTGTTTCACTGTTTGGATTTTTTTGAAATATCCACAGTTTATCTCCAAGGTGTTTGTGGTTTAAACACATGAATCATGAAATGAGTTGGGATCTCTGTCTTTCCAGTGAAGACTCCCTGGAAACAAGAGGACAATGAGCTGAGAATCCAGTCCAGGGATTTGAGTCCTCTGAGTCAGAGACATTCACCAGTATTTTCCAAAGCACAGATACCTATGGCTTGCATGAGAAACTGTGAGAGTGGTGATCTGGCTAAAGGAACATCTGTGTTCACTTTTTCAGCCTCAGACCTCTGTGCTTCTGCAGGACAGGTACTGAAAGGAAGAAACAGAGACAAAATTGAAGAAGGATGTTTTAATATGCAGTCACTCCCCTGAGACAGATCTGAGCAAGAGAGAGCATCTCCTGCAGTAGCTGAGTCTTGGTGAGGTAATCAGGTATGGCTGTGTCCTCACATGCATGTGTTTGAATATCAGATACATCCAGGAAAGAATATAGACCTTTCTTTGTTGTGCTTTGAATCCATATAAATAAAATAATGCAGCAGTGATTGTTTCCGGGTGATGCTGAGCACCGCATACCTTCCTGCATTATATCTGTAAATAAAAGTAGCCTGTCTATATCCAGATGGGTAATCAGGATTAACAAAGCCAGGCCATTTGTTACTGTACCCAAATGTGCCATAAAAATGCATCACTTGCAGCAAACACTGGTGTTTGAAAAGCAAGCAGCCAGCGCTGGGTCCTGTGTGAACCCAACAGCTCCAGGAAAATATCAAGGTGGGAAGGCAGGCAGAACCAGAGGGGATGACAAAACTCAGGTGATGCAAAAGCCTGGGGCTGTGGGCTGGGTTTAGTAATAAGAGGGGAGGGATGGACAAGAAGGGATAAAAAAATGTGATAAAAAGTGTTTGTAAAGTCCTTGTGTCTTATTCAGCTTGACTAATCCAAAGTCAAACTTCTCTGATGAGCTGTTGCCTCCTGTCAGGGTAGCTGTGACATCCAGGCCATTCCTTCAGCTCTAATGCCACCTTCTCTGTGGAATCTTAATAAATCTTTTTAATTGCACCACTTAGGAGTGAATCTGTCATGGGAGGATTTTTTTTGTAGCTCCCCTCCAGACTGCCAGGTTTGTCTGCAGGAAAAGAAGAAAGGGTGTTCCACTGCTATTTTTGTCAGGACCACGATCCCAGAGGAGGAGGTTTCTATTCCAGAGGTGAACTCACATCACAGCAGCCTCTTGCTGGCCACGGATGAAAACTGGATTTGAGTGGGTTCAGGAAGTTCTGCGAGCATCATTTATGTAGGTCAAGGTGGGAAATAGATGCTTTCACACGAATTTCTGGTGATTCTGGTGCTTTATTTCAAGAGCAGCTCTTGAATGCTCCCTTTCAAAACACAGGGTTTGCAACATATGTGTTATTCCTTTGGCCTATTTTATCAGCTGTTCCAAGGATAAAACCCAAGTTCTTATATATAATATATACATATAATTTCTTAATATCTAAATAGAGAATTATTTTATCTTAACAGCAGGTTGAATTCCCATGGGAAGGTGCCAGCACATACCCTGAAGATGAGGATATCAGCAGCTATGAGGTGAGGGACTTGGCACAAGGTCTGAAAGGGACCAGTGACACAGGAGAAGAATTTCCAGTGGCTCATTCTCTCCTTCTTCCCACGTACAACCTGCACACCCGATAATTCACACACCTTAAAATATTTTTAACTGAAAACAAATCCTCAGGTACTTTTCACCATTAGATCATGAAGAGTAATTAATGAATTCTTCATAAATTCATGAAGAATTATTTTGTCTTTGATTATGTATAATAAACCTGAACAGGATAAAGAGAAGAAACCTCTGTGTTCTTTCTGGATATTTTTTAAATACCTTAAAAAATACACTTATTACAAAATTATAAGTAACTTTAACTTACCAGTGGGTTTGGGAACATCTGGACATATATAAAAACATGAAAAAATGCAAGATAAAACTCTGTTTTCAATTCTGAAAAAAAGCTTTTTAAGTGTATTTTTCCCCTATGCCCTAATTCTCACACCTTTCTCAGGTAGAGTTATTTAAGTTCTTCCCCATGAATTTTGCATCTTAAAAGGCGCGCAGATGCAATTGATCTTTATCACGTTCTTTTAAACACGAGGGGGCACCAAAAAGCCAGAGGAGCAAGATAAAAACGGTTCCCATACAATAAATCAGAAAAAAACCTGTTACAACTCTTAATAGCCTTGTCAAGTGAGATAGGTTTTGAAGGGAAAAAAAGGGAAAGCAATGCAATGTTTTATCATTACTTCATCTGAAAGGACTGGGAAAGTAAAACCTGCCATGTGCATCTTTCACTGCCTCATTTCTTTTACTAGCTAGAATCTGGATTATTTCCCACCACAGATGGTTCTCAAGGAAGGTGGAATCCTGTGTCCATGGTTTTATGAAGGAGGAATCCAGCCTTGAAGCTAAAAGATGCCAAATACCCCCTAAGATGCAAAGTTGAGACAAAGGACTGCTAAAGTTTTTAATTCTCTTTTACTATAGAAACATCAGTTATGCTTGTGTTACTTAAATTCCCAGCCCTTTTTCAATCCCATAATAAAGCTGACTAGAAGGGAAGTTTTGAAATTTAGATTAAGATATGAAAGTCCTTATTGTAACGTGTTCCCACCTGTTGAAACACGGGTGCCTGCACACACAAACCAAGGGAATTCTCCCAGTGTCGGGGGAGAGCAGGAGACCCAACACGGTGTAAACCCCGAGAGCAGAGCTGTGGTGTGAGGAAAGGGCCATCTGAACACTGCTCCATCACCTTTGGGACTGCTGAGGCTCCGCTGAGCTTTTCCAGCCCCACAAAAGGTCCGGGGTCAGGCTGCGGGGTTCGGTGTGTGACAGATCACAGCTATTCATCCTCCCGCTGCTGCTGCTCCTCAAAGGGAGCAGAAGTCAAAGGAATGCCACGTTTTAGTGCAATGAATGAAAGCAAGGCTCCTCCGGGGCTTCAGGGAATGGCTTTGGCAGAGTGTTTTCCTTTCTAACTTTTCCCAACTTTTACTTTTTTTCCTCCTCTTTGACTTCAGATATATTCAGGTTTCCTCCCGAGGAGTTTCCTGCTTTCTTAGGTGCACTCTCGTTCTTCCTGGTTTTTTTTATGTCCTCCTAACTCTCAAGGCAATTATCCATCTAGCCCTTCCCTCTTCCCAGCCTAAATAAACACTGGTAGAACGAGTTTTCAAAGGAATTAACACTTTCTAGGTCAACATGAACTCTCAAAGGAGAACATCCCTAACTGAGAACTCGCTAAGGTGGATTAAGTCAGCAGGTGGTAATCACAAGGAGGAAATAAATTTTTTTTTTGCAAGCATTAAGCTGTTTTAACTCATGTAAAATCCCAGGTGAGCCCTGCATGGAGTTAAAATGTCTTTTCTGTGTAGTCAGACCATACACAGGCTGATCATTCCGTCCATGAGATGTTGGTCCAAGTATGAAAGTTTCAACCGCCTGTTACTCTGCTTGGGAAAATGGTTCTACAGTGACACAGATCTCCTGGTTAAGATTTTCCTGATAACTGACTGTGTTTGGACCTGCACAGGGCTGTTTTTCAGTCTCTTGGTTATGAACTCTGTGTTCACTGCTGAGTTTGTTACCTGCTCAATGTAGGTAAAACTGTTTAAGAAAACTGTTTATAAAATGGTTTCCAAAATGAGAAAACTTTTTGGGCTTTGTCTCTATATATATATATGTTGAAATTGTGATGTGTTCTTTTAAATTCATCACAAACTCAGAAGGATCCCTTGACTCCAAAATGGATTTATGGATAAAACACAGGAGAAGGGAGTCATGAGATATGAATCCCTTTCATACCATTACCTTTCCTGTGAATATGAGTCAGTGAACTTGACTGTGGTTCATTCTCATGTGTAAATGAGAATGTACAAATACCTTGTGCATTGCTGACAATGCTCAGCTCTGAGGAAAAAACCCCATCAATTCTGCAAACTGAAGACCGAAGCCTGACTTGTCCAACCTTGAAGTCAGGGCTTCCACTGCACTTACCAGCCCTTGAAATCAGGGGATTCTCTGACTTAATGATGTTTGTAGGTGTGTGTGGGGCTTTTTATTCAATCACTTATATAGGTGTTGGGATGGAGTAGAGGTGAGGAGAAGATTAGTTTAGGAGTGTCCAACAGTTTGTCTGTTCCAAATTTTTCTCTTTTTGCTTAATTCCAAAAATACAAGAGGTGTTGCATACAGGTAAAGATATTATAAAAGAAAAGCCAGATAAAATATGTTTTAGACCCTGCTACTCTAGCTAAGCTAGCAGTTAGCTTGTAACTTCCTATGTGAAAAAATCATAAGAATGAAAGGCAGGTAACACAACAAACCATTCTGGTAAGAGAACGATTTACACCTGTAAAAACAAGAAATCTGTTCCATAAGAATCAGTGAACAAAATATGCAAACTATCCAGGATAAAAAGGATTTGATAGACATGTAAAATGCCATTTACTAACCAATAAATTAAAAAGCAAGAAAGTTATGAACCAATTAGGGTTTTGCATGAGGTCTTGAAAACTGTATAAAAGTGGGCTGTAACATTAAAGATTAGCTTTTTCTACATGAAAAAACTGAGTCCTGTCTGCTTATTACTGCAACAGAGAGGTTCTGCTTGCATCACGCCCCAGGTCTCCAAGCATTTCTCTGTGTGTGTGTTGGTTGCAGCATTAATTCCTGCACGTTCCAGAGCTGGTGTTTTGCTTGTGCTGAGCTGCACAACATCCCTTCAAGCAGAACTGCTCCTGTCTGACACTGCTGGGACATTCAACAATCATCTCCCTCACTAAAACTCATCATCAACCCCTGATGCTTTTGTTCAGGTCTTCAGTGTGCTTTGCTTATTTTTTTGGAGTCATTATTCCTGCAAGTGTGTTTGGGTTTGGCTTCTCTTTTTCCCTCACATAAATACCTTTTATTCTTTTTGCCTTCCTTTCATTTGTTGCCTTCTTTCAGCTGCAGATATTTGCCCAATAGTGCTGAGATGCCTTTGCTAGGTGCTTTACATTAACCATGAATGCAGCAGTGTATCCAAACCAGGCACAGCACCAGGGAAGCTCCCAAAGGACACCAGAGCAGCCTCTGTCATTGCCAAAGCTGTCTTGGGGTTTTTAACGTTCACACCAAATGTGAAGTCTGTTTCTTATCCACCCACCATATTTAATATATCTCCCTCAGACATATAAATCTGCTCTCTGTGGATTTGGAATTGTGGATTTAAGGACACAAGGTAGTCCGTACTTGATAGTGAAATCAGCAACTTTTGGCACCAAGTCTGGCTCAGTCCATCCCTCTTCCTGTACTTGCTGGGCCTTTTATTGCTGCACTCCCTCCTTCCTCTGGACTATGGTTCTGGAAGCCTGTGAGGAACAACCCAGACAACTTACCTGAATGAGGAAAAAAAGAAAAAGAACATTTGGGGTTTTGTTCTGTTGAACCAGTTCCTCAAACAATCTCTCAATGACAACACACATGTTAGTGATGGCCCAGAGCAGGGGGCAGCTTGGAAAAAAGGGAAAGAGTTACTTATAAAATCATAAATAACCATGCTGCTGGATGTGGTGCTACAGCCTGAGCTGGAATCAGTCAGAAAAGTTAAAACATGGCCCTTTGTGAATACCGAAACTCCTAACATCATGAATGTCAGGTCTGATAAAATTTCCTTTCAAGCAGCAATGAAAACTTCCTGAACTTTATTTCATTCACTCTGTCAAATACGGCATATAGTGTTTCAATCAACCTGAAATAAATTGTTCTTTCCAAAGCACAGAACTTTCCTGCAGACAGGAAATTCTCTTACTAACCAACCAAGTAGAAATAAAGTCAAATGATGAATCCAACCTGGCTTTCTTGCTGTAACATTTAAATTTCCACCCAAGACAATAAAAAAAAAAATAGGAAGGAATTGTACCTTAGCTTTTCCAAACTGCAAAAATCAGGCTCAAAAGTAAAGCTTTCAAGCCTTGGTGCTGTTTCATTTCTGTGCTGTGCAGGTGTGCTGCAGCTTTCCCCTTCATTTTGCAATACTCAATTTGTATTGAGGAGGAAAACGAACTTTCATCTGCAAAGCTGAATTTTATCCATTGGCTCTGGAGCTGTCCTTTAAAGGGAATTAATGTTTCCTGAATGCATCTGATACCTGCAAGACCCAGAAGCAGCTAGAAGCCTTGGGCAGACTAGATAATAAAATCCACCAGGGAATCAGAAATGTGTAGCTCACCTGGGTGGAGAAGTGCACAGAGCTCATGAAACTCGTACCCGTTCTTGCATTCATCCCTTGTCCCCACTTCCTCCCACTTGGCACCAGCACACAGAAGACCATTTCCAGTGACAGAGGAAAGAGCTGCCTCCTCCTCAAGTGGCTCTGCTTCCGTGGCACACGGTGCTAGAAACAAAACAAAGCCCTGATAAACATGCGCTCCTTACCTTAAAAGAACCTGACTGTGAAAAAGGGGAGGTGGCAGCAGTGGTTTCAGCACTCTGGGAGTGTGTGGCTGTGCTGATTTTGAACATTAAACACTCAGCTGATGAGGAAAACCTCATCTGTCAGAGCTGTACCAGCATCACCCTGAGCCTTGCAAAGCTGGAAAGATTATAATAGCTCTCTTGATTTTTGTCAGGGTGGAAGAAATCGTTTCCTCCTAACTGCACACCACTGCCCTCCTTTCTGGGGAGTGAGCACCCACTGACTTAAAGTTTTGGTTCAAACCATAACACAGAATATGTTATTCAGAGAATAAAATCCTGAGGATGTATTTCAGCTGCTGTGGCCTGGGTCTAGTGCCAAGAAAGCCTCCAGCAGGATGAAGGGGTAATCAGCACCAGGCAGGAATGGCACCATCACCAGGAGAGTTCTGTTCAGCAGCTACTGGGCCTGCAGGGTGATAAAAACATAGGAAAGAGGGATGTGTAATGAGGACTTTGTGGTTTGAATCTGTCTCTTTTCACTGGGGTGATCAAAAGCAACTCTGGCTAAGTCAGGAGTTTTAATGGTAAGAGGGGTTAGTAACAAATCATTAAAAAAACTTTAGGATGCTGTCAGACAATCTAATGTTTGAGTTTTTCTAAGAGACTAACGCAGCATTTTGAGAGTTGCCTAGTGTAGGGTTTAAGTATTTATATGTATTTCATTAACATTCATTTTATAATTATCCACATGTTATTGTGCCAAATGTATGTTTTTAAATACCACCAGACTCACTGTAGCAGCAACTTCACTTGTGTGATAAATATTGACTTGTTTGTCTTAGAAAATGATCTCTTTTGCTTTGGAGTCTTTAATTAGTTCCGCTTTCTGTCATTCCCTGGAATTGATTTTTGCATGTTTACTCTTTGGGAACTGTGTGTACAATCCTTGCATAGCTGCCAGAACTTGGGTGATATGTTGTTCATCTCTGGAGCTTTGTTAAAGTGTTTTGAAAAGTGAAAAACGGAGGTTTCTATAAATCTGCCAGAGAGTTGTAGCCAGCTTTGTTATTTTTTTTATTTTATTTATTTTTTTTTAGAAGTTGAAGAAACTTGGAAATGGGCAGGAAAAGTTTAAAAGTGTTTTCTTTAACAGTTTGAAACATCGTTTTTCATGTTGCTATTATAAACAGTGAAATGCCCTGTTCCCTTATTTGGTTAAAAAAGCAGACAAGCTATAGGCACTGGGTATTCTGCCTTTAAGACCTTTTTTAACAACAATTATTAATTACAGTGCATGCTGGTTGGCATCCCAGATTGGTGCTACTGAGCTGAGAAGCCAAATATTGAAAGTTTCTGTTTGAAGGCTCAGTTCGTAACCCCTCTGTTTGGATTAGGAGCAGAATGTTTGTGTGAATTTTTTTGTAAAAAACTTGAGCTTCCAATGTTTAATGGAAGTGGTATTTTAACACAGGCCATGTCTCCAAAGTCCTCTCAGAGTGAACAGCAAAACAGTTTTAAATGCAAACATATGTTTCATAAACTTTGGTTTATTTAACTTTTTTTCTTTTTTCTTTTTTTTAATGAGGAGATGAATTTTACAGCTGACAGAGTCGAAATTAGGCAGCATTGTGTTCAACAAGCATTCCATCCTGAGGGGTTTTTTTAATCTTCACAACAAAGATCTCTATTTATCTCAGATTGCACAGTATTCAGTGACTGGAAGTCTAGTCTGTGTCAGAATTCCCATATTGCTCTGCATTCCATCTCCCAGGTTGGTTATCTGTTGCAATCTTAGCCTAAACTTAGCATTTAAAAGCTTTGTGCTGGCCCACAGTGCTCAGAAGTGAATCACAGCCTCACTTCCCCACACATGAATTAATTTATTCAGGAGGAAGGAGCTGACCTCACACCACGCTGTGCCACTGCTTGCCCAGGAGCTGGGTTGCAACTCCGCTTCCAAGAGGTGCTAAATTATCAAAAAAGCAGGAATGTCTTTAGATGAACGTGTCCTAAATGTTTTAGATGTCAAAGTGGAACAGAAAAAAGGATTGTGGAAGATTGAGGAGAGATGGTTTTTTATTTGAGCCCAAATAGGTTCTGCTCATCCAAGTTCCATACAAAGCAGAGAGTGCTGTAACAATCCACCAGGATTTCTACAACACAAAGTAAGGCTAGGGGTTCAACCTGTGCAAATTCACTGTCAAAGGAGACAGTTCACAGCCTTCAGATCCCTGTACAAAGGCACTGGAATTTACTCTCTTGTGTTCCCTCCCAGATGATCTGGGATCACCCCAAACAGAGACATTCTGGTATGCTCTGAAAGGCTCTTTTTCCTTAAATCTCCCAGTTTTGGGTGGTTTATGGGGGTATGGCATCAAATCTACCAGGAGGTTTTTAATACTAGACATTATGTGGCTCTGTAAGTGCCTGACACTGCCAGGCAAGTAATCCAAGATTGTTACAAAAAAAAAAAACCAAAAAACAAAAAACAAAAACCAAACAAACAAAAAAACCAACCAAACAAAAAAACCCCCAAACCCAACAATTTAAAAAATGAAACAGAAATCATCTTTAACCTTTCAAAAATTCAAAACTGAGCATTGTTTTTCCAAGTTCAACTACAGTAGAAAGGAGTGTTCAATGATTTTAACTTGTACTAATTCTTCTTTACTACTCACAACATGAGAAAACACATCTGTAACAAAAAAATTCAGACTACCTGTCCATTGGAATAAATTTGGAATCTAAACTCTGAGCACCCAATCCACCCTTTATCACTCTGGAGAGAATTAAACTTTATTATTATTATTTTAAAAGAGTCCTTTAATTTTTCTGTCTGTCAGCTTTTCCTGTAGCTGGTACTGAATGCAATTAAAGAGTCTGGTGGAGAATTTAACACCTGGAGTCACCAAATTCTCACCCTTGGGTGGAAACTGGAGGACTTCTGGGTCAAGTGGAGAACAAAATATAGGAAAATATTAAATTGTGCGTCTGTTTGGAATGTCTGGAAGAGTGTCAGTGTGTGGAATCACTCCATCTAGGAGAGGCAGATTTTACCCTTCGTCGTTCCTGCCAAATGGCAACAACCAGTAAAATGAAAATATTGATCTAAAATGTCTCCATACACTGCACGTAATCAGCAGAATGGTCTATTACATGAGTACACTACACATTAATAGAGTTCCAGGGATTAATGAGATTAAGAAATATCACTGGAGACACTGGGCAAACTGGCAAGTCTGTTCTTTCTCGTGAAGCTGTGTAATTAGAAATGAATCCAGGCTCATTCTTAGGTCTCAAACTGAGATTGACACATCTGCAGGGGAAGGGAAAAAAAAAACCCTATAACAAGCCTCTCAATGCCCCATGAGCCATTACAACCTTAGCTGAGATAAATTATGACTGAAATTCAGGGGAGTGAATAAAATCTTCTAAACACAAATCTAAGGTACCCCCAAAATAACAACACATTCAAAATTGTATCCCCAAATTTTGGTTGTCTTAAAGGGCTTATTCAGCATTTGTCTCTAAGTCTTACCATGCAAAATCCAAACCCCATGAACTAGAGATAGAATCAGATTAAGCAGATAGGTCTTTTCTTCTCTTAATTGGGATTATGCATGTCCAGCAACATGGTCTAAATTACTTTTCTGTGCACCAAAACTGTCCCAGAATTAGCAGAGAAGGGAATAACTGAATGGAAAGAAAATGTTGTCTAGCGAGGTAGAGCTGATGAGGACAGCTCTGAATTA
Organism: Certhia americana; assembly: GCA_018697195.1. Classification (NCBI taxonomy): domain Eukaryota; kingdom Metazoa; phylum Chordata; class Aves; order Passeriformes; family Certhiidae; genus Certhia; species Certhia americana. The sequence goes on along the minus strand of CM031861.1, from coordinate 1,744,465 downwards.
GTTTTGTCAGCAGCGTTTCTGGCTTCTGAGAATCTGAAGGGTCTCGTTTCTGAGATGTCAAGCCAGCAGTGGGGGAGTTGCCAAAAATAAAGGACAACTTAAGAATAAATAGAAATCCCATCTAGTTTAGAAGAACTCGTCATAGGGTATGAGTTTCCCACAGGACCGAGGACAGTCAGGGAAATGATCCTTCTGAGGATGTTTCCGCTCCGGAGGAATCCCCCTTCAGAGCTCCAACTCTGTGTTGTCACAGAGCTGCCATCTCCAGCTGCCAGAAAGAGTCCTATGAGAAAATGACTGCCCTGACATTTCCTTCTGAGGTCTCTGCTTTCTCATTTTCTGACTGCAGAGCCTCTGCCTGGGCATGAGAGTCAGTGGCACGAGCGGGATTCATCGTGGGGTAGACCCTGAGGTAGAAATATAGCTTTTCCATGGATTACTGTACCCCATTTACTACTGCTTCATCCAAATGACTTCAGCAGTGTTTAACAACAGAGCTGCCACCTGCCATGTGCCTGCTGCCTCTTCTCCTTGCCAGTGGGAGAGGTGGGAACAGTGGAGTGTGTTTTATAACACACCCTCCCCCTCAACATGTGCATAGAGGCACCCAGAGCTCTGCATGGTAAATTAGAGGAAGAGCAACATCCCAGACATGCTCCCTGAACTTTGTCTGGAGGGTTGTGACATTTAGGATGGTCCCCAGCTGCTTGGGAAATCACCAGGAGATGGGAGACGTGCAAGGATGTGAATTTTACCCTCATTGTAGGGCTCCACCACTCCAGGGGAGGACCCTGCATCACCCTGGCCAAAGATATTTCTTCTGTTATTAAGAGCAGCTGATAATTAGGGATTGCTCTTAAAAGTCCAGGAGCATTTCTAAAGTCAAGGCAAGCTACAGACCTGACTGACCTGTTGTAAGACCTTTAACCAAGGGCATTAAAACAAAAGCTTTTGTGACTTCTGTCTCAGAAGATGAGGTGTCCTTTGAAAACACACAGGTTCCAGAAAACAGTGCATATGAAGGAGCTGCTTTACAGTATAAATGTGCTGAATTAAAGCAATCAAATCTGTAGGAAGTGGGTATAAAATATGGTCAGTATTCAGAATGAAACTGTAAGAAACTGGGCCTTTTTTTCATATGCAAGCTGCTCAAGATTCTTAAGTTCTCCTCAAAGTGCTGGTCCATGGGAGTTTCCAGGTCTTGATTCTCCGAGGAATCCCAAAAGTACAGCAAAAGCTGCAGGGAAATAAAAAAAGGACATCAGGGTAGTTGTACTCAGAGGACCTAGTTCCTGTTATTCACGTAATGTATGATTCACTTTACTATCTCTCTGAGCCAGTGTCTTTCTCTATTCTTGGTCTGCTTAGCTTGAACCTTCTCAGAAACACCAGTCATATTTGGGCATCATCATTTCCATCTTTCAATAAAACTATTCTTAATTTTGAAAAACTAGTTGGGCTCTAAGTGGGTGCTTTGGGTAAGGACTCTGGAAAATGGAATTCACTTCTCAGGTGCAGCACGAGGTTCCTCCATGAACTTAAACAGGTATTTAGCTGGGCTTCCACTTCCCACATGTACAACAAGGGGTTTTGCTTACTTTCTGTGTCTTGCCTAGCTGGATTTGAAATTCTCTGGTACATGAACCTCTAAAAAAAGTGTATTTATCTACATGCAGCACTGGGAAAAGGGGGAACTCAGGCAGAGTGTCTGGCACGAGGCTGTTTTACATCTACTGGTTAGGACTGAGTTTTGCCCAGGGTTGAAGATTTGCACTTTGATTTGCACCTTTTTACCCAAGCCTGGAAGACAAACCAGCTTTGGAATTCAAAACCTCATTCAGGTTCACCAATGCTTCTAAACTTATTTTTTTTGGTAAGTCTGCCTCTTTAGACAGTGAGAAAATGTGAAATTAGATAAACTAGTCTCTTTTTCCATTTTGCTATCAGAACTTTATACAGCTTAGATTTTCTCTATACATCCATGACAGATAAAATTACAAATCTGGATTCCTTACTGAAGTTGAAGTATTGGCAAAACTGTTTTCCAGGTATGGATTCCTGGATTTAGTCCCTGTTGTTCACTCTTAAACATTGTTATGCATGTACCAGTGGTGGCAGAAAGAGCACTGAGTCTGTTTTCAAATCACCCCATAAATATAATTTTTACCCCACAGTCAATCCTTTTGCTCAAAAGCAGAAACTTGGGATTCAACAAATCTAACAGCAAACTGCCACACAGGAAAATTCCATTTGAAGCTTATGTGGCAGTTGTTATTCCCGCTTCTCTTTCTTCTGAGCCTTAGAAATTGCCCTTCTCTTCCCACTGCAAAGAGACCTCCTTTTAAGTGCATTTCCCTAAGGAAATGAGAATGTGTATCTACTTAATTTAAAAAGACTGCACAGAACTGTGTTTTGGAAATTTTCTAATCTGATGATGAGCTGCAGTCCCTCTCACTGTGCTGCAGACACCGTACCAAAACAAATCCAGTTTTTGCTGACACTCTTTGCTCTCCAAGTGGACTCTCATTTTCAGAAAGGATCAACACATCTTACACTACAAAAAGGTCAGTCAGGTCCTTCTGCCCCTCAGCAGATGTCTGAGCTTTGGTTTTGATTTTAATGGAAATCGGTATCACCAGAAACTGGGACACTTGTTTCAGCCATTTAGAGAAATGGGAGGATCCAGATTAAGATTTCACACATTTTAAACTAAAATAGAAGTGCTGAGCAATCTTGGTAGAGGGAGAATTTCAGGATAACAGAGGTAGGGGCTGGTTTAGTAATTGTTGAGAGCAGCTAAATGATAGACAGCTGAAATGCTCCTCGATTTGTCAGGAGAGCTGAAGAAAACCCCAAATTATGCCTCTGTTTTTCATTCCTTACATCATGAAATGTAGGCCATTTATTTGAAACTAATGGGTGGTACTGTGTGGGAATTAGCAGTGATGAAATGCTTAAGCTCCCTGAAAATCATAATCAGCATGATGCTACTATTGCCTCACTTCAATCCTCCAAAATACATTCTGTTCTCAAACTCTTCAAGTTAAATGATTTCATCAAAAACGTTTAGGCTTAGAAACTCATAGCTGTCTATAATATTCTCAGCTAAAATTAGTTATATGCTGTGTGAACTATGATACAATAAATGGTGTAGTCATGTGTACTGTTCAAACTGTTCTGCAAATGTGAACTGTCTTTCCATCGTTATAGTAAATATCTATTTTTATACTTCATTTCCCTGTCTGTGATTTAATATTTTGCCTAGATACAGCAGTATGTATATTTTATCCAATCCTGCTACCACCCAACTAAAATTTTAGAGTTGAGTAGAAGAAAAATAACTTCGTAGACCTGCGTGTGCTTCAGAGTTCCATCTTTATTCTTATGCATATTTTAGAATAAAAACTTCACTTTTTTTGCAAATATATCAGTGATATAAATGCCAAATACATTTAAAATGTTTTTCCTTTGATGGAGTAATAATTAATCTCTCTCTTTTTCATCCTCAGCTTTATTTCATTGCTGAAGGGGGTCCTGTGCAGTGGCTTTAAAACAGAAATAACCCAATATACAACTAATATTGATTTACCAATCAATATTGGTCATATGTTGACAAAACATGGGAATAATTTTATACACCTGATATTAAACTGAGAACCATTTAGGACACATATTTTGATACTGGAATTTTTTTCCTAGCTTGCTGTTGCCAAATTAAGAAAAAAATCTTATGAGGATGTCAAATTCTTCTTCATAGTTCCCTTTGTCTAAAGAACAAATGTAATGAGTCCACTGTGCTATTGCTCAACCTCCAATCCAGTGCTGGATAAACCCAGGTTTACTGAAGGTTCCATTTTGATTTTCTCAGGAAAACACTTCCTTTCATCCTTCCAATTTCTCAGTGGTTGTCAAAACCCGGATCAGTAATGAGTCAAACTGAAATAGATTGCGCAAAATCCACTTCATGCTTGTTTGAATAACTTTTGCCTGGAATTCACACTGCAGATCTCCCGAGACCTTCTCATCATATTGACGTTTCCTCGCCCTGCTGGGTCAGAAACAGGGCACTGAACATTCTGGTACAGCTCAGAGCCTTCACTTCTGACCACCACCAAACAATGCAAACAACAACCACGAGCTCAAAGGCTTGCCAAGCTCCAAAAAATTAAAGCACATTTGGTCAGATTTTGGGCCTAGAGTTCATATCCTATCCATTTAATCAAAGACCAAGGTGACTTTTCTCTAAAAAGGAACTGTAGCCATAATTTGGAGGCTTTAACCTCCACTCAGTCCTTGTTCAAAGAACAAAAGAATGGCCAGGAATGAGGGAGGAATTAAAGGACCCTTTAGAACAACACCTAAATAAGCAACAAAGTCCAAACTCAGCCCAGCCAAGTTGTGGCTTGCCTAGAGTTAAGCTAGACTGAAGTGATTTCCTGCAGTTATTGGAAAAAACCCAACAAAACCCCAAGCACCTTGGGAACTTCAAAGACAAGTCAAGCATAAATTATGTGTCTTAAAGAGAAAACAGCTTCCTCTTTTTATTATAAGTACTCCAATAATGTTTAATTCTAACACAGGTTCTTCTAAGGTATCAGAAACGAGGGGGCCAGAAAAGTTTTGCAACCAATTTTCTCTTTTGCAGTGATGAACTTCATCACTTTGCACCTCTGCTAAACATGTCATAATTAATGCCCATCAGTGAAACAGAGGTGTCAGTTTAGCAGTCATTCTTAAACATAATTTTGATGACAAAAATGATCTATTTCAAACATTTTAAACTTCTTTCCTGTTGCTGAGTTCGAAAGGCTTTCTGAGGTGTGTCGGCAGTATGATCTCAAGCACTAAATTCAGTTAGGCACAGGTTTATTTACTACTGCAATCACGGTAGGAAAAATGGAATTATTCCTTGCAGGGAAGCTGACAGCAGAGTACAGAAATCTACTCAAAGGCTGGGAGCTTTCTTTTGATTGCTGCAAAGGAATCTGTTGAGAAAACAGGATATTATTTGCATAATGCATCAAAATGACTGTTAGTTTTCCTTTATGAAGGCACAACAAACTTCCTGACACAGATAATATCCTAGCAACTCCATGTGGTAACAGAGACACCATTCCAGCAACAGAAATATTTACAGTATGTTTTTATGGCATATTAAGTCTCAGCTATTTAAAAAGCTGGAGGAATTGTTCTGTATTTCTAAAAATGGATGCTTGAGAGTAAGCTTTTAGAACCATGCATAGTTTAGAATCCAATTGTTTCTTTTTTTGTGAGATGCAGGTTGATTTTGGAGGAATACTTTTGAAAGACATGATATTCCTGTCATTTTATACTGGTCAGTGTGATGTTTTCAACAAACTTTCAGCAGAGTGGTAATTTTTTGTTAGACAAAGATTGGAGAATTTGGACTAAGAGTAGCTATGTGACAAAATTCAACTTTTACTAAGTAATTTAAGTCATGAATATATATAAAAAATGTCAACAGAAAACTGGGGTAAGACATCGTTACAAATCCAGATTTTAAGATCCAAATATTCAACTTCCATTTTATCTAAAACATTATGTTTTAAGAATAGCATAACATATTAATCATATTCTATGTATACAATTGATGGCATAATCTTAATTTACATGCAGAGTTTTAACATTGAAAATTTTTATACTATAGGAATTTGCATGAATATGAAACTCTTGAATGAAAAACTAAAGGATTTTGATAGTAAAAGGCGGTTTTCTGAGCTGGCTTTACCCTCTGGGGTTGCTTACTCATCTCTGCCCATTCCATTACAGTCAACAGGACCTCATGGGTGAGGAATTTCCTGAAGCACCTTCCTAAAGAAAGTTTAGGCTGCAGAAGGATGATTAGGTAAATGTGGATGTTTCTCCTGAGCAATGTTTTTCCATTTATCTGCTGAAATGTCTTCCGTGGTGCCTTGCCTCAAAAAGTGAATATGTAACCAGTCTAAAGCTGCATTAAATGGATGTGGGAAACCAGCTTGAAAGTCAATATCCGCTTGTATTTCATAAAAGCCTTTTTCTTTAGTTGCAAATCTGGATAGTTCATAGGTTTTGTGTTTCAAAACTGATTAGAAATATCAAATAAGTGAAGAAGTGCAGCCCTGTTTCCTGTGAAAGAGCTCTGCTGTACACATTTCCCTGGCAGCTCTAAGACCTGATGATACCTCTTTGGAGGACACCACATTAATAACCCAGCAGGGCAAATACTTGTATATTTATGCTTTTGCAGCTTTCTCATTGAATGGAGTGATTCGTTTCCCTGATGACCCAAGTCAGGAAAATGTGCGTTCAAAGTACCCCGTCATCAATCATTTTCTTAACTTTAAACACATGTCAGGTCCCCATGAAGCCAACCAATCCTTTGGGTTACTCTGAAAACTGACTTGGGAGCAGCTGAAAGAAGTGGGATGTAGTTTTTAAAAAGTCTTTTAACCTAATCCTCCATTCAAGATAAAAAAAGTCAAGACTAGGCCAGGCAGCTTACGATTTTTTAGCAAATGGAAAATAAGGCTCAGTACACTCAGCTACCACCACAACCAGGAGCTGCAAGAATTCTGCAAAGTTTTCTGTGAACGCAGGAATCTGTGTGGAGTTTGGCTTAATTTGTTTCATTAACTCTGTCAGGAAATATGATATAGTGCTCAGGAACGTAAACACTCTGACTTACAAGTTTGTCCATACAAGTAAAGGGCTTTTTCTCAAAGTCATGGCAGACATGAGTGTACACAAAGATATTCTGCTTAGCAGGGAAGGCCACCCACAAAGTTACATGAATTTAATTTTTGATTCACGTTCTTCCTCTCCCATAAAAGCCAAGGTGGGCCATGGCTGTTTTCCCATAAAGCTCAACCAGAGACATTTGGGCCTTGAACAGAGAACAAACCCACACACAACCCCCAGCTCCCCCCCAAAAGACCCTCTTTTTGTGCATCCAGCAGGGTAGCAATTCCCAGAGGAAACACTCAGGCAGAGGGAAACACTGCAAGGATGTTTTCCTTCTGCATTTTAAAAGAAATTCCCTGGCTGACATAAGACCTGGTCCCCTATGCCAACCCAAGGCCCAGCCACAGGAGATGTCACTGCTGGAGAAAAGGCATTTTTGGCTCTTGGCACCTTTGTTTTACAGCTGCTGAGGAGGCCCCGTGGGTGGTTGGAGCCTTTGGTTTCCCTTCTGCAGTCGACAAGAGACAGAAGGGAGAAAAGAGCAAGGGAAAAGGGAGAGAGAGAGTGTCACAGAATGGACAATCTGAGACATGTGGAGCCACATCCTCTGAGAGCCAAATTAACTTGTCCCTCGTTATGCCAATTTACGATTTTGATGTCTTGTGAAAAGGGCATTTTATGTTGCAAAATTAACGAGGGAGCAAAATTAACCCCGAAACCCAAATTTCTACTGAGTGCATTCTTCACCTTCCACTTTGGGATAAACATGAATCAAATCAAGAACAGTACTGGTGTATTTTCTCAATATAGGCTAAAAACCTGGCCCTGCTCCTTTACTGTGTGTTGCTGCTGTGTCTACCTGGAATTTGAACAGACACTTCTGCATTCTATGACCAGCAAGTGGCAGTTCTGGAGTGTATGGAGCCAGTCATCTTGTTGTCTGAGTGGTTTTAAATTCATGCAAAGCAGTTTCTGGCATTCCAAATATGCATACACATAGGCATTGTCAGATCATTTCTTCTTCAAGTTACTTCTGGATTCTAGCAAAAATCCTAGGAAAAGGCTCACTATAATTCTCGGCAAGTATCATTGGTTTAGGAAGATGAAATTGGAAACTGTGGTATTCCTCTCTCAGAAGAAGTTGAAAACAACTTAAGCCCAGCAGATCTGCTTTAATTCTGTCGACATTTTGTCCTGAAAGCAAAGAGAAAATATCCTTTCCCTTATAATCTTGAGAATGTTGGTCCTTGATCTGCATCAGATGGCAAATATACAGATAAATTTTATTATCTAGTGGAGGCAAAATTAATTTCTCTGTCCCCACTTTTTTATTGGGAAAAAAAAAAAAAGAAAAAAAAAGAGAGAGCTTTGTGGAAAAGCCTGTGCTTCTAAAGGAAGGTGTGGGTTCAACAAACACAGATAGCCCTGCTCACTGTCTAATGACATTAAGAGTTATCTCTCCAGTGTCCTCTTATGCTTTTCTCAGTGGCAGCTACAGAGATGAAAGCCCTGGCTTTCTTCTGTCCTTCCTGAGAGTCCCCAGAGGAGTCAGCCAAGGTGAGTCCTGTCCAAAGCTCTGCAGCTTTCTGAGGGTGCCCCACCCTCAGCCTGGGTGACCCAAACTCTGTTATGCACTGATGAGTCCCAAAGCACCCTGGAAGGCAATGCCAGGTGGGATGTGCTGCCTTTCCTGCTGTGTCTCCTCAGAAACTCCTGTCCTGGCAAGCCCTGTGGTGCTCTTATTCTGCACGTGAAGTTCAACGAGCACGTGGAGCAAGCAGAAATCCTTTACGCTATGTTTGCAGGAAATCGTTTCTAGTTATGCTTGACAGCCACGTCCCTGTGGAGTTCACTGACCAGAGGGGCCAAATAACAGAGGGGCTCCAAAGGCAGCAGCTGTCCCCTTTCCCTGAGGGACAGGGATGACCCTGACTTTGCAGGGCTTCTGCCTCTGAGGGAGCAGATCTGCCTGGGACGATGCAGAGGGTGGCCCTGGGAGTCAATCTCATGGTGTGTAAGTTCAAAGAACCTCATCCAGCAGCAGCCCTGTGTGTGCTGCAGCAGCAGGCTGAGAGTGCTGGAGGGCTCCATGCTCTGCTGCAGACCCAGGAGCTGCCTGAGGTGGCTCCAAAGGACAGAGCTGGGTGACTCCTGACTCAGGAGGGAATGGGCAGGGAGCCCAGGAATAGATGTCCTCCTGTCCACAGGTCACAAAGCCCTTTCCTATCCAGAAGTTTTGCTGGCTGAGCACTGACAGTGTGGGACAGATCTTGGTTGCTCCAGTGGTCACAAGTGATGGATATCCAGACAAACTATTTGAGCAGTGTGAAGCCAAGGGATCCAGTCCTGCCCTGAGCATCTAATCCTGTCAAATCCTCAGAAGAAAAAAGAAGCTACTAAAAATCACTCATCCCATCAAATGCTGTGTCAGATTGTCCCTCAGAGGAAGGATACAGAACCAAAACTCTAAAGCAAAAATCACCATCTCTGTGCTACCCTGGTTTTGACAGAAACTCTCCAAACTGACCAAAACTGCAGCCTTTGGGCTGGTGGTCATTGTTCTGCCTTACTGAGGGTGAGGACCTGGTTCAGCTGCTCACACACCTCCGTCTCATGCCCTGTGAGCCAACCCAGCCTGGCTAAGATATCCACATGCTGGGAGACTTACAGGACACACCTGGGGCTCCAGGCAAAACCCAGGCAGGATATTTTGGAGCATCTCAGGATGTGGGGCATCAAGATCTACATTTTTGCATTGACCTTCACTCAGAACAAAAGAATCCAGTCAAAACACAGAGATGGGCCCTGTGAGGGAAGCACAGACAGAGAGGAGGATCCCTCTTTGTGTTTTTCCTGGGCATTCTCATGATCAAGCCTGAACTTCTCCTTATCATTGCCTCATTCCAGAATCTTTTCATTTACTGCAGCAGGATCTGAAACTTCCTTGTGGAACTTGAAGTTGGCTTCCCATGGGGACTTGAGTGATCTCCAGGAGTTAACATCCTGAGGCTGAATTAGCTTTAACACCTCTTTATTGAGTGGGTAAATATTTACATTGAATTGTCCAGACTTTAGCATAACAACTTCAATTCCTCCTGGCAAGAAAGCCAGCACAGGTCACTTTGTCAATGACAAGGCTTCCAGATAATTAAACAACACTCAGTGGCCACTAATTTATATGCATTATAACTCAGACTTAAGAACCCAAATAGAATAAACTTCACAGACACTAAACACTTATTTGCTGTGACACTATTTACATTTGGGTCTACAGAAAGCAGTAAATCAAAAGAGGACTTGAGAAGAGGAAGAAGAGAGAACAGACTTCCTTTTCCCAATATTAATATTTAATAATCTTTCAGACATATGCACTTTTGGATGCAATTCCTAGGAATAGGAATTTTACATAAGGACTTGAATAAGCCAGGTAATTAATGGCTAAAAATGATACAACTGCTTTTTCTGGCATAGTGGCAGGGCCTGCAGTGAGATTTTAGGGCCTGGTGTGAAAAGAAGCAAAGGAAGATGCATAAAAACATACTAGAAGTGATTGTTCATGTGCAGAATTTGCAAATTGAATGTTGCAAGTTTATTTCCAGGAGTGCTATGAATTCTTCTTTGTGGGAAATAAGTCAAAGAGAATAAAGAATACAAATAATATTCAATCAAAAGGGCACACTCACCAAAACTATGCTAGAAAAAATATCTACATTATCAAAAAGTTTGGGGGTTTGAAGTGGGTTTTTTTGATAAAACTAACAGTGAGCCTTGAAAACAGGGAAGCTGGACAGGCAAGAAATACAGCTACAATTCCAGGGGTCATTAATCTCTGCCACAGGGAAATAAATAAATCAATTTTTATTAATGTTCTTGGGTTTTAGTGTCTGGTGCTCAAATTTTGTCACCATCTTTAATTTTCATCGTATGATTTTAAATTATGCAATTTATAACCATGTATGGAAAAATCATTTCCTATTCCTTTTTCTGCATGCAGCAATTTCCAAACCAATGTACAAGCTGGTTTCTTTTTACTTTGAGCCTGGTGCTTCTGTATTTCCAAAGGTGTTTTATTTCAGGAAAATGATCATGAAGATAGGTTGCATTCTTGATTGCTTTTGTATTTCCTGAGTTGTTGTGTCTTTTATTACTCTTGGCAACAAATCAAAACCAGCAGAGGTGTCTTTTCACTTGCAAGCAGAGAGTATTACATACACCTTATCACTTCATTAAATCAATTGTTGCAGTGATTTCTCAGCTTTTCTTGGCTGTTCTTCCAGATTTTGAGTTTTCCCAAACATCACAGGGTACAATTAGTGCTAATAGTCAGCTATTATCTGCATCGTTTTTCAAAAGGGAAGTATTTGATACATTTTGCAGTGCAGGAGATCTGTTGTTTAATAAAGCCAGCCAGAAATGTAGGCATTTTTTCTTCATTCTATGTGTTATTATTTTACATCCTGTTTGGTGTTGAGTAAATGCACTGCTTAAACGTTGAGCATATTTTCTGTGTGGGCACACAAGAAGGGAAGGTAAAGCCCAGATGGATTTCTCATGGCAGCAGACTTAGCAGATGTTTGTGTTTAATCCCTCCCAGGGCTTTGAGAGAAACCTCGATGCCTTTCAGGGCAGACGCCGAGGTGCTTGGTCTCGATGCCAGAGGAGTTTTCACTCTCATAAATAAGAGGCCTTATCTCCAACGCTGAAAATTAAGGATATTTTCAAACCAGCCCTATCAGATGGGATGCAGCAGGAGGCAGCCTCTCAGCTTGCCCCATTGGTGTCAGCATCTCTGGTGCTCTATCACACAGCCCAAGGCTCCAGCCAGTCGTGGTGCCTCCTTCCAAGTGCTGCTCTTGCTCACTGCTTCCCATTTTAGGCAGAGCAGCCACAAGAAACTGTCCTGCTCTGGAGCTATTATTGCAGAGACAATGTCCTGACATTTTTTCAGCTCTGTATTGCTACTGGATTTGTGTACTTGTGTTTATATACATTTTAGATTCAAAGGGCTCCCCTGTGCTGGAGTACATCCAGGCTCACAGGCGAGGTCACATTAGGGAGAGTTTTCCTTGACAGCTTCTTGGGGAAAGGTATTTTCTGCACTTTCTGTACTTGGCCCAGGGCTACAATTCATCACCAGAGGAATCTTTGATGGGGACGGCCAGATCTTCAAAACATGCAAATCAAAGTAAATATTTCGGAATTATTGTGGTGTAAGAACTTGTCCTCATCTCTCTCATCATGGGAGCTGCAGAGATAAGAAGTTACTCTTCTACCCCAGCTCAGAAAAATTGCCTCTGACAGGGGGCTTATAATCAAAATAGAAAAGGCAATGCTAAAATACTGCCCATTCAGTGTGAAAATGGAGAAATAAAGGGCCACTCTTAGCCACAGGGCCCTGACCACACTCTCAGACACCTTGACATTTTTAGGCTTTCTAAGTGATGTGAAAATCAAGATCAAGTGAAAATTGATGTTGAGGATTTCTCCAGCAAGAAGAACAAAGCCAGTGGCAGCCCCGTTAAGATGGAAGGAGGAAATCAGGATCTTCTCAGGGACATTATGAAGGATTTACTGGAGGTACAGCAGAAGGGACAGAATAAAAAAAGAATTTTTCGCTGGTAAAAGCTAAAGGAGGTTCAGAATTTCTAAACCAACATTAATCACCTCTCTGAAGGCTGACAGACTAAGGAAAATAAATAAATGCAGGAATAATTACTGGCTGCGGTAACACCATTACAAACATTGCGTATCGCTGGAACTGTCTCCTGATCTTTCATCATCCAAGTGATGATTCCACAAGAAAACAGATCTTGAGCTACCAATCTCTCTAGGTTACTGAAGCATTGAGGCTTTCCCTGAGGATTCTGATGGATACTGTTATGCTCAGGTCAAATAGCTGTATTCAAATACCTTTATTCTGCATGGGAGTGTATGTCCTGGCACTGTCCTGAGACTAAGAGATACTGCAGGTACAAAGGAACTGACCCTCAAACTCACTGGACAATGAATTGTTGTACCATCAGTTGTACCACCTGATACTGAGCTGTGGGTATTTTATTCTCTCCAATAAAACGTGTTTGGAAGGCAAAGCTTTTCTAAGTCAGTGTCATAAACCGTCCACACCAACCGAGCCTAGGAATTTTTCCAGGGAATTGAATTCCCACTGAAGAAATGCTGAAGCTGCCCATTTTCCATGTGAACTGGATAATAATTTTCTTCCCTCTGCTAGGGAAACTGAAGTCACCAAAACAACTAAAAATCCTATTCTGATAATAGACAATCTGGCATTTATATAGATGCAATTGCAATTTACCTCTCAAAAGTTCACTCTTAGATGAAAAGGTTGATAACAGTCTTTAGAATATGAATCATACATTTGTCTTTTCCTCTCTGGTGAAGCCTTCAGTGAAATAATATGTGCAGAAAAATTAATGCTTCTTCTCAAGATGGGAGATGCATGAAAGTGCTGGAGCTGATTTCATCTGTGTTGGGCTAAATCAGGGGCTGTGGCATATATCCATGCACATATCCTCATGTTAAAATATGGTCTCTGCAGTGCAAGAATAAGTGCCTTGATTGCACTATTTTATTTCAGAGTGGTGGTTCTCAGCCCTCCTGTTCAATGACTTCATAATAACCATGGGTAGATCCCACTACTGCTCTTGTTTTGTTTTTTTTTTCCTGTGCCAATTCACGTTTTTCTTTGCTCAGGTTTTCCTGACCAAACCAGATTGGAATTTAATATCTTTAGTGTTTCAAAGTTTGTTTAATAAACACCAGCCTGGAATAACTTGAACTATTATTTTCTAAGACCTTCAGATTTGTCACTGGAAGGCCAAGCAGTGGAATGACCACATTCCAAACATCTCTAAAGCTAAAACAATACAAATACATATGTCAAGGACTTGTGCTTTTTCACCATTCCTTTCACCATCCCACACACATTTGTTCCTGTTCCAGCCATTCTGAAACATTCTCCCAACATTTATGTAATGCAACTAATTCCAGTTTCTGCCTTCCATGGGATTGCCTCTGTACCTAAGGCCACTACATCTTTAAGTCCTAGTGCTTCGAATTAATTGCATTAATTGTGAGCTCGTTAGTCAAGAAAACAGCTTCAGAAACCTTTGTTGTTTGATGAGGGGATTACAGAATCAGACCAAGAGCGGGGCTCTATGAAAACTGGAATAATTTGGGAGTTGGAAGAAAAGGTCACATGAATTGTGTTTGTCTTTCAGGACTTTTTGGTGATGGAAATTTGAGGCACCTGAAGTCTCCCAGGTCCCCCGTCCCCCTTGAATCTTGGCCCAAGGAACACTGAAGGGCATTGTCAGGCACACAGATCCAGTGACAGGAAAACAAACTGACTGGGGCTCAAAGGAAACAAGTGTTCCTCATGTGTCTCAAGACTAGGAATTAATAAAAATATTTAATTAAAAAGAGGCTTTTTCAGACACATGCTTCAAATCTCAATGTAAAGCATATCTGGTGATGAACAATCACAGAGACAAATATCAGGTATTTGTACCTCTGCTTATACAGTTGCCACCATTTCTCTACTTTTCTATGACTCTGCAAATTTCTTTTATGACAATGGAGAAATTAATTTGATAACAATGCATGCTCTGACAGTGAGCACTTGGTTTCAAATGTCAAGTGCCACAAAAAGAAAAGCTCATTTTAACAATTTATTACCAGTGGAAATGGGTGAAAACCCAAAAGGCCTGGCAGGATATTTATTGGCCTATCAGGCAATCTGAAAGTTCATGAGTACAAGCACAATCTCAGATTCTATTGTTGTTTCCAGTAGGACATATAAACCACTATCCACATTTTCCAAAACAAAGAGGGCAATAATTTTCTTCCTGAATTTCCTATCACTGAAATAAGCATATTTTAGCTGCTCTCAGCTTTACCAGGCCGAGCTGAAACAGAGCAGTCCTATCTGTAATTAGAAATTCATAAATCACTCATCCAGATTGTGTATTTTCTGTAATTCAAGGTAGACAGGATGTGTTATGCTAACTTTTAAATCCAATTCACAATCTCCTGTGTTTTGAGAACAGGGCCAAAGATGGAGCTGGAAAATGAGTGTCTTGGTGTTACAGACACACCGTGCATTTGTGAAATACAGTTTGGAAAGCGTCGCAGAGTGGCAGCCATGCACAGGAAATTTGATATGTAACAGATTTAGAACAGTTATAAGGAACAACTTCCTTTATGATGACGTCTAGGAAGTCATTTATCATCTCACAGAGGAGTCTGGCACCTTAAAGTGTTTATCTAAGGAAAGGAAATGAACCCCTGTCATCTAATAGAAACAGTATTTGATCCATCTCACAAAGAAGTACACTGGTCAAAGGAATTTTAAATAATCCTCAGCTCCAGCATTTGGCTATACCTGCTTCTTGTCTCCAGGAAGCTCTCAATCCATTACTTTCCTGGTGTTTTCCTTTCTTTTCAATCCTTTCCTTATTTAGACAATCTCTGGGTTTGAACATTACCCAAGATTTATTCCTTTTCAGATTAAATTAACAAATACATCCAGTTACATTGAGTTAAATAGCAGGTGTACTTTAAACACACCAAAAATTTAGTTTTCAGGAAGAAAACTAACTTGGATTCACTAAATATTCCTGAAGTTTATTTCACAGACTGGAACACAAAGGTAGCCTCAGGGACCACCACTACTAATGCACGATCCAAAGTCCATTAAAACCTTTCCACAGTCTTCAATGGGGCTTTGGTTAAGATGAGGATGGGTGGGACCATCATTGAAATCTTTGCTGAAAGAAGTGTGTTATAAGGAGAAATTTATTTAAAGTAGGCAGAGAATGAGGAGGGAAACCTGGAGAGAGGCAAAAAGGAGGACAGGATGGGAACAGGTTTGATGGGAAGTATAAAATGGAGTGAAAATAACAAGAAAGCCCATGAGGAGAAATGAGAGCCAGAATGCACAAAATAGTATATTTATTGGTCCTTTGAGATGGAGATTTAAAATTGATTTGTGGCTTGAGAAAGCTAAGCAGGAATCTGAATAGGACACCAAGAACAACAAGAAATAATAATGAATCCCATAGTATTTAGGGACAGATGAGAAAATAGGTAGGGCAGAGATCTGGGAAAAAACAGAATCCTGGAGCTTCAAGTCTTATTTGCTAAGTCTTGGTAGTGAGAGCTTTAACTGAAAAAGGAGCAGACTTATGAGTTCCTCAGCGTACGGTCCCAAGTTTCCAAGAGGGTAAAAATAAAAAAAAAATACGTGAAATTTGGTATCTCAGAGAATGTTTGCACCTTTTATGGCTTCTTCTGCACCAAACAACCAGATGGACATAGAAAAGTCCATTTCACAGGGCAGATGTGAAGGAGGTCATAGGCTCAAAGTGATCGCTACTGAAAGTTGTTGTTAATTCCCCAAAAGAATGAAATAGAAACTGTAAAATTGGTCCTGGTCTGCAGTCCAGAAAAGCAGAAGAAAGAAGACTGTAGGGAGACTAAAGGATATGATCATTTTCTCTGTGGGGTAAAAGAAAAGTCTGTGAAGTGAAAATATAAATTGAGCAAAAGTTATTGTCAAATATCAGCTTCTGCTCACAGGGCAGTATGGAAACAGCTCTTTAGGGTTTATTTAGAGATGATTGCTTGCTAGGGCTTCAGACGCAAAATATTCCTGTGAAGTGACCAATAATAACTGAAACAGGTTGAATTTGTAGTTTGGGGATAATGTGGATTGCATCATCAGGTACTGCAGGTGAGTTCTAGACCCTTCAGTTGTCCCTTTCACTAGGGAGCCACTGCATACAAGAACTCTCCCTAAAAAAACAAAAATAAGCAAATAAAAAGAAAAGAAAGAAAGTTATTTTTCTGTTCCCTTTCACCTAAATCTCTCTTTTTGTGATGGTTCATTAAGACCACCACTGCATGATACATTTGAGTTTCCCACTTTCAGAGATCTGCAGAGTTCAAAGCTTGTGATAGCTGGCTTGTCCTGACTGTCAGGTTCAGCAGCTTCCTTCAGCATTGCTCTTGGCTTCCCCATGGGATTTACACTTTTACACCTCCCTGGACTCTTTGCCTTCCCCCATGGCACAGAGAGCTGCTGGGACAGACTTTGATGCTTTGTTCTTGGTGCTGAATTCAGCACATTCCCACACAACACGACCACAGGGTTTATTCTGGCAAATTCCATTTGTTATTCCCTGCCTTCTTCCTCTCCTACCTGTCATGGGACGTGGCCATTGCTGTTATCTGCCTTCCTCCCCCCTCCAACTTTCAGTTAATGGGTTTATGAAGAACGTAATTATCTGCTTGAGCATCTTTCACTCTGTCCATAACCCCTCATTAAAAACATTTTTAGAAACTGCCAAAGGAAGGGGAGGGAGGGGAGCAGGGGAAGCTTAGCTATTGACATTTTTTATATGCTGCATCCTTAATTTGGAGAGAGTGTTATCTAATTGCAGCACAATGACAAATCAATTCCAACTCCTCTCTGACACGACTTGCTTTTTTTCTCTTACTTTCAGTGGGTTTACACTGAGACCTCATTTGGCTGTGTTCTCCTACCTGAGTGAACTGTCCTCCCCTGACCTGTGCTTGTCTTCGGAGCAGCACATCAGAGGCAGGAGTTGGACAGGCGTTGCTGGACAGGAAAAGTGTCCCGAGTCCAACAAGCCTTTTATATTTATCTCTTCTTTGTGTTCCTGAAGTGCCAGTAAAACCTTAAATCCACTCTTTCAAGTACAGAACATCTGTCCCACAGGTTATCCAAGCTTTTCTTCCTTAACAACCTTACTTGGCAAATGACTCCTGTGTTTATTAACTTGGTGAGATCTCGGAGTTTGAATTCCCAGTCTGGCCTTAATTTTCTAAATTCATTCTGTATGGGCCATTCTCACAGTAGTTCCCTGTTCAGTTTTATGATGATTCATTATACATTTTCACTACTTCTAGAACTAAAGCTCTTTCTTTCAATTAATTAATTTCTCTTCTTGAAATAAATGATGTGATTCTTTCCCCCTTCTCTCTTCTATTTTTTTTCCTTTTCTCTGCATAGACCCTGTCTTTGGCTGATTTGTAGCAGCAAGAATTCCAGAGAAAGGCTAATTCCTCTATAGCTGTGTGAAATTGATGCTATGGCCAGGTTGCAGATTACTGTCATTAAAGTCGACATAAACACTGAATAATATCACTGAAACCAAAGGAAACAGATTTCAAATTACCTATCCCATGTTATACCTTTCAAGCAATGAGTTTCATGTAATTTCAGAAAAAAAGAGGCCAACTTCTAAAATAGTCTTGCTCTTATTGTAACATTTTTGTAGGAAAAGCCATCCAGCCTGGTAAATTGTCTGAGGTAACATGTAAAAACCCTCTCTTTACCAAAAACCCAGAAGAACGGCTCAGAGTTGTGTGATAGCATAACCTGCTGCATGTCCCATGACCTTTCCTGATAAAGCATTTGATGTCAATTCACTACAAATCCCAGTCAGTCCCTCTGAGGCCTAAATGTAATTGTTTGTACAAAATATTTTCATCTTTGGTGTAAATCCATCATTTTTTATGTTATTTCTATTCTGCAAGTCTGTGACTACAGTGGAAGTGGAGCTCTTGTCTCCTCCAAGGATAGTGTTTTATGTGACTGTCATTTGAATGGAGTCAGTAAATAAAATCACTTGCTTTCCCTACAGTGTGTCCGACTTTTGATACATTCATCCAAAAATTTCAAATCTTTTAAAATCTTGTACCATCCATCAACCTTTCAATGCTTCCAATTCTAGCATCTGCCAGCTCTGGATGCTGGCACTCTCCCATCACGATCATTTCTACTCTGATCATCATTGGACCCTCAAGAGTAGGGGATTAGAGAAAGCCAAAAATATCACGAAGGATGTCATTAATTTCAGTCACTTCCCTGGAAACGCAGGCACTGCACATTCTGTTCAGACCTTTGTCCACCTCAGCCTGTTCAGCCTTTCCACAGCTGCCTCCAAGTCATGGTGCTCCTCCTTGCGAGCACAGGGAGCCTGCTGAGGTTGTCCCAGAGCCCTTCACACACTTTCCTGCTCTCCAATATCAAAAGCTAAATACTACTGAGATAATTCTGTCATTGCCTGGTGGTGCCTGAGAAAATAATTTCCCTAATGTTTTGGTTCCTCATCTACTTTCTGCCTACTCCGTGTCTATAAATAGGGTTAGTGTCATTTGAGCAGGGAACTGCAGCTTCGTGCTCAAGGTTTATTTCTGCTCCTCTAATCATCTGGTAATGGACTATGTTGTAACATTCCTCTGCATCAAAAGGAGCAGTCAGCATTTATTTTTGCTCCAGAGCCTGAAGACATCCTAATTGCTTCAGAAAACAAGCAGGAAACCCATTGCCAAACATATAACCTGCCATCACCAGACTGAAGGGTAGGCAAGAACACAGAGTAGGTGAGTGACAGAAAATGAGAAGGGTTAAACATAAAAAGATAACCAAAACAACAATGAGATAATAGGTTTTCTAAGCAGGGCCACGATCCTGTGTCACTGAAGCTGTCTGAATGAGCAATTCATTTTCTACTTGTTTGTTCAGAAAAAAAGATGTACTTCTGAATATTTGCCTGCAGCATTAAGATTGTTTCCTGTGTGCTAACCAAGAAAGGAAATAACCTCTGAAAAGATTGGGAAGAGGTAAAGGACAGAGCTTAGTCCAATGTGACTTTTTCCAAGGGAGAAGGACAAGGGAAAGTGGAGTTGCTTACATATGAAGCAGAGAACTGTACCAAGGACACCCACTGGTGCCACTTGCTGAGTACCCTAAGCAAGATCACTGGGATGAGCTTTAATAGTGCTTGGGATTTCTTCATGTTGTTTCGTCCTTTTTCACAGAAGTTTAGTTGAAAGAATTATTTTAAAAATGTTCTTGGTTCCCCACGCAGTGTCCTGCTGCAGTAGGATCGTTTGAGGTCAGGACAGTCCCTGTGGAACACGGGGCTGTCTCTGGAGGTGATTGACACCAGGCAAAGCTGCACAGCCTTGGCAGAAAGGCCAGGGCAGCTCTGCTGCAGTATCTGTAGATACACAGCTCCCCTATTTCCTCATGTGAAGGAAAAGTTGGGAATGACAATGCAGGCCCTGCTCAGCAAGGCCTCAGCCTCTCTAATCTGCGCCATATTTAAAGATCAGACCACCTTCAAAGCATCACTTGACTTTATCTCTCCTTGCGTCTGTTCACACTGTCCTGGCCAAGCTGTTTTAACTGCATTTTATCTGCAGGCTGACTGTGACTCATGCAGAATGTGGCCACCGTGCCACAGCCACGGCCTGTCCCCGGCCTGCTGCGGCCTGCTCCCGCTGCCATGACTGGAATTGCAATGGCATGTGCTGTGGCTCAAGATGAAATACAGCTTCCCACAGCAGCCCTCAGTTCCCATCATTTCTTATGCATGCTTTATTGAGGACGCAGGCCTGGCAGGAGTCCTCTCCCCAAGTCACTGAAGATGACTATCTGTGGTTTCAGAATGGAAAAGGGATAGCCCACGCTGCTGTGCCTGCCACACCGGTTGGAATCTGTCTCCTGCTGTCCAGAAGACCAAACACCGCTAAGTTACTCCTTTGTGAAGGATTATGTGCCCAGAAAATAGCATGAAGTAGCTGTGGGAGTTCTCCCACTCCCACATGTCTCTCCCCTGATGGGGGAGTCTTTTTCAAAAGTCTTTGTTAAGAAGAAGGCAAATTCAATTCTTGGTTTTTCTTGGTCTTCAGGTTGTTTATTATTTTCTTATCAGCAATTTCTGCACACTGGTCTTTACACTAGCCTGGCACGCAGGAGAAAAGGCACCAAAAGGCCCCAAACACACAGAATCAAGGCTCTCTTAGAGATCATTCACCCAATCATCACCAAGAATGTACATTATTTCTCTTTGTCTTCCAATAAATGACTATATTTCAATTCACATGAATCTATACTGCGACAAATTCTAACCAATTGTTCTGTGTCCCCAGCACTGAAGAACATGGAGCAGATGAAGAAGGAGGAAGAAGCCTGAATACGACAAGGATCCTCCAGCTTGTCTTCATCTACTTACCATGCTAACAAAACCAAAAATCTAAAATTCTCACCTTGTGATAAATTACATATTATGCTACTATCTAATTTACATTCTTGAAATAACTTTCATCCCAGTTTCATCCAAGAGCCTAGGAAGCCCTTTCCATGGACAAAGATTAAAAGTAGTGTTTGTCAGAGGGTTTGGATCCCTTAAAATATGCAGAGAAATACTTCTCAGCATTCTGGATTCCAACAGTAGCCATCCTATAGGAAAAAAAAATACCTGGAATACTGAAAATGAACAGTTTGCTCTACTCATAACTCCAAGGTGGGAGAGCCTATATGGTATCTTACTAATTCTGATGTGGGAACACGCGTGTTATTTGCACTTCACAAGTTTGGAGAGGTGTTTCTGAGGAAAAAAAGATGAGACAGACAACCCTCAGACAGACAACCATTCTGATTAGGATTTATTTAAAATATGTGGACTAAGAGCTGAGTTTTCTATGCTCACAAGAGGGAAGCATTCCTATGTTATTCTGTGTTTATTAGTAAGAAATTAATCAAACCAAGGCCAGAATCAATAAATCATGTAAAGCTTTGCTTAACTCTGACCTTAAGCACTCAGACTTTTCAGAACATGCCTTCTTTAGCCCCACACCAAGTCCTGCTGCCATCAGTTTCACATAAGCACAAGACTTTTGTTGACTCTCTGTAAAAAGTTATGCCAAAAAACACAGTCCAGAACAATTCAGAGGCACAATGCTTTTAAAGCAGCATTAAGTTTCCTCTCTGTATTTCTGCACAGTCCAGTATCTGAACCTGCCTCTCAAGAGGTAATGTTTGTACAGTATTTTTCATTACAAATCCTGTCCACAACAGCAAATTAAGCTGAAAGGAAAAGAATAAAAATTACTTTTCTGTTTTCAGTAAGAATTCCCATGCTGTACTAATGTGGGGGACCTTACCAAGAAGTGTCAAGCTCCATCTACTGGCATTAAATTGAATTTGTAACTCAGCACACCGAGTTTTTGGTCTATCTAGAAGAAACAAGCTGGCAATTTCACTGTTTGTAGAATTTTAGTCCAATTCCATTATACTATATGTTAATCTGTCTTATCTAAATATCAGCTGTATTTTCAAACACTTATGACATTTGCTGAGTTATGTGAGCATAGGAGAAAAGTCTTTCACTGCATAAATAAAAATATCCATACAGCAAAACCAGAGACGTTTGCAGGGCTCTGTTTGCTGTGGTGCTCACATCCCAAAGACATGACCTGAGAAAGTCACTTTTTTAGTGGTACCAAGGAGGACAATTTACACCTGTAAACAGTTCCCCAAATGATTAAAAAGGTAGGGGAGATCTCCTTACAGCTGCCATACATGAGGGAGCAGGGAACAACAAACGTGGACTACAGAGATGCATCTCGTTCTTTAACCAAGGACACAAAATTGATTTTTTTCTATCAGTATTTACCTCAAACTCATAATTTCTATATATACTCTGCCTTTTTCATATACACTCTTCCTGCTCTCAGGTATAAAATCTCAGAGACTGGAAATAAATCCAATGATCATTTTGAAGAAGGACAACTGTTTCTTGTACCTACAATTTTTGTGTCAGGTGGGACTTTTGATAACCTAGAGATAAAAATACATCATGCTAAAGTCATGCTGAGTAATTGGGCACCATAACAATTGTATGTATTCATGATAAAATAAAATCAGTCAATACAAATACAGAATGACAAGGCTTCAGTATTAGGGCATCACACAAATTCAAATTAATTTCAAAATATTGAAGACAGAAAAGGCTTGAAGAAGTGCATTTCTTCCTGACTGATGTACAAGAAACATCATAGATTTTTAATCTTGTTGAGCCAAAAAAAAAAGAAAAGAAAAAGAAGGAGAGAGCAGGAAAAGCCTTGACAGGAATCTGGTGTTCAGAAAATTCAACAATCAGAGAAGTCTGTGATTAGTGTTAATAGAACATAACATCCCATCCGTTTCATGTTTATTTACTTTTGAGGGAACATTCTTGCCTGAAATTGCATCCTGTTTCCAAAAAAGCCACTGTGCTGAAGCCTTCCATGTACCAAGATGAGGAAAGTAGGTCGAGCAAGTCCTGTTAATCTGCAGTGGAAGTCAGCTGAGGGGATATGCAAGTTCCAGCTGCCACTGGGACTCCCCCCTGCTCATCTGGCTGAGATGCTGCCCTGGTCCCTTTCTCTTGGACCATTTTGTAGAGCTCATCCTGCCTGGAGCTGCAAACCAAATTCCTTTGCCATTTTCCCCTGGTTTGTGCTGCTGACCATCAGCTCCACTCTCCAAACTTCTTGTCCTTTAGCTTTTCTGACTGTGCCCTCTCCTGGCTAGTTTCCCTCCTTGTTAATTGTTTCCTCCCTCCTGAGGCAAGAATTGAGGGGAATCTCACAAAGATCAGCCCTTGGGCCCCCCATCCCCACTCTGTGTATTTCAATAGAAGTAGTTATTAGAAAATAACTGTTCCTGTTTCATCACACCTGAAAAATGCTGGTGAGCTCATAAATAATGTGTCTCCTATTTTTCAACCATCTTTATTCTCTGGGAGATCCCATTCCAAGGCACAGGGCCATTGACAGCATCTTCCCTGTTTTCTCAAGCTTAGGAACAACAGCAGTCAATAGGAAGATATCAACAGCACCAACTGAAAATACTGTGGAAACATCACTTTTTTGGTTTAGATTGATTTGGGGTTTTTTTGCTGTATTTCTCTTCCTCTTTTGATTTAGACACTCATTTCAACTGAAACTCACTAATAATAAAATCTATTTTGCCCAGCTCTGCGCTTGGCAAATCCTCTCCTGTCACCCTGAATCTATTCCAAAATCCTTGGCAAAGTCATGACCCTGAACTTGCTCATGTCACTCCCTTCATGACCTCACTCTTCCTCCTCCTCCTTCATTCTTGTTCAAAATCCCTCTTTGAAATTCCTCCAGTGCTTCTTAAACTTGAGCCTGACAACTTTTCTCAAACAAGCCTTGGAGCTGTGTTTCACAGAGATGTCCTTGACTGTCCCATTCACTTTTTTCATTTCCATTTTTATGCAACTTTTTTTTTGGGGGGGGAGATTTCCACAGAAATCCCCTCCTCCAGAACCACCCTAGGCCATAAAGTGTATAAGACAAAATGTGTCTTAATAAGGTGTAACTTAAGGTGTAACTCTTTGTATGTCAATTTTACTCTCCAGCCTTTTACTTTTTTCTTGTTCCTCTGTTGAGCAGCACCTTACCTTCCTTCATTAATGTCATATAAAATATCTGATGTATAAAGGATTTGCCTGTACCAGCCTCTGACTTTCTTAAGCATCCTGGAAGCTTTTAATCAGCTGTAAATCTCATTCAAGAAAATGTGACTAAGCAACTGAGGTCCTTAAATAGTCAAAATGTGAAATAAACTAAATAATAGAAGCATATTTTGGTACTTTCATAACATTGAGACAGTATTCCAGTCATTTTTCTCAGAGTGCTCAGTGGGAAATGTTGGTATCTTGAATCACATAATTTGTCTTTACTAAGAGCAAAATTCTCCTTTAGTATTTCCTGGAGCAGCCTAAGGCACTGATAACTCTGGAAAGAAGAGGGGTCATGAGTCAAATATGGGGAGCAACAGCGCACCAGTATCCAAACAACTTTATGCTCTTTATTTTGCCTTGCCAACTTGTCATGAGCAGGCATTTTTCTTCAGAGAAATCTGTGTGAGATAGAGGCAGAAATATTTGGGGAATCTGGGCCTAAAGTCATCTGATAAGGAAGCAGAGGGCTGGGGGCAACCTCTTATTATTTCTGAAGTGGGAGATGACACATAACAGGGGAAAAGCCCCTCCTCTCCTGCCCCTCTAAGTAGAGAGTTGCAGTGCTTTGTCTTCACGCTCCCAAAGAGGATCTCTAACCTGGGCATAGGCTCCAAGAATATTTTAGTATACCCTGACAGCTCATTAAAATAAATGCAAAGTGATAAGAGAAAAAAAAAAAATACAGAAATAGTAAAAAATCTTTATTCTTCTTAATTTGTTCTCTGATTGTTCCTGTTGTCCTTTCCCTTGAAAAACATGGATTTTGACAGCTCTGCCTAATACAGTAAGACATAACAGGGTTTACCACAGACAGGATTTCATTCTACCCTACATTTTGCTGGTTTGGTTGGTGATGCGTATTTTAAATCTACAAGCAGTTCTGCTGGGTATATTTAAATGTGTGTAACCTTTCCTCCACAACTCCCCCGGCAGTTTTCCCTTCTGCCCTGGCATCTGTCCCTTCCTGAGCATTGCCACAAAGCTCCCTCCTATTTTCCCATTTCTCTGTCCATGGCCCTGGTCCCTTTGAGCAATCCTACATCTCTGCTGTATCCAACAAAGAAGACTTGTTGTCTTCACCTTGAAATCCTCTCAGAAGTGCACCTTGCTTATCCCTGTTCTCTGATGAAATATCAGTAGGGAAAAGCAACATCATGGACATTTGGAGACTGAAAAATTCCTTTCCCTGTGAACTGAAAGGGATGGAGCAGAATTCATCCATGCACTCTCTCTCTGCATCTTCTTTACACTTCCTGACCAAACTTTCCCTGGGAAGTTTCACTCGATTTTCTTTTCTTTAATCTGATGTGAGATATTTGACTCCAGTTAAGAAAACATACTTTGATGGAAATACATTTGGAAGCTGTTCCAAAGCATCAGCTCTATCACCTCTGACTTTTAATCAACCCCTGATAACAGCCTCCCACTGCAAACTTGGTACTTTTTCAAATTTAGAGTGCCTTGCTTCCCCTCATGCTGTCTTTTAAACCCCCATAAAACTACGTCATCCTCCTTCTTCTAATCTCTCCCTTGAGGGAAACTTATTGTACTAAAAGAAAAGTATTCTGCTGTACAAAGAAATTAATAATCCTGAGGCAAAGAAACTAATGCAGCAAAACAAGCAAACAAACAAGCAGCTTGCAACTCAGCTTTTTAGAAGTTGCCTTTGAGTGAAGCAGGAATTTTCAGTTCAGCAGAAACTTTCTCTAGGAGAGATTGCTTAGGACAAAGGTGAAATTTCTGATTAAAAAGACAGGATCATAATACTGCAGGCATGTTTATATTCATAGAATTGATTTTCTGTTCCCCACTTGTCCTGATGAGGAGAAGCAAGCGCACTGAATGTTGGGCATATTTTGATTTGGGGTTTCTTTCTTTGTTTCTCCTTAAAAATAATCATCTGTGGTTTCATTTTAGGGCAAACTCAAACCTTACCATGGATCTGCAAAACATTTTGGATAATGAGAAAGATGATTGTTTTATTACTCCTTCAGTTTTAATTATTTAAACATGGTTTTGTGGGACACATTGCTCTGAATTGGTTCCAGGCCCCAAACCCCAATATTTTGGAATAGACAATAGAATGAGCTGCAGAAATATTTCAATATTGCTCACACATATAAACAATCACGCCATACCTGTAACATGTCCTCTGTGTACTCATTAAAGTTATGCCTATATTGCTAAAAAAACCCGAACCACTGGGATTTGTGACCATCCAACAGGGAAATCAGTCTCCCCTGACCATAAGAAGCTCCACTAATTATAATAAATATTTTTCTTCTTCAAAAGCTTTTCAATAAATCAATCTATTTTCATTTCCAAATATAGTATGACTAGTTGGCAAATGCTAACAAGAAACAAGCATTTCAATTCCTAACTTTTATTTCAAAGTGAAACACTTTTTTTTTGTGTCTTTTTCTTCACTTTGTTTTTGTTGGTGTAGGAAATGAAAGTTTATGCTGAAGTGTTGGTTTGAAACAACAGAGGTGAACGTCCAAATAAATTGTTTCTACATTTCAGACAAGAAAACTCCCAGTTCTAGTTAAAGATTAAGTCTCTATCTAGAACTGAAAAAGATTAACTTTGAAGCGACATTTTTCCAAATAATATATGAAATAGCTTTATTGTTGGGACCCAGACTCCTCCTGCTGTCAGCAGATGGCAGCCTCGACATATTTCAGTGAAATGCAGGTTTCTTACATGAAGCTGGCTTAAGTCAGAATTTCCCTTTTGAGGTGATTCCTTTTCTCTCCACATCTGTCCTGACTTTCTCTCCATCTCAGTGGTCTGCAGTCATTCCTAGCTGAAGTCAGTCAGCCCAGAGTCAATTTGATCCTTTAAAATCAGCACCTCTGCTTCTTAATTGCAATGGAATTTGGGGCTACAGGAGGATTGCCTAGGCAGACATGCAGAAGCCCAAGAGCAGGAGCCCAAATGCCCTTACCTGATTCATGAAGTTTAATTTTTGTTTATACTGCAAGGAAACCCAAGTATCACAAACAAATAATGCTCAGCTCAAGGATTGCAAGCCTGAATTCCTGGCTGTGCTCTCCCACACTCCTGCCCCAGTTTTGCATGAAAATGCCAATAACCAAAAAAGTATTTCCATGACGGCTTTTTTTCTCCTTTATCCTTCTTGGGGGTGGTGAAAAAATTTTGAAAAATTATTAACTTAAAACTCTAATATTTTAGTCCACAGGAGATTAAACTTTTTGGAGGTCTTAAGCCTGGCCTATAAACAAAGCAAAGGAAACATTAGGTGTAGCATTGTCAGCTGCTGTTGCCACCACAGTCATGTCACTTCTGAAAAGAGAAGAAGGTTGAGATTAAATTAGGCACCCAAATGCCTGTGAGCTTTCTAGAAGTAGCAAAAATACAAATCTAAGTTTTGGAGCTATTTTCATAACAGTGGGCCAAATCCTCTTGCTGGGAATATACTTAAATCATTGGGTTTTCTGGCACTAGAAACTTCAGTCTGAGTTTGGTGCTTCAGCCCTCCTTCATTTACTGCTATCAGATATTAACAGGAGCAGATTTCCCTTACCCTAAGCCTCCTATGCCTTGGATGAAAAGGCAAAAGCTCACAGCAAATGTCACTTACACAAGAGTCTGAGGTGAAAAATAGCAGTAAAACCCTCAGATTGTGAAGATCCAGAGTATTTGTGCAGGATCTCTAGTTTAAAACTTCTCATCCTGAAGACATCTATGTAGCCAAGTGCAATTTTTTTTTTTTAAATCCTGAAATTCGTTCCCAAATCAATTTCAAATTGAGTTCATTTTTACTTTAGAGATATCAAATTAACACTTGCATGCCTTGGATGCTGCTTCTGGAGAGTGCATCAGAAAGAAAATTATTCCTTGATACTTGGGGGTGATGCATTTGAGATAGCTAATTGTAATATTTGAAATGTACAATGAGCTCCAGGTACTTGTGCAGGTGGTTCTCCAGGAATATTTTCCCAATTTCCTTTTCCATTTCCTTCCTTTTAATCAGATGTTCCAATAATCAAATCAGGTAATAACTCACACTGAAGCGCAGGGAGAGCCTGAGGCTAATTGTGCTGAGATATGAATAACACGCAGGTATTTTCCCCCCTGCTGTGTTTACTGCACATCCCTTGGCTTCTTTGAGAAGTGAGCACAGGACTTGTGAAGCCAATGTTGTCTTCTGCCAAGGAAGGAGCTCTCCTTGCCCCCACCCTTCGAGCCTGGGGTCAGACCCCCACTGATGGCTCAGTTCCTCATTGCAGCATGAAAATGTCTAGCAACAAAAATCCAGTTGATACATTAAAAATCTGTGACTGGAGGTGAAGATATTGATGTTGTTCAGGGAGCTTTTATTGCTCAGGGCTCCACGTTCCTAAATCATCATGCAGTGGTTGATGCTTTGCTCCCTGTTGAGCCATACGTGACTGAGGTCAACCCACAGCGTTTATAAACACGCTTTGTTTAGTCTCAGGGTTTATCCCACCATAAAGGGAAACAATAAATAAATAAATAAATAAATAGCCACACAAATCTTCCAAATTCAGGATACTGGATGTTTTACTCTGTACCCCACGGCTTCAGAGACTTACAAGAACTTTTAAAGCTTGAACTAGAAAAAGCACATGTGTGCTTGAATGCTGGGGCCAACAGAGCCTGCCTGCTTGAGCCCGGGATTAAGTGTGTGAACTGATGCTGACACTCTGTCATCGGTGCCCAGAGCTCCTCCAACTGGGCCTACCACACATGGTACTCATGGGCTCACCCACCCCTCCTAAAGATAGCAAAGTGTGGCCAGGGAGCTTTTGCTCTGGTTTCAGGCTCATTAGATGAGTGATGACAGCTCATAGTAGTGGTCCCCCGTGGCCAGACAACAAGCAAGGCCCCCCACTGCTTCTGCCCACCCTGATGGCAGCTGAATTTTGCCAGCTGTCGTGGCAACCGGTGGGACACCAGAAAGGATCTCCCTGTGTCTGTGCTTTTGGTGAATGCCCCCCTGGAGCCTCTCACTCCTAAGAAATGCGCACCCCCCACCCCAGAATTCTGGTTAAAAGTGTTTTCCCTGTTTTTCTTTGCAACTCATTTTACCAAAGATAACCTGAAGAAGACATAAGCACCCTCAGTCTCTCTCCCGTGTTTTGGATCATTTCAATGTTGAGCATTCCCACCTGTGAGATGAGTAATCATCCAAGAAAGAGTGTTTGCTAATTAAAAGTTTTATTTTGGTGTCTTTTAAGTATCAAAACCATTATATGGTTACACCAGCCTAATCTGTAATGTGATCTTCATGTGTTCATTGGCTGTAATCTTATCTAGGCTCCAAAATAAGGTTAAACTCATAGCACTTCCAGTTTTATGGTCCTCCTCTGCATTCACTATTTTCTGAATTACTGGATCATACTTATTTTCATGGGTCTATTAAGGGACTATTTTTCAAGTGTGTGTTAGCAATTAAATCTAGGGAAGCTTCTTGAATGATCTCCAGTGTGCAAAAACTTCTCAGAATATGTGGGAAAGGTTTTGTTTCTGTACTGTAAATGTGTTGATTCATTGCTCCAACTATTTCCTAGTAAAACATCCTACATCATTTGATGCCGATGAAGGCAAGGCAGAGAGCCAGGCATGGGGCATGATTTGAGAACATGATGAAGCCTTTGTGGTTCTCTAAGTCATATTTTAAAATAAATTGCCTTAATAACAATGAGGTATTGAGACATTGCAAGTGTTTTCTTAATACCATCTCTTGCTTTCAGCTCTCAGAGAGACAAGGATCTTCTTCTTTCTAGAGATATTGTGATGCATGAAACATCAAGAGTCACTGAACAAAGCACTGATCTAAGTCCAAACAGAAAAGAATCTTTTTATGGAAAACTCTATCACCATTCTGTTCAGTGGTCAGAGATCTGCTCCTTAAATGGCTCTGAGTTAATACATTCTGTTACATCTTAGTCATTACTGATTTTTGTCCTAATTACAAAAGTAATTTCTTGTTTCTTTGGAAAACTACTCAGTGATAATTTTAAGCCTTTATTTAATTTTCATGATTTCCTCAGCCATGCTGTGTTCTTGTAAGGACCTGCTGTCCTGGCTGTCTTTGTTTAGTGTGAACATCAGAACATGCAACATTGGCACATAATGCATACTCTGTATTTGTAATAGACACTACAG
The DNA here is from genome assembly GCA_018697195.1 of Certhia americana. NCBI lineage: Eukaryota > Metazoa > Chordata > Aves > Passeriformes > Certhiidae > Certhia > Certhia americana. The sequence continues at coordinate 1,714,262 of CM031861.1, read as the reverse complement.
AATTAACTCTAACTTTAGGGGGATAAACAGCAACTCCTCTACTTTAAATGCTGGGATTTGCTTGTAGTTTCTTGCTTCAGATCTGAAATATTTAAGCAAAAATATTCTTCCTCCTTTTTTTTATTTTGTTACACCACTCAATTTCCCTTGTGTTTAATTCATTCAATATGTAAAATTTTTTTCTCCACTCTAAAACTAACTCAGAGACATTCACTGAGGCCTCACTGAACTGCACCACTCTTTACAGATTGGTGCAAATTCCTCACACATTTTTATGATGCTTCTCACTACAGTAACTGAGTGCAACACAAACAGGAATATTTGTGTATTACAACTTCTTTGTGAGGTGAAAAGTGATGTTACACTGTCATTTTACAACATCGTGTTCCAGAGAGCTGCATTTCGAGCAGTGTGAGTCCCAAAACTCACACTGAGCTGCCAGGCCTGTGACCTACAGTTCATGCAGCTGCCAGTATGAGAATTTCTGGCTCCACCTGTCAGATTGGGAAGGGAGGATCTAGACCCAAAGTCCAGTACCCAAGTCACAAGATCATTCTTCTCCACGTGGATAAAAAGTAGTACTAATATAGGTCACCTGTAGAGTGATCAGTAAAAGATGATCTGTGGTCACGAGCACAACAGAGTTATTCAGAAACACTAATGAAACGATCTGCAGCAATTCTGAACTGCTTATCACCTTCCTTCACCAAAAACATCATTTTAACAGAAGAAGAGGAAGGACAGGAGCAAGCGTTGGGTCTGACATTGTTACTCATTTCCCTGGATTACCCTGGTGCCCTGAATTAAACCCCCAAAACTAACAAGAAGCTGTTTCCCAGAAAAAAAGTCTCAGCCTGGTGTGTTTTTTCAGCACTATTTTCACTGGTGTTTATTTCATGTGAGCTGATGAAAGTCCCAAGGGTTTACCTCAGACAAAAAGAGTGGGACAAACACACAAGTGCCCAGCAGCTCAACCCAGCTGTGGAGAGGCTGCCAAAGGAGATAATTCTGCCAAGCCAACGGCTTCCAGACTGTGCACTTGTGTGTCAAAGTGACATTAGTGTATTTTGACATAAGTGCTGTCTTTTATCAGGGATAAGCTTCAAAGCCACGGAGATGGAGAGATGGGAAACTGGAGGTTGACAGGAAAAATAGAAGCTGACAGAAAAACATAAAGAGAATTTGTTAAAATAAACCAAACACTCCAAGAGCCAGCGATACCCTCAAGCATCAAATTTAGAGCAAAGGGTGTTTTATTGCTGTGAGACCATGATAGTTTTGGCACGGTAAATAAATTTTCTCTGCAAAATGCAATGGAATTTAAAAAGCCTTGTGTTTGCTCTAAAGTCTGGAGCTGCTTGCTGATGAGTGAAGCTTTAGTCACAGAGAATGGAGGTAGTTAAAATAGACTGACATGCCTGTTCATATCTATTTTGATTTAAGTTCTGGACAACTCAGGTCCTTACCTAAATAAAACTTGGCAAGGAACTCTACGAAAAGCAGTGGAAAGTGCTTCAATCCCACAGCTTGCTGAATAAATACTTTCAGAGGTGAAATTATTTGCCAAAGTTTACATTCATAGCAGGCTAATACTGATACCAGGACCAGAATAAGGCCTCCCCAGTCCTACCCTGGAGCTGAATCCCACAGCTCAATTCACATGTGCAAGCAGAAGTGTTGCGGATTGCTGATAGCATGGGTGAACTCACCCTGGGTCAGACAATTCCCCTGCACAATCTCTCCCTGATGGATTTCAGGGTACTTGGGAAGCTGCCTTTGTCATGAGAAGTGCAGAAGAGGAACATACAGCTTGGTTTGCAGCACTTATCACTCAGGCTTCCTGCCTCTTCAGCTAGCAAGACAGAACTTCCATCCAATTCCAGGGACCAAAACCTTGCAGGATGGGACTAAAGGTTTCTAACCTCACATCAAAATTTCCTGCCAGAGTGATTGTTATGTCCAGCAAGGTAGGTCATTTCCCTCTTGAGCATTTTCCTCTTATCTCTGGTGGCTCCCAAAAGCACATAGGTTCCACTGGAACTCAAACTAAAACAACATCCAGCATCTGGTAAATTGGGACATCTCTGATCTTTTGGTCAGTCCCCTTTGACAGCCACACAGTCAATAAAAGGCTCAGAGGTGCAAGTAAGCTGAATCTCCCTCTCTATTCCTTTCCCAGGCTTGAAGCCTGCAGAAGACAGAACGACAATTTTCAGCTTCCTACCCAAACTTCAGCAATCAAAGAAGAATCTGCCAATTAAAGGTGCCACAGCTTCCTCTGACAGCTGTCTATTAACATGACTGATGTCTGCTGGAGCCCAGAAGCTTCTGCAGGGCACACATGAAGATCAAAGACTTCTATCTAAGTCCCTTACATCAAAATATTTACTCACTGTCATCTGGACAGATAAAGAGAAGTCATGGCCTCAACATCTGACAACTCTCCTGTGATGCTACGAATGTGCCCCATTTGCCATTAATGTCCCTGGTGATATAAATAGGATATCGCAATGCCTACAGAAGGGTGGTTTCCAGGCAGAGATAGCCAGATCAAATTCAACCTGGATAAGGCAAAAGGAAAACAGCCAGGAAGGAGGGATCACCAGGAAAATGGCCCTTGTGGAAGTAGATGTACAGAGAGAACAAGCCTTTTAGCTCAAAAGAGGGGTTTTTTTTGATTCAAAAAGGGCCTCTGATCCTTTAACCCAGACCTGTGTGCTTAGATTTGATTCTAAGCTGGTTGTTATTCCTTAACGCCACACAGTTCACCCCGATTTAGTCGCTCCAGCTGCACAAGGCTGAAGAAAACATTTCATCACCTTGATTAGCAACATATTTATAAAACCACAATATCATACCTGAAGAAAGCCAGGAATCACTGAGGGAACAGAGAAGCTCCACAGCACAGCATTTTGAGACAAATAAAGAACATTAGAAATAAAAAATAATCATAAAGCAATATTAAAATATTACAAATATCAGCGCTCAAGTAAAAGCTGTATTTTAGAGAGCTACTTGCTTTCTCCCTTCTCAAGGCCTTTTTAACCTTCTCATAAACAAGACTTACTGTATGGCACCAGGACCAGCACAGCAGGGACAGCAGGAGCTAAGGGACAATTCTGAATCAGTGTTTGTTTACAGTTCTATATGCTGCTGCAAATATTTCCTGGCAAGCTCTGGTATTTTTAAAAAATCACACCAGGTCCAAAAAAGCCTTGAAATGCTTCACTCCCATTAAAATCCCTGAGGAAATCAGCAGGAGTTCTCCACTTGCTCCTAATCAGAGCAGCAGAGGCTGGTGATAAACAGTGAACCCTGCTGCTACAGCTGCATCTGAGAAAGGACGACGAATTTTAAATCCAGTTGATTTTCAGATCTCTAGTTTTATGCCTCCAACAGCAGCCCCAGTTTTGTTTAAATGACATTTTGTTAATTACTTTTCTAGGCCCTGCAGTACATGGCCTGGCAGCCATTGAACATGAGCTGGAGACCACAAGTCAAGACTCTTAAAATGCACAGCTGCCTGCAGTGTTTTGATTTCTTGTGCAAAACTAGGCATCATGAACTGAGTGAATCTTTTACACACCTTCTTAGTGAAGCAGTCCAGGGTTAAACCTGTGATCTGGACACTAGGAATGTTTACTGATTCCTAACAGAAATTTTCCTCTGGTCTTTCCCCATCCCAGGAAAAGTGGTGATTTTTCCGAACATTTATTTGGAGGCATGTTGAATTCATATTCCCATACTTAATTCACAGGTTGTGGAGGTAATTTTTGCAGCAGCTCATGGAAATGGAAGTCAACCAGCCTGTTGCTCCCAGTACATTTTGCAGCACTTGGATTTCTGGACCTTTTCCAAAGTGTGGCATTGTTCATGTCCTTTGTCTTGCCATTAATGTCCCTACTGTTACGGTTTTGTCTGTTGGGTCAACGAGATTAGATTTCATTAGCACAGCAAACTGGAAAAAAAAAATACAAGTTATTAGATAATCATTAAAGCACATCTGTTGCCTTTTTTCAGAGTGCCAAAGTCTGAATTCCATTGAACTACTGACATGGCACTTGACCAGCGCTTAGTTCAGCTATGGGCAATGAGCTGCAAAAGGATTAAAATATTAGCAGTGAGTGGATTTGGCCTAATCCCTGGCACTTTTGTTTGGATTGCAGAGAAAGGTGCCCAGAGCAAGAGAGAATGAAACAATTGCAGTAAGAAAATGCCAACATTTTTGAGGCCATTCCACAAATTGTGCTGTGCTGGTGCTCCACTTTGGTGTCACACCAAGACATCAGTTACTCACTTCCACACTTTCATCTGCTTCCACCCTGGGTCAAAACTCCCTGAGAACTTCCCAGCCTGAGAGTCTGGCTGCTGGAGAATGGAAACAGGCTTTCCCCCCATCATCCAGGCACCCAGAGTGACAGCAATCTGGACTGGAAACGAACATCATGTCTCAGCCATCAGCTCCTTTTCTCTTTCAGAAAGTCTTCTGAAACATCACGTGGCAAATAGTTTCAGTCATAGGTGCTTTTCATGCAAAACTTTTGGGGTTTTTTTAAAGAGAAGTTGTGTGTTATATGTATGTCTTTGCAAAGTACTGGAAATCACATTTTTACAGACAAAAACTAGCTTTTCCAAACAAATCCTCATGGAGGAGGCATCCGGTTCCCAGAAGATGTCACTTGTGATTTAAAATGCAAGTGTTATCATATTAGCACTGTAGATGTGTACCCACCTATGTACAATAATGTACCCATCTATGACTAATTCTACAGAATGATACAAGAATTTACAAAGGAAGAAAAGGCAAAAAGACTTTAATAATAAATAAAAAAAAATCACATATTAGACCACACATATTTAGGAGGATTTACTTTCCTTAAGAAATGGTCTGGAGTATTGAAATCACTGTTGCTTTGGTGTCGCTGTCAGCAACTAATTTAAGAGTTGACATCTTTTGTGATTTAGTATGAATTAACATATTTTATGGTTCAGTGCAGGATTCTTGATTTTTGAGAGATCAAGCAAGAAAAGAAAATTCTTGGATGGATTTCTGCCATCCCTGACCACAGCAAAAGTCCAGAGTCCACCTTTGCCCTACATTGAAATTCACAGGTGAAATTCACCCTAAAGACACTTCAGGGGTTTTCAGTTTTGGGTTTTTATTTGCTTAAGAAAGACTTGCAAAACCAAATTACACCGAGGAGCTTCACTATCTGGATTAAGCTATTCCTCTATGGAGTCGGGAATTTTTTACTAGCTTAATTGCTCCATTTCAAGCAAATTTGGGTGAATGGAAATTTTATTGATGCTGATTTTATGAAGTAATGGGAGAGAGGGGCTCAGAGGCAAACAGGTTTAGCCAGAAACATGGATGAACATTTAAAAATTGTTATTTTTTATGCTTAATCAAATCATTGTCTCAGATGCCCTCCTCTCCACGACTATTGCCAACACTATTGCTACCCTCCCATGCAGCTATTACTGTCCTTGCACTCATTAATCCCAATAAATGGTTGCTCACACAATTCTTCTGTATTGTACTCCTGGAATACACCCTCCCATGTATTACTCACCTGGGATATCAGTAATAAACAAGAAAATGATGATAAGCCATCAAATCTGTAACAGGTGGTGAAAGGCAGAGGGGAGATAAACCCTACAATTAGAAGTTTATCATTGATGATTATTTCATCAATTGTTTTGTTTTTAACAATTATTTTTCTTTGTATGACTGACTTATCTGTTGGAATTCCTCTTTTAATGAGCAGGAAATCATCAGGATGACTTTGCTACTTCTTAACAGGCTGAAAAAGGCATGCCTAGGAAAACACAGCGCCAGGGTAATGTTCCAGAAAAAGCAATTAAGGAATAAAACCCATGCAACTCTGTACTCCTTGCCTACATAAAAGGTCATATTTTTGATTGTAGGTTCTACCTTGATTCCAGTCTTGCAACATTCAGGGATAAGAAATATGCTTAGGATATATCCAGCTGCTTGTCTGTGGTACGTGTTCCACATGTACAGCAACAGTACCTAAAACCTCAAAAAAAAAGGCATTGTTTAAATTGATTGATAAAATATTTCCAGTTTGACAAATTGATGGACTTGACAGCCCATGCATGAAGTTCATCCACAAGGCCCATGCCCCTCCTCTGCCATGGAGGAACTTGGAAAAACTTCCACTGACTTGGAAGTCAGTTTATGTACCTGAAGAGTCTGCATTGTTTATCTCAGCTTGTCAACAGAAGCTGCAAATTTACCTGGAGAGGACCTTCTCTGGCTTCCAGAACAAAAATGAAAGAAATTGTAGATGATTGGCTTCAAGGGTGGTTTGGGTTTTTTGTTTCTTTTGTTTTGCTTTGTTTCTCTTTTTTAAAATCCAGAGCATTTCTCAGCCCTTTGGAAGGAAGAAGGAGAAAAAGCATCCTGAACATGAAGCCTAGCTTTAAGGTTTTATATCATCCTAGGAGGCATCAGCCCCCATGTCTGGTTTTCATGTAAGGTACCCCAGCTCCCAGAGCAAAGGGAAAGCTGTGCCAGCATTCAGGAAAGAGTTCAAAATTCTCAGGATGAGAATTTGCTGTCTTGTGCTGTCAAATGATGGTTCAGGAACTCACTGAGGGTGTGAAAAGTTCAGATTCTGGTGTCCCCTCTGCTAATGGATGGGGTGTTTTCATAGAATCAAAGAATCATTGAATGATTTGGGTTGACAGGGCCTTAAAAATGGTGTGCTTGTGTGTATGTGTGTGTGTGTGTGTGTGTGTGTGTGTGTGTGTGTGTGTGTGTGTGACATTTTATAAGGTTAATGCAAAATAGGCCAAGGAAGGAACAGTTTTCAGGGCTCTCCTTTTCTGTCAGCTTACTAGAGGAAGCGACCACACAAAAGCAGTTTCCTTGGCTTGGCAGTTCCTGAGGTTTTTCTTTCTGAAGAACAGAATAATGTTAGATGAAAACCAGAGAGCACACAGAGCAAGTCACAGGGCCTGAAGCATCCCTCAGACAGAGAGAACTCTAATCCAGGTCTTCCACCCACTCAGGCATTGTGCTAACACTCCATTTCTGTATGAAAATGTCCCAGATGACACAAGGAGAATGGTCCTTCTAGTCTGTGTCACTGACCCCCAGCCTCTTGGCACGTGTTTAACAGAGCACTGAAATGCAAGTCCTCTGTGAGGCCACTGCCCACCTCCCCAGTGCTTGTTACTGCTATAAAATGGGATTGGGGCCAAAGTGTGATGTGATCTGGCAACTGCAGCCAGCAGGATAGTGCCCTGCAAAGCACTGGGTTCCAAAAGCAGGTTAGAGAAGCCATAAATCTGTTTGCACTTGCAGTGGGAACCCATTTGCTCTCTTTCTTCCCAGGCATCTCTCACCTCTTCGTAGATCCTCAATTGTTCCCAGTGATTTTGTATTTTATTTGAAGATCCTGGCATTTCCTACAGGAAACTTTTTGAGTTTGCACATCCCCAGGTTTGCACAAGCCTGATTTCAAACATTTCATTAAGGTGATTTTCCATTTTTAGAAAAAAAACCAAGACTAAATCAGTCAGAGGTGACAAAGGTCTGTTTACGCCTTGCATATAGATTTGGGTAAAATCTTAGTCTGGAAAGCAAATAAACAGGTCACTTTGGCATTCCTAAGAAAGTTCCTGTGACTCAGACCACTGCCTTCTGGACAATTATGACCTAAATGTGACTAAAAGGCTCCTAATCTGTGCAGTGGCCTGTGTACACTGGCAAAATGCCCATTTACCTGCTGTGGTCACAGGCTGACATCAGTTCCTCCAGTGATGTCATGATCAAATATTTCCTGGTGTTCAAGTGACCAAATATCCACCAAGGTCTAAAAGCCCCTGTCACGGTTCAGGCCCAGGGAATATTTTTACAGCACAAAGGTTAGAAATAGTAAAATAATGATTCACTTCTGATCTTTTAGCAGCCTGATGCTCTTCCAGCTGAGCTCTGCCTCTTGATGTGTGATTAGCAAAGGGCACGACATCTTATTTCAGTCACTGGGGAAGTGCTCAGGAGAAAAATATGGTTCATTTTAGCTGCTTGGAAAACACACCATGTTCCCAACAGGAAAAAGAAAAGGCAGTTGGGTTATAATGAGACAACTGAACAGTTCTGGACAGTTTAATGTTGTAAGAAACATTCAACATAGAGCAGAGCGTCAAGAGAGGGAACAGCTTAAGGGGTGAACACTTTCTGGCCCATTAGCATTATACCAACCTTGCACCTCCCAAGAAATAGGGTCTGCTTTTAAACACAGGCAGGTACATTTGTTTTTATGCAGTGGATCATTGTATCAATTATTGCATCCTTCAGAGGCTACAACACCACCATTCCCAAAAATCCAGATTAGACCAATTTGCTCTTTACCTGAAACAGTCCCATGCACTTGGGAAACCCTCGCTGAATAAAGACCAGGAGCTGGTGAGCATTACTACACCTCAACATACTCTTCATTTCTCCTGCATGAGGAGTATTTTATACACCCTGAGGTCATGTGCAGACTGTGGGGGGTTGGTATGGAGCTGGTGGGGAGCACAGCCCCTGCTCTACCTCCAGCAAACAGCTGGATTTTGGTTAGTCAGGTAAGAGAGTGCACAGACAGGGGACATTAGGGAGATTTGGAGTCTTTTCTCCTTCCCTGGAATGGTTGTTGTGATATTCTGAGGACCAAAATTGATGGAGTGCCAGTGCAGGTTCCGATAAACTTCAACACTCTTTGTTAAATGCAAAGCCTGATCCTTAATATTAAAATATATTAGTGCTTGTAGAGATCCAATAGCATCTTCACAGGGTGTTCACTGTCTCACAAAAGTCTGAAACTGCAGCCTGTTGCTTTCCACTGTTGCTTTAGAAAGGAATGAACACTCTGCACGAGCCTCCTCCAGGAAAACACAAACATCCTGAGTTACACTGAGCTGTGTTTTTCCCAGTCATCTACAAAGACAAAATAATTAGAACAACATATTTGATTTTCTATGTAGAATAGCAACAGAAGATAGCAAATATTTTGCCCTTCGTTTTCCAAGAAAAAAATCATCATTTTATGTAACTTCCATTTGCAGGTTCAAGCACGGATATGACTGACAGGTGTTGAATTTATGTACTGCCAAGGTTTTCAGTGGCAAAGAACCAGTCAAATAGAAATTTAAACCTGTGCTTTTATATATATATAGATATATATAAATCTGTTTCAATTTTATTATAAAGCAAATATTTGCATATTTAAGACTTGAAGCTGAATGGAAATCAGGTTAGTCATGGTTTGGCCAGGAGTTACCTGTACCTGTTTCCTGATGCAAAAGGTTTTCCTCTTTCCTCTTGGCAGCACTCAGAATACTGTAGGCCTACCATTTATGGCAAGGAGTTGTGTTTATTGCTCAGGATGAAGAGCACACTGCAGATGAAGGCACACAATTCCTTTAATTATAATACCCTTGAATGAGAACCAGGAATTGTGTTAACCTTAAGGTCCATTTTGACAGCTTACAAGAATTCTTAATTCTACCTTTGGAATACCCCATAAAATACCTCCTTCTTAAAAGCATTCTTCTATTGTCAAAAAATAATGTTAGCAGATCTCAAGAAATCTGAAAGGTTTTGTTTACAGGTCTTTAAAATTAATTTTTAATTACAAAACCCCCAAACCCGTAACATTCTACTCTTATCTCAAAAGCAATCCAAAGGAACAAATTAATGGAGTAACATCAGAGTGTTTATTACTCACTGGGAGATACTGTACCAGACAGTCCATGGCACCTAAAATAATTATCAGGCTTTTATTATATTATTACTGCCACCTGCCCTGGCAAAGAAATCATGTGACTTAAGAAGAAACTCTGGAGTAAGACAGAAAATATTGGATAACAATAGGTTGAAGTCTCATTCCATTTAGGTCAAAGACAAGAATTCCTGCTGATTTCAGTAGTCTTGGCAGGGCATAAGAAATATTTGCCAGAATCACTCTGCCTGATAGAGCTTTTGAGTTTATTTTCAGTCAAACTGTGGTACCAGAAATTAGAGCAAGGACCTGATAAGTTCTTGCTCTGATACTCCCAACTCCATTCCCAACAGCAGATGCCTGACTGGGCAGACTGGGTCACTTTAGGAGACTTTTCTAAGAAAATGCTCCTTTTTTCTTTGCTGTGGCCTTCCCCAGAAGTGACACTGTCCTGAGCTGCAGCTTCAGCTTGACAGCATTTCAGCAGAGAGATACTGGGCTCAAAGATTACTCACCTGCTGCCTTAATAATCCAGATGCAGAGACCAGTGATTTTTGATAAAGGCTACACAGGGAGCAGCTAGACATGAATGTCTTCATTTAAACTCAATGTAGTTACTGCTTGCTTCTTGGTGGAAACAGCTCTTTCTCTAACAGCAGCATGTAGAGGCTTACCAAAAACAGAAAAAAAAACCCAAAAAAACAACTCAGAGGAGGGGAAAAGTCACCATCTCAAGTTCTAAATAGCTGTAGTCTAGCATCTAGATTTTTGAGTGTGAATGGAAATTTGAGTTTCTCTTATCAAAGCGTATTACTTACCACAAGATGTCACTGTTTTTTATTTCTTTCCTCTCATCTGGCACTGTCCACCGTCCTCTTGAGTTCCTCAATGCTCTCTAAAAGAAAACCATCAGATCTCACCAACATGAATATTTTGTGTACCTCTTTATTTTGACCATCTGTTCTCTTTATATTAGATTTGAAAAAAAAGCTCTGTTTTTTGGCTTTCAGCGTTTATTTATTGCAGATATTCTTTTCATTTCTAACTGTAAAATGTTTCACTGCCCACCAGTTCACTTTTGAATTTTCATTCTCAAGCCAGCTCAGGCTTACTTTCAGTCCACTAAATAAGAAAAATGTTTTATATGTGAGACTAATCCAGATATTCTGCTAAATTAGGGGGGCTCTGTCAAGATTTGAAGTGTCAGGGTCTGAGTTTTAAATTCCTGATGAAATCAGGCACACAAGTTTCTAGACAGCATTTAACACACTTCTACTACAATAGTACTTTTTTTAGATTGCCTAATGCATAGCATTTAGGATATGGTATCATTGCACAAACTTATAAATGTGACTTTGTTGAGTAGGTAAAACAGACTTGTACTGCCTGCAAAGACAAGGGGATTTACTGATATCCATATTTATGTTTAAAAAAACCCAAAAAGACATTTCCATTAACTGAAATAGGAGATGGTGACAACTGATTTTATCTTCAGTTCAAAATGTTGTTCAAAATGTTCCTTGTTGGCTCTATTTATCTGGATTCACCAAGATGTTGCCAGCATGCTCTCAAGTAAGGGTGCTACATCGGGGCAGGATCTCTGCAGGATTCAGATCTTTGGGAGGTTTCTCACAGTGATGGCTGTTGGAGTGAAAAAGTTGCTTTGTGTTTCTTGTTGGAAATCCGAGCGGTGCTGAGAGCAGCGAGCCCTCCTTGTGCTGCACCCCCAGCAGGTACCCCTGTGTTTGCTCTCTGCCTGGTGAGGGAACACCTGCTGTGAGCAGTGTGAAACATCTCCCAGGCCTGACCCACCTCTAGTTACTCCTTTAATAACCCAGGTCCCTGTGCACAGTGACTGGGACATGCAGGGCTCTCCTTTCCACATAATGGACAGGCTGCACTAACCTTGCATCTGCTCCTGTGTTAGCCTGTCACTCACAATCAGGGGTTACTTGATGCCTAAAATAATTCCTCCCCTGACAACTAATTCATCTGGGAAGAAAAAAGACTCCATCCAGATGGTGGGAATCTCACAGGCTCCTATTTTCTTTCTTTTTTTTTTTTTTTTTTGAAATGGCAAAGTCTCTCTATTTTTTAATAGACACTCTGCAAGTTATATAACATTCTTGCAGCTAGCCCATGCTATTATCAGCCTTTAACTATGCATTAGGCATTCAGAAAATAAGGCCTTCCCTGACCTGGGAGACTCCATCTCTAAATATGGGGGCTGCTAAAATCCTTTACTGAAGTGAGTCCTAATACCAAATACTATATTTTTCTCAAGATGTGAAAATTAAGAATGGAGAGGGTGATGGGGAAAGGAATGGGGACATGGAACATTTTTAACTCGGTGTAGTGTTGATTTGCAGAGGTTATTGGCAAGTGTCCCCATGTGTGGACTTCCTCACGGCCCAGATACCAGAAATTAGTGCTTTTAGTCCAGCATTTAGCAGGTGTCCCAGTGATAAAATGCAGAATGATCTGTGTGTTGCAACTGAGGAAATAAAGACATAATATCTGTGAAAGGAGGCTTTATTTCCTTAGCTAAAGTGCCAGGCTTCAGAAATGGGTTTTGAAGAACCACGTGCTCTGTCTGTTGGGAAAGCTCACACAACCTCATCCTGCAAGGGAGGGAGGTGCCAGTGAAATTTATTTCCTACTGTTTGGATTTAAAAGTACAGCAGCATGACAGTTGTAATGCTATTTTTCATAAACTGAGATTTCTATTCTGGCACGGGGCAGACAGAAAGGCAACTCTCTTGGCTTTTGAAAAGTGAGTTTCCTCATAATATGTGTGTGGAGAGAAGGACTGGAAAAAGGTTTAGGAAAGGTCAGAGGCCAAAATGCTAACGTGAAGGTTATCTACCAAGCAGTAATTTGAGACAATTTTTTATCAGAATATTATCTTCTGCCTTCCCTGAGAACAAGCAGAGTACCACCAGTAGTGACAGAATATTCATCTGTATTAGTGGGAGCATGAAATACCCTGCTTTTGCCAATGAGATAAGTGGAAGATAACACTATGTAGGGTTTTTACTTGTGGCCATCCTTTTATCACAGTGCAGTATTCTACTATAACAAAAGATAAAACTGGGGTTCCCAAAATGGCATCCCAGAGCCTCAGGAAGGATCCATGGCCAGGCCTCCCTTCTGTGCTGTGGGAATAACTCTGCCCAGGACCACGACACATCCTGTGCTGGGACTGATGGCCATCCTGAGAGTAATTCCCTGGACATGGCAGCTTGTGTGGCTCTTGTTCTCCTGAAACAACCCACCAGATTCCCACCAGGTGATACCTGAAAGCTGCCTTAGGAAAGACTGGGCACAGCAAAATAAAAATGAAAGTCAACTGTCTCACTGTAAAATTATTCCCTTAGGCTTCAGATGCCACCTTAGCTCTTCATGGCGACAGGTTCTGGGCTGCCCTTGGGGACCAAGGCTCCCTGTTTGCTGCCCATCCCAGGTAGTAACAGCTGCTGTGGGGTCTCCTTCCCCATTTATTGCAAAATCCCATTTTTTTGGGTGTCTCTGGGTATGGGGGGGGGGGGGGGGGGGGGGGGGTGGGGGTGGTGGTGGGGTTGTCTGTGAGGAGAGGCTGGGGCTGCCCTTGATGCCTTAAGTTTTAGCTTTTATATTTTTTAGATTCTATGCTGTTTTGGTGGGTAGTTTTAGGTTTCATATTAAGTGCTACTAAGCTCTCCTCACAGAGTAGGTAGACAAAACAATTCCTTCTCTAGCTTGGCACCAAGGACAGCCAATACAAATTTCAGGCCCAAGAGCATAAACAATGGTGAAGTGGGAAAAAAAAAACCCAAAGAGGATGGAGCTTCATAACCTGGAGCTATAAATGGACAATTAACTCCAATATGCAAATGAATCAGAACTTACCAAAGTGTGAGTCCTCATGATTGGATGTCCATTTTGTGATCATTTTGGGGTGCATCTTGGGCTCTTGTGATGCCCAGGTGTACCCATTGAGGCTTTTTAATAAATCCCTAGTTTATCCTTTTGCTCTGTCTTGTCTCTGTTCCAGGTCAGCCTCCAGAAAGCATCACCCTGAGCAGGACACAGCCAAGCACGGCTGAGCCCCTCATCTGGGTTGGTGGCACCTCAGGGAAAAATGTTCAATTAAAGGCAAAAGTGATGGACAGGCAGAGGAGAAGGGGTGAAAGCCAAGGAACAGTCCTGGAGCACCCAGATCAGGGAAGAAAGAGGAGGAGAATAGATGCTCCTGGTGCTGGCTGGAGCAGGGATTCCCCTCTGAGGGACCACGGTGATGTGAGGACACATATGAGGATGGAGAGGCAAAGGAGCCAGAACGGAGCTGAGTCTGGGAAAAGGTGAGTGATTTCCCTACCCTTAACTCAACCCACGAGCTATTTCATCCCATTTTTTCCCCTCTCCCCATGTCCCTGAGGAGGGGAATGGGCTGGGTGAGCAGCTGGACAGTGGCCAGAGTCAGCCCACCACATATGTACAGAGCACAACCTCTTGCTCTGAGGAACTTCACAGAAAAATAAGGTGATAAACCAGAAAAAAGGGAAAGATGTTTCATTTTAGAAGTAATTCAGAAGCTGAGGCACAGGAACTGCTCATATTGTGGAGTTACACTGGGAGAGCCAGCTCAGTGACCCAGTGTTCCAGTCACTCAGGTCCTCAATCACCTTCCCTCCCACACCTGGACCATGGAAAAGTGCTCTTCTCCTGTATTTTTGCCGGTTAACTGGCACTTTATATTCCAAATGGGCTCAGGCTGCATGCATTGAATTTGTCCTGAAAACAGGCCGTGGTATTTCCATCTGTCAGTAACAGATTAAAAGAAGATTTCACGGATTCTTTATAAACAACCCTAAAGCTTCACCTAAGCTATTTATATCTAAACTGCAGAAACTCTTCATGACTGATGGCTGGGCTCCTCTGCCAAATTCTTGCCAATAGACTGACAACCCAAATCCAGTGAGACTGTGCCCCACTGTAAGGATCAAGAGCAACACTGAATTCCCATTCCTCAATAGGCTGAAAAGTTTTCTATTGACTTGTGGCCTGTGAGAATGAATATTCATTTTGCAAGAAGGTTACTAAGTATCAAACACTAATTTACGCATTTTTACCACTTGCTTTTCTGCCTCAAACATTATTTTTAGGGGTTTCCTTTTGGCCAACAAGATAGGAGTAGAAATTAATATTTATTTATAAATTCCAGGTATCTGTTTATTGCTTATCAAGGGGACTATGCTTTTAAGGAAGCCAGGAAGCAGTGAGTGGGTGATTTCTTTATGAGACAGAAATGTATGCTTGACCTACTACAATAATGAGCATTTGAATACTGGAAAATAAAGATTATTTTAATTAATTGACCCTCTGTGTTGATACTGTTACCCTTCAAGCTTCTCAGAAAGTTAATTTAAATGAAGCACTTGAACACAAGGATCTCTGAAATATTTATCCATGAGCAGAGCTGGGAGTAGAACCAGCACACACATTTCTAGCACAGGTGGTTTTATTTTATTAGTTGGGAAGCATCATTTACCAAGTTAAATACAAATATTTCAGGTTGGACAAATCAATTTGCAAAACTGATAGCTTCAATTTTGAAACATTGTTCAGTCCCAGTGGATTTGCTACAAAGCAGATGAGGAAACTGAAATCAGGATCAGAGGAAAGTGAATTCCCCTCTATCCTTCCCAACTTCCTTTCACCATTTTTGGGGTTTGTTTAGAAGGCAGTGCTGAGAATCCTGTAAATATGTATTGGGTTTTTCCCAAAATTTTGCACTTTAGTGGAAGAACTTTCAACTTCTTTCTCACACTTCATAATTCTACAGCTAGGAAAAACTGAGGAAAATAAAAAGAGAAAAGAAGATAAATATCTGTGATTTTTTTTTTTTTTTTTATTTACAAGTCCAAGTGGGTTTTGGCATATGGAATTTATGAGAAATACATGTTTATTCCTCAGCAAATCCTATCTCGTGTGGATATTCCATCCCAGCCTAGCCATTGTGGTAAAATGTGTAATTTTTTTCCCTACTACTGTGCTTGAATGATTATCACTGGTAATTCAATGTATTTTTAGCACCTCTTCTGCTCCAGGTTCTAGGCACGAGGGACCACACTGATGTAAATGTGGACAGAGATGTGAGAACTCAAACCTGACCTCTCTGGGTGCCCCAACATGCAAGAGGATCCCTCAGAGACCTCAGTGCTCCCAGAGAAAAAGTGTCTGGTTGACATTTTGAGATCTCTAACAGTGAACCAATATGCTCAAGGATTTTTGAAGTGCTGGCAGTGGGTGAATTTCCTACACCTTGATCCTCAGGAAGTTCTAAACCACGTCACAAAATAGTCTCAAGCTGTTCTAGCTTGGCAGGGGGGAAGGATATAAAATTCTTGGGCTTGTCTTGGACTTCAATAAAAATAATAACATAAATGGTTATCCTGATCTTTCTGAATTTCCACATTCAGGCCCTCTAATCAGTGGCCAGCAGTGTAATATTTTGTCAGCTTCTCTGGCAACAGTGAATTAATTCTGCTGACCTTTCAAACAAAAGCCAAAACCCTGACCTGGTTGCTGGGTGAGCTTCTTTAAACAGAGTTTGTTGCACTATTAAACTTTTTCACCTACATGTATTTGATTAGTCTGGTATAATGACTACTTGATTCTCACTTCAGGAGCTTCTCAGGGTCTGGGAAGGCAGGGAAGTTTGTCTTCCCCTCCCAGCCCTGAATAAGGTGAGACTGTGAGAGATGGTGCATAATAAATCTCAAATTCTGATCTGCAGTGATCAAAACCCAATCAACTGAGTTTAATACATAAAGTACTTCTTTATCTAATAAATCTGTCAACACCCTATCTTGGTAAAACAATGTCTTTTTCTTGCTTGTATTTAGAGTTGAAGTATTTTGGTAAAGTATTGTGTGTTTTATTTGGTTTCAAATTCTCATCTAAATGCAGCTTGATGGATCTGAGTAATGCATGAGCAATGCACACTAGGCAATTGTCATTGAAATAAATGTGATGAGATACAGGAAATCTTTCTGGTAAGCAAAAAGGAGAAGAAGGCTTTATTGAAGGAACAGCCTTTTTGAATGGAAAAACGATGAAGAACAGGCACCTGAAAAGGTCAGAGCCTTTCACATAAATTCTGTATGTAATCAAGGGTCTTTTTCATTGATTTTCAACCTGATTAAAATCAACTGTTATTATCAACCCACCTCATTTGAGTGTGTGCTGCCAACTGGGACACCCTGCCTGCCTCTGAAGGAGAATGAAGGCTGTGTGTACACAAGCTGTGTTCTTGCTCTTGCAAGACATTTGAAGATTTTTTTTAATATTTCTTTTAAATGACAAAGTGATGTTTGGTTACAATATCTATTTCCAGGAGTGCTCAGCTTTTATGCTGATTTAAACCAAGGGTTTTCACACTTCCTGGAAACTTCTTGTAAAATGTAACTGGAGTAGAGACAAGGAACTGGTGAGGGAAAGGTAAGGTCAGTGCCTCAGATTCCTTCACGTGAGCTTTCCAGGCAGGATTGGAATAGCTGTTATGGCTTGATTTATTTTTTATTTTGGCAGCAGCCCTGCGAAGGAGCCTTTATGTTGGGATGCCTGCATGGAACTGCCCCTACAAGCCATTTGTCTCATCAAAGACCTTCTGTTTACAGCTGTCTCATGGCACCTCGTGGCTACAAGGTCTGCAGTTCTCACATTTGCTGGATGTCAATGGACTATAAAATAATTAGCTCAGAATCAGGCCGTTTAACCTGGATCAGTTTATGGCACGGTATTTTCTCCGTGTTTCTTCAGCACCATGCAGCCAGTCCCATTTGCACCACCTTAACATGGAGCTGATCATACATTAGTTAGCAGTTATTCACACATTGCCCCGTGGAATAATTTCACAAAGAGCTGTATAACCCAGGAGATGAAAAGGAGTTGGATTTCACTGCTGGTTTAATATGTGCAGCTGTTTCACCCTGACACCCCTTTGCTAAATGCTCAGGAAACCCCATGCCCTAACACATCATTAAAAAACAACAACAACAAAAAGAATCTCCTATTTCTCCTGGGCATCTCAGATCAGATAAGGCTCATAGCCTAAAATATATCATTGTTTAAAGTCCCATAGAGCTGCCACTTAAAAGGAAAGCTTCCATAAAGCACTTCCAAAAGACATGAACTCTAAGGAGATTAAAGGAAATTTCGTTTATGTGCACAGATACATAAGGGGAATACATCTGAGTGGGAAGTCAGGCTCTGTGTTTTAGCCATGTCTGAAATGATGACTCAGTCATGATGCATTTGCAAACATGAGCAGCCTGGGCAGGTGGAAGATGTTCCTGCCCATGGCAGGGGATTGGAATTAAATCATTCTTAAGGTCCCTTCCAACCCAAACCATTCTGTGAGTCTATGATGGAATGAGCTGGTGCTGCTACCCAGCCAATAATTCTGACCAAGCCATAATAATAACAATAATAATAATAATAATAATAATAATAATAATTATTATTATAATAATAATAATAATTATAATAATAATAATAATTCTTAAACACTCTTCTAGATTGGGTAATGTTCCACTGCAAGTACTAGGTTGTTCTAAAAGAAGTTATCATCTGTCTTATCTTAGTTAACTAGCACTAAAAAACACTTCAGAGAATCAAAGAAGATCACAACTAATGAAGGAGGTTACTCTGACCGAAGATATTTGTAGTGGTCATAAAAATCTCCTACATGGTGGAAATAAATAAAAACAGCTTGTGAAAACTTTGCAATTTTTGAAGGGGCATATAAGGTGTAAAATCTCCATGGTTAGTGCAAGGACTGGTTCTGCTATTCACCAGAGTTGTTCTATGTCTAATCAAATCTCACTGAAAATGGCACTTTATTGAATTTATTCATAGTTGGAGTCAGTGCTGTTGAAGAGGCAACAACCAAATGCCTCAAAGTTTTAGACCTTGAGTCAATCAAGATATATTTTTGAGACAGCAGAAAGCTCCAGCCTATTTATTATAGGATCTTCACACTTGTGGTTCACACTTGAATTCTTGCCTTATTCTGCTTAAAAGAGATGCTTCTCCAGATCTGATGATGCATCTTTCACCCTTCTGAAATAAGTGCCTGTTAAACATAACCCTGCCCAGAATACTTAATTCAGTGCCTGCTGGAGGGGTAGGTGAACGAGACAATCTGCACTCTCCAGCTTCTGAAGGCAGACCTTTGGCTGGCAGACATTGTGGCTGGCAGAGGTCTTAGAAAGGATCTGAAAGAAGCAAGGAAAGTCATCAGAACTCTCCAGGACAAACCTGAGTTGTAAAACAGCATAAAGCGGCATTTAAATTAGCCAGTTAACCACAGAAAATCAACAAGTAAAAAGCAATGTTTCAAATAATAGCAACGCATAAATCAGGTGGATTTGGCTTTTTCCTGGGAGCAAACTGGTGTGAGACAGAACCCAATTCTTCTCCTGGTGTGAGCCAGAAGGAATTCTGCTAAAAGCAGCACTAGTGGGAGCCAGGTCAGACTCAGCCCTGGTTTCCCAGTGCTCTACATCAGGTTGACAAGCTGTCACCTGTAAGCCCTTCCTGTAAGCCCAAGTCAGGTGGTTTGGGAGCCAGGCTGAGGGTTACCAGCTAACATCCCCTTGAATAGCAGAGTGCCATGGGTCAGTGGTAAAATGGAAGGCTTAGCAATGGATCAAATTGTATCTGCCAAGTATATTTATCTTTCTGCCTGCTAAGTGTTAAAGAGTCCTGGTGACACTGATAAGGGAACTGTTACCTATATTTGCAAAGCCTAAATACATCGGGTCACGACCCCGATTGGATAAGTGGTAGCTAAACCCTAACAATGGGAAAAAATTACAGCACTGGTAATTGGGCACCAGCTACGGGGGGAAATGGGAATGGCCAGAAGTACAAAGCCAGATTATGACTTTCTGACTCCTTGGCATGCTTTAGGGAGTATATGGACCATGCCACTTCAGTCTGATCTGCACAAAGGGTTTGTCTTTGAACAAGCCGAGACTGACAGCTTTTTTCTGGCTCTGTGTGGGGTTGAAGTCTGGGACCTGGCACTCACGTCACTGGTGCATGACAAAAAGTGGAGAAGTAACACTTCAGAGACACAGTGGGCCTTCTGCTGCTTCTTTTGTTGCCTGGACAGTGCAGTGTCCCCAGATACAATAAAGGTGCTGGCCACTGCTTTGGTCAAGGATGGAGCTGGCATAACAGCCCTGCAATGGTGCAGAACTAATCTGTGCCGGGCCTTTCCTGTGTGATAAACCCACACCCAAGTAACCTAATCTGCAGTGGGAAATCACACACACAACAAGAACAACAACGAAAAACTAAAAAAAACCCAAAAAAACCCCAAGTGCCCAGTGTTTAGTGATGGCCTGAATTTTTTCACAGTCATTTGAAGGTTTCCATCAGGGATGCTGGTCATTTGATGTGACAATTAGCAGAGGGACTTTTGTACTCCACCGAGATGAAACAGCCCTCTATAACAATTATTTTATGCTTTGAACAGAAACAAAACAAAAAAAAGCCCAGAGAGCAGATAACGTTGTTACATCAAACAGCAAATGGGTTTTGCTTGTAATGATTTATTTCCTTTTATTAAAGCAAAGTGTTACTTTTCCCATGAGAAAAAAAAACCCTTGAAATTATAAGACAAAATTTCCCCATTTAGTCTCCCCACATTTTTACCTTCATAACCCAGTCAGTTTGCTTTAACCCTACAAAATTTTTTTAATTCTCCTCTCTTTTAATCTCTGTGTGAAATAATAGCAACCTGAAGGGGAAAAGTGTCAATGCCACCTGCAAGCTTTTTTTTTCTTTTGCCATCAGGGCCAACACACTGGAAGAGAAAGTACCATACTTAGGGTGCTGAAGAGCTCTCTTCCTCTCCAGCTGTAATTTTGTGCAAGGTACCACTAAGTAGAATTGTTCATCATTCTGAAGAGATGATCAAAGTCTTAAGAAGTAGTGGATACAAGCAAAGATGTTTGACCAAAAAATTAATAAAAATTATTTCCAAGCCTGTTTTTAGAAATTTAAATAGATAACCTCCTATTTTTATCTCTAGATTATTGAGGGATCTATACATGAAGCTGGAGATTCCCTCACTGGGAATGCAGTTTCCTTTGCAGAAAACCAGTTTGGGTATATCTTGACTTCCCTGGGATAGATTTAAAGGTATTCTCCTCCCTTCTGGACACATATGCTCACTACACATTTTCAGCTGGTCTCCTACACTGTAAAAACCCATAACACACCCAGCATGCTGTTGTCAGCATCGAATCCTAGCAAAAGAAATCATTTTTGAAAGGCAGAATGCGTGAGACTAATCAAGTTCTCACTTGAATAACATGAGTACAAGGGAGACCAGTTCAAGATACACTTTTGTCTCCAAAAGACAAAGTGAATAATCTTATCAATTTCATTGACAGCTACTCCTGTATTTTGCATTCTCATTGCAAAAAAATTATTTATTTGCCCACTCCCAAGGAGTTGCCTAAACTTATGTGCTACAAATTGCATTCCATAGCTCCACTCCTTTGAATCATGCAGAGGTTTATTTCATTAATGGTGAGGTTTTCTACAAATGTTTTACACCAGTATAAAATACATCCCGTTCAAAGGAAGGTGAGGGATTGTTTGTGTCATCTGGAGCTGGGTGAATAATTTGCACATCGTTGTTTTCTTCAACAAGTTCTGTCTTGCTTTTGTGATTTTATTGCCTGTGTGATTTGATGGACAGCCATCAAATTTTTTATAAATTGTTTATAAGCTGTATCTTGCTGGTAGTTGAGGTCCATAATTTGAGATGGATTGCTAGAACCCCAGTAATACAGTTAAAAGGCTTAGAAGTATGTTTTTAGTGCAAGAATTCACATTTAGCAATTGAAAAATCACATTTTCAGTATTTGCTTAAAATTCATATTTATTTCTGCTAAGAAACACCCAGAGAGTGATCCAAAGGCATTGAAACACAGCTGATTTAGATTTAAATCTACAGGCAAATAAAAAGCCATTTCTGTAAATGTGCTGTGTGATGTGCTCAGGCGTTGTGCAGTGTAAAGTGACCCAGGTGACATTTACCTGAGCCCTGGCAAGCAGCAGCAGACCCAGCAAGCCATGGGGAGCCCACACAAACCAGGGAAAAAGGTTGCGAAAGTGGACAAGAGGGTGAAGAAGAGTAAAATGCCTGCAGGCTCTCCCTGGTGAATCACTCACCCTGAGAGCAGCTCCTGCAAATCGAGAGCTGATCAGAGATGGTTCAGCAGCACCCTTCCTCCAGAGCTTCCCAGACACAGCACACCCACTCTGGAGCCAGGCAGAGCAATCTGCCAGGAGCCTGCCCACATCACAGAGGGGAGCAGCCACTCAGTGAGGGGATCTAGTTCTCCTCTTTGTGCAGTGGCCTCACTCCTCAGGGAAGTGCAAAGAGCTGGAGGTGTGAAGGCACTACAAGCTCATCTGCGTTTTGGCGGTCCCTGATGCTGTTTGGGGTACTGCTCCCTGTACTAAATTTTTTTTTAAAAAGCACTACTTTTTCCTTTTTACCTCTGTGCTGCCAAGGTCTAACCCCAACACTCAGAGCTGTGGGGTTTGTATGAAAGAAACGCTGTTTTCAATGCATCCAACCCTTCCTGCTCCTTTGGAACAAAAAAAAGTTCTCAGTGCCTGAGTAAGAGGCCTGCAGTAGGTGAAAACATTTTGTCAGTGCTTTGTCGGAGAGCTGGACACCAGAATTCCCAAACACCCAACAAGAGCTGACCTGCTGTCATGGAGAAGAGGTGCAAATCCCAAATGGGATTGCTGGGAGTAGCAGCAGTACCACACTGGTTTTAAACACAATCCTTATGAGCTTGTGGAAAGATAAGGACCCAGCACAGGCACAGGACTGAGGATGGAAGAGATCAGCTATTACCCAGATGAGCTTTGGAGCAGTACACACCACGGACTTCAACAGGGTTCACACTACATCTTTAGAGTTTAACAGAAATATCTATCTTTAAAAAACTCTTTTTTTAAGGCTTAGTTACATGGGGAAGCTGCACTGGTTTGACCTAGGATATGAATTTAATTGATTTAGGGAAATCAGTGAGAACTCCTGTGGGAATATATTCATTTTAGCATAAAAGAACAGTGATTAGTTTGTCTTAAATTAGCTTAGCTTTAAATTAAATTACAAGTGGTATTAATCTACTTACCTAATTGTTTAACCAAGCTTTAAAGATGTTGATTTTAAAACTGCCTGGAGTTAAACCAGTGCACTTATGCTGTGGACACAATACTTTTGACCTTGTTGCCTGAATTATGCAGTCTTCATCCCTGATTAAATTGATTCTGTGGCCACCTCCTAGAGTGGGCGTGAAGAGAAGCCAACAGCTTGTGTCCCCTCGAGTCTCTTAACAATGAGAGGCAGTTAGCTTTGGTTGACCTATGTAATAGATGTTCCAAAAACATGTTTGCAGTCTGCTCCAGGGGTGCACATGTACATGTGTTCTTTTGACTGCCAGGGATGATGTGAAAAACATCAGAGTTTAGGAAATGAGAGAGCGAGTGGGTGGCAAGGAAGGATCACGTCATCCTCCAAGGCAGTCTTCTGGGCAGAGGCTGATTCCAGGATGTGAACAGCAGCTGTGGGGTGTATCAAAGTCCTTACAGATTTTCAGAGTGGGACAACATGACTGAGAATTTGAATGGGCTTTAATGCAGGATCTGAGATTCTCCTTGCCTTCCTTCTCCTCATCATGAGCCTCCCAGAAGAGGAATGGTGGAAGAAGTCTCATGGCAGGCCTGTCCCAGCAGACTTCTTTGAGTTTTTGTTCATTTAGAGAGAGTTACTCCATATCCCAAAGTAGATGCCACTGACATTCTTTCTCAGGCCTTGATGGTCCCCTTCCTTCAGAAAAATGCACCTGCTCCCTCACCTGTTCATGTCTAAAATATCAAGTAAGGATCTAAAGGAATAGGAACAGAGCCCCAAATACAATGGAAATTCAAACCAAGGGGGAAAAAAAGAAAAATCTTCAATTAAGGTGCAGTTGGGACTGGTCTAGTTCAAGTCTCTGATGCCAATTGTATTAATTGGGAGATTAAGATCCAAGATACTAGATCCTGATATGACTCAGTTACTCACAGGATAATGGGATGCCATTCAGCTCCTGGGCTATTTTGTTCCCTCCCCATGGGGTTGTCTTGTCTGTTCAGATCATGAACTCTTTGGGATCTGAGCTTGCCCTGCTCCACTGAACACCTCGTACAACAGTGCTCCTTTCACCGCTGGTCCCCTGGCAATGCAGCAGGACTACCCTCCATGCTGCCATGGGGCAGTGGGAATTCCTTCATCAAACTTCTCTGGAATTAGATCAGGCTCGTGGGCCCTTTGAAACACACCACTCCTAATGCAGGAGCAGGGCCGTGCTCCAGGATATGGTTTCATGGAATGTCAAGAGGTCGGGAGCAGGAACAATCCCGGACATTGTTCCCATCTCCAGCTCCTGACATTCCGCAGAGCAACCTTTTGGATGGCTTCTCTCAAACTTCCACAACCATCTTCTGACGGGGGGTGCATGTGGGATTAGACTCATGCCCCATCTGATTTCAGGAATAACTCACCAGCGTGGGTTGTGCACAGACAGATGCTGGGCCTTCTCTGCCCTTGCCCAGTTATTTATCTCAGCTGCATTTCCAATTGTTACACGTGCCCTGCACGTGCTTGATCAGGCAGAGCAAAAGCTGCCTGTCAAACCAAACATAGTTTGGAATGCCTCAGTGTTGGCCAAGGTGAGGCAACCCTGAGCACGCCAACCCCAGGCAGCTGCAGGTGTGAAATCTGTGAGGTTTTACACCAAGAGTTGTAGTGTAAAGGAGACAACAGCATTTAATTGCTATGGGTTATCAACCAGGCAGAGAGCAGAGGGAAAGCTGTGTCCCCAACACTTCTCCTTCGGCCACACAAGTCCAAGTGGATACTGGAAAACTTATTCCAGGTGTGATTCTGTCTGACTAATCTCAAAACTAGCAAGAAATGCACTTGGCACCATCTAAACCCCAAATGTAATTAAAATGTTTGGGTTAAAATATTTACTGTTGAAGCGTGGCCTTTTCTCAGCACAAAATCTTTATGTGTAATATTATTGATTGGATGGATATTTTTATTTTTAAATGAAGATTTTTATCTAAATGTTTTCAATAATTCTTTTTTTTTTTATTTCCACCTGTTCACATTATCATTCCTTACCACAACTGAGAGTCTAAAACAAACTGTCTTCAAATTATCTCAGAAGGAGGTTCTTCCATGTAAATTTTGAGGGAAATAGTGTGAAATTTGGCTACAATTGAACCAAGAGCAACCAAAGCAGTGCATGAAATTTTTACTATTACACTTTTTACCTTGGCACTGAAAAGGACTGTCCATAGTTTTGCACTCTGACAAAACTGGGAGAAAAGAAGCACAGTTAAGATTGGTTGGAAATGGGAAAAATAAAGCATGCAGAATTTCAAGCCTGGTAAAGAGCAGCCTGTCTGCCACCAGCACTCTCTGGAACACAACCTGGAGTGATGGCAAATCACCACTGCATGGCCTTGAGCTGCAGGAGCTTTTTGGGCTCTAATTCAAATGCTAAGAGACCTAGGAAATGGAGAACAAAAGGACCATTTTATCTTCAAAATGCCACTGTACTGATAATCCTGCTCTGCAGATTAATAAAAGTTTACTCCATCAAGAGGGCTACTTGCTTTTTTTAAACAGAATATAAAATACTAATCAAACTAAAAATAGTTCAGAATATAATCTAAATAAATTCATTCTGAATAATTCTAACTGGTTCAAAATGGTTATTGGTCATTAAACATTCTCAGATATTTAGCTTGGTTATAATTTGTAAGATTTTGCTTTTGTGGTGTTTCAGAAGATGAAAGGCTAAGCTAAAATTAAACCAAGATTTTTTTCGTATAGCCAAAGGTGAAAGAAAACTCCCAAAGTGTTTTCCAGGCAAGTACTCACCATGGGTTAGGAAATTGGTGGTTCAAATGTCATGGGGAAATAGCATGTCAGTGCAAGTTCTTTAGTGATCAATAAAGTATTCTGCATTCAGGCTTCACAAAAAGGTTTCTGAGAACCTTCTCAGACTCCCCGTGGGACAATCCTTTGACATATTCATTGACACCTACTGGGATAGTTGTCTTTTTAGTTTTGCCATAAGACAGCAATTTGCCACCTCATTATCAGTGTGATTGATGAGAACACCATCTGAAAATCTGTCACATGATGATTGTGGGCTTGACTCCCTCTCTAGATTGATCTTCTCAGAGTCATACACTGATGTGCATGACAAAATGTTTTCTGGGGAAAGATGTCAATGACAGGTTTTTTGAAAGAAACTGCAGCTTCTGCAAAAGCAATTGACTCTTCTCTCCCTCCTCCCCAGCCTTCCTACTCTCTTTTTTCCCTCTCTTTGATATTTCTGCTTAAAAAGTAGAACATTAGACAGCATTTGCTTTTAACAGAATTCCAGAGCTGACACTGGCAGATGCAGTGGCTTTGGCACGAGTGTGTGAGGCCCTTGCAGGTCCCTGAATGAAAAGTGCTTTGCAAATCAGACTTACAAGCAGTGCACAAATAGAAACCCTTACTGAGAGCCCTAAACACCACTTTTGTTGAGAGGCTGCACGATTTCACCCTCTCTGGTCACTTGTTGCATGCACTGCCATGCTCTCTCTGTCACTTTTATAGCTGTTGTTTGTGTAACTGAACATCTCCCATTTCTGCTTGTTCCATTTGTTCTTCTCCTTTCAAGCTCCTCAGTCTCATTTCAGACTAGTCTGAGACTACATTCAATAAGAATCTGGGTAGTAATCTTAAAAAACAACCCAATTATTTTGGCCAACCTAGATTTGCAAGCACTTTTCTTGAAGTTTTACTGAGTATAAACTCCGTTAGCAATACTTCATTGCTCTTGTTTTTCTTGCATTTTTACTTCCTGACAAGAGCCTCACACTTCTCTCTGTCCATGGGCAGGTTTCCATTCTTTCCTTTTCTTCCCTTTCATTCTGCTACAACTTTTCCAACAGAGAAGATCACCACCACATCATTCACTGACATTAAATTGTCAGCTGACAATCAGGATGACAAACATGGAGATGTTAGACTTGAAACCCCTGTAGCTCCCACAACCCAGAACATTATCTTGAGATGTAAAATCTGCTATTTAAATTTCTTTGTAAATTCTACAGAATAACCCTAGAAAACTGAAAATCTTACATGATTTTTAAAAATAGGCTTTCACCCTAGTTTTCAGCAAATAGGCTTTTGCTTATTTGATTAGCAGACATATTTTTATTGGCTAATATTAGGGAAAAAAGGATCTTGATCTGCAACATAATCAGACCTGGTCCCTAATGAGCAGTGGATGTATTTAATCCACTGTTCTGAAATGGCTGTTGTAAAAACATGTCCAACTGTTCATATAAAGGTTTACAAGCAAGGGCTGCCTTAAAGGTATTTAAAGACATTCTGGTTAAATTATGATAGGAAAGCATTCTTTTAAAGTATATCAGCTGAGGTCTTGGAGAGCTTTGCTCCACAATATAATTTAAAAGTAACAAATTTTCTGCTTAGTTTTCTTTGAATAGAGATAAAAAGTGCTAATTCTCACACCTTCTGCGTTTTCTCAAGGATTAAATAAGATTCACTGGGGGCAGAGATGTTGCTAGACCCACCCTAATCCCTAAAAAGCATAAACTGCTCCTAGGTTGTATCAAACACCTCCATGCAACACATCCCAATAGCCCTGCAGAGCACAGGGAGGGGACTGGTTTGGGCAACTGGCACTGTACTGGGAACTTTAGTGAGCAGACTGCAGCGGGGATTTGGAATTCAGTTAAATCCTTAAGGAAGAGACCTTGGATAATGAAGAGAGGCCCAGGGAAAGACCCTCAGCCCACACAGGTTGCTGCAGTCTTTGATTTCTACCAAAGCAGGGATTCCCAAGGTAGGGATGTGGTCCTGGGGCACACTCCAGGGCTGGCAGTGCTGGTGAGGTGAGCAGTTGCTGCTCCACAGGGGGATTTTCTCCTGTTCTGCATCAGAGCCCAGAACATCCCAGTGATGGGGGTACCCAGGTGCTGCTCTCCTTGCAGGCAGGACCCAGTGCTCCCCCAGTGCCACTGGGGCTGAGAGGGGATGCAAAGGGGAGAGAGGGAAGGGAGAGAGGTCGGGGAGGGGGGCTCCCCAGCACAATGTGGAGACACTCCAGCCAATTAAAAGAAAAACGAGAGAACTATCTGGCTGAATGCCAAAGCGCGCCTTTTTCTTTTTCCTTTTTATTTTTTTTCCTCCCTTCTTCGATGCCAACAGTCCATGAAAATGGGAAGGTATGTGAGGAATTCCCCCACTTTATGTTCCAGCTCCCAGCCATTGTGTTTTGGCTGTGGCAGAGCAGCACTGCTATTCTCCCATGCAGCCTGGGAAGAGGCAGGCACCTTGTCCCACAAGACTGATGACGGGGCTGGGGCTGAGTGAGCAGCACCCAGGGTTTGTCAATGCACGCCCAAGGAATCTGCTGATCAGATAGGGAAACAAGAGCTCTGCCTTCTGCAGCGAGCCACCTTTTGGGGGGATCTCTTTTGTTGCCTCTCTTTGATCTACAGGAAAATAAACAGCCTTTGCTTGGTCATTCTGCTGGCAGCAGTGGGAGGTCGGCGATAGCAGATTGATATTGTGACATCTTAGAGAGCTCTTGGAGCTGTCCTACTTTTGCTCTAGTCTTTGGGACACATTAAAAAAAATGTTCTTTGGTTTTTGTTGTACAAAAAGTACTCTCCTTGTTGAAGCCGGTGGTGAAAATCTTGCAGATGATAATAAGGATTGTAATTCAGTTATGGGGCACTTTCTAATTATCTCCAAATTAATTAACTGAGTCTAGAAAACATACTTATGAGGGAAATTAATATTAGCAGTGTGCATCTGCCAAAATAATGGCTCTGGAGCTGGAAAGGAAAATGAGAGCTCTCATCACAAGGGAGGGCTCTGGAGAGGCACCAAAGCTGCTCTTTGCAGGTGCCCTCATTCCTGAACAGAAGAGATCCCTAAGGTCCCATTCTGGCCAAAACATTCTGTGATTCCATGATCAAAAAAGACAGTGAATATTTATGATTTTTTTTTTTTTTTTTTTTTTTCTACATTAGGAAATTTTGTGCCATTCTCAATTTCCAGATCGGTTCCTCCTGTGTGTGAGATGTGTTTGAAATAAGCTCTCGGACCTAGAAAGTTGGAATTCTGGAAGTGAGGCCTGGTGAAAATATCTTTGAATCTTAGCAAATATTTTTTGAATCTCACAGATGGTTGTTAAAACAGGAGCTGAACTCTCTGCAGATCTGTCTTTTCAATCTAAAGGTTTTCAGTATCTCAGGAAAACATGCTGACTAAAGAGAAAACCACAACCACATGAATAGTATGCTGAAAATTACACTTTCTGAAATTGGAAACAATGATATCTACAATTTTATTTTGCCCCTTTGTTCTAGAATACAACGCAAAATCAATATCTGAGAAAAACAGCCTGCTTCATCAGCAGAAACCTTAGTTGTAAAATAACAAAAATTTGTGGTATTTCAATTTTCTTCCTCAGTTTTTCTTTCAAATTCTTATTGTTAGTAAACTTTTCTGAGCAGCTCGACTAAAATAATAGCAGCTCTCCCCTTCTGTCTCTCTGCACACTCAAATATACATGCATGGAGATCCCCTTCATAATTTTGTGGTGGTTCTGTTGAAATCAAAAGACTTTTGTGTCCAGAAGCATGGAGAGGATTTGCACACACTCTGTTCCAGGGGATTGCTTGGAGAATATCTTCCTCCAGGTCTTCCTGCAGTTTGACACAAGGCTCCTTGAGCAGATCCATGATTTAATGATCAGCAGCTGCAGCTGAAGGGATTTCTGGCCTAGTTTGGGTTGCATGCATTCAGGGAGCCACACCAAACTTGTTTTATATCACATTACATAGCAACAGAGCACAGAAAAGCCAAGTACTTCTCTTTCTGAGTGTGGGCAGTTGAGAGGCAATAAGAATCAGAATTAATAACAAGGAAATAACAGCTAACAAGGAATGACAACACTGCAGGCGGCGATGAAGCCCTTAAATCATGCAGCAAACTTGGTTTGGGGCACATAAATGATTTATCTTGTTGATGGAATTGATTACAGACTTTCCACACCTCCAGCTCCCTTTCACCGAGAGCTCCTTGCACGGAGAATGCTGTCCAGAAAGACAGAGTGCCCCAGAGACTTGAAGGACCCTCCCCTGTTTCCAGAGCTGCTCCAAGGAAATGTGTGGATTCATGGGCCGAAGGTGAGGCTTAATTCACCTGCCCCCAGGTGCCTCCAGAAGGCATTCATGCAGCTGAATCCATGCTTTAGGAGGATCTCAGAAAAACTGGCACGTTCGTGTCAGCATTTCTCTCACTTCCAACTTAAATCTCTAATTAAGAAGAATATTTATTTAGATATACATTCAGAATTATATTTCATCACAAACTCCATTTAATTCTCTCCAACCCCTCTAAGAAGAGTAAAGATGGTAACTCTGGAGCTGAAGCATGTAAAGTTGGGAGGCAGGAGCCCACAGGAAGCAGCAGAGTGTATCAGATACCACACTCCATGGTAAGTTTGCTGTGGATGCAAAATGTGCACGAAGCCAGATCAATCATTTTTGGGGTTGTACCATCATCAATGAAGACATAAGTTAGGCCTTGATCTAAATATTTCTTCTTTTTTTTTTTTCTATATGGAAAAAATAACTAAATAAAAAATAAAGAATGTACTTTCAAATGTTCTTTTTTGGGGTTTTTTCTTTTCTGCTGATGCCATCTTAGGCTGGCATTTACCAGTCTTCTAAATATGTGATCACATCAGAATATCCTTTTCTTGGCTAATTTATCTAAATAATAATCTACATACCTACAGCTGCAAAGAGATTAAAGCAAATGCAAACATAAATCACCCTTAATTCACTGTTTGATTTACTAATTAGGCATTACAAGAAGTATCTTTTTCCTTCTCTTTTTTTCATCTCTGCTCCCTTCTTCTCTGAGAGTAAATAAACATCACAATATCTTTAGGCCAAGCTTTTCACACTCCCATTTGTGTTTGCAATTTTTGGAAACTTTTACATCTTTTCTCTGTGGACGAGCTAAGCTGATACTTTCAGTTTCTAGTGTGCCCCAGGGTTTAATTGATAAAAGCCCTGGTTCTTGTGTCCTTTCCAGACTGTCCTTGCTGTGGGTATGTGCACCCTGCCTCCTCATAGTGGTGATTTACCATGGCAGTGCTGACATAATTCAAATAAATACAGCCTGGAGGACACAGGAGATTCAGCTTCTGATTCAGGCCAGTACCTCTGGTTTCACACCTCAAAGTTTGCCTGTGTGCCATATGCCATGTGAATTCGAGTTCATCTCTGCAGAGCTAAATGCAGGATTAATCTGGAGTGTGTCAGCTCAGTGTAAGGACCTGTGAAATAGGTCCCCTTGAGATATTCCAGGGAGATGGGCAGCAACAACCCCCCTGAAGGCTGGTGGAGCATGCAAACAGGCACAGACCCTCATTTATATTCACTTATTTATGCCTATTTTTATGTGCAATCATGCTCATTTACATATATTTTCTCATCTCCCAGAGCCCACTGTTTCTTAAAGCTGAATCACACATGCACAGATGGAGCACTGCACGAGTAAGTGGAATTCATTGCAGGAGAAATTGGTTCTCCAGCACACACAGAGTCCCTCTCACCTGGACAGACAAAACCATGTAAATGAGGGTGTCTCCTGTCCTCCTGAACCTCCAGCCCAGTGAGCAGCAGTGATGAGCAGCAGTTCCCCCAACAGCAGGCACCAAAATATGAGTTACCCTATGCTGTTCTATTGAGAGATTAATTTATCAAAGGTGTTCAGAAGCTGCAGCAAAAAAAGGACAAACCCACATCAAAGACAGGCCAGGGTTGCTTTCCTAAAGGCACTTTACAAAACAAGAAAAGGTTGTGGAGCAGTCAAGGATTAAGGGTTATCAAGTCCACCTTAAAGTGTCAGGTAAAAAAATGTTCTGCTGTTAAAATACCAGAGTGGATGTCTGATTTGATAAATATGCTCAAAGAATATGTATTTTAAATAAATGTAGGCAGATTATTGATGAAAAATAGAAGAATTTCCTTCAGTTCCAAACTGAGACCAAATTACAGAGTGTTTGAGTGAAGCAAAAGACTGTTGCAAAGGCCCCTACCTATATCTTTAGAAATAAACCCAGCAGATGCTGACCTCTGCAGCAACGAGGCTGCAGCAACCTTAATTCACTTTGATTACTTCATTTCTAAAGTTAGACCTGGAATGCCTGGATTTGGATTACCAGATCTTCACTTCTGCATTTCCATTCAGTGGGATTATATAGATTGAACTTCAGCTTAGTTTTGAGGATTCTCAGGACTGATTGTCTGAATGCAAACAGCAATGCCTTGCGGAAGCCTCACAGATTCCCTGGCATAATTTACTGTTTAGAATGGTATCAATGGCAAGAGAACACTTGCTAACTTTCTTCTAAAACATTGAATTTTAAGGAAATGCATTTCCACAGTTTCACCAAGGTGGAAATACGTTTAGTTTGTACTGGTATTCTCTTAAAAAGTCAGTCCTTCATATTTATACATCCTAAGTAATTTCTGTATACTTATGTTTATGTGAATCTATTTTGACTCCTTAGAGCTTTATGCAATTATAGTACAATTATTATATTGCAATTTGAATTGGATTTCTGGGGTTTAAGTCCTCAACCCATCAGGTGTGGGTTGGATACTGAAAACCTCAGGATAAAATCTGGTTCAATATATGACATGCACCAACTGATGTCAGGATTTGCTCTGAATTCAGGACATGTTGTAAAACTTAACATGGATTTTTTTGGACCAGGACTGCAAAAAACTAATGGACTGGCTGGATCACAAGGCTATGCATGGCATGGAGTAGATGCTGGATGGCATCACAGAATTATGGAGTTTTCTTCCAAAGATTCTTCCTGGTTTTCAGCCACCTTTGCACTGGGAGGATCTGACAGCTCCATTGATTGCACATTATACCTCATCACAGTGCTGATCAAACAGCTGTAAAGGGAAAGTCCTGACTGAAAATCGACTATGAAAATCTAGAGCTTTTGACTTTTGGTTATATGACATGCAACAAACAATTCCCCCCACCCTCCACCCCTCCACCCCCCCCCCCCCCAGCTCATATTCTGCAGATTTAGTTTTGTCCAGTGATAGTTAACAAATTACCTCCCTGGACTTTCAGAGTTACATCTGCATTTCCTTTTTCCCCAATTTCCTTCTTTAGCTTTGTTAGACCAATAGTTGTTTATACTGAACCCCCTGAAATATTAACATTTAATCAGAAGATCAAGGACTGGCCCTTTTTTCGTTTCCTTGTTTCCAGGAATTATATGTTTATTTTCCCCACTGCTTCCTTGCCTTGCCATTTTTCCATGAACATTGCTTCACTGCTCCCCCTTCCCCAGGTTAGAATGCCCAAGAATCAATCTTGTGTTTGCTAAATAATGCTGAATTAGGACAGTTTACATCTAGGTTTCAGGATTCAAAATACTTCTTTTTTTTATTTTTTCTTCTTCTGTCCTGCCCTTTGTTTAGCCTCTTTGATTTATTATTGGAGGCTTCTTTTTGATCTGGCTTTACCTTGTCAGACCTTCGTGTCCCACCCACAGACTTTTTATTTCTTTTTCATCTAGTGATGCTGGCAAAGAACTTTAAAAAAAAAAAAAAAAAACAGAGGGAGGGATTTGGGATTGTCATATAAAACCTGTGTTACTCACTTTTCAATATCTCATTGAACTTCTCACAGCTTTGATATTTTAAGTAGGTATCACAACAAAGGGAAACAGAAGTGACTGGAAAGGTAATGCAGTGTATTAGGCTTGTTAATGGCCCTGAAAGTCCCAAGAAAAACCTGCTGAAAGAAGGATCCTTTCCCATGAGTACTATTTAATTTCTCTGAGAGGGTTTTCCTGGTGAATTAAAACTCTAAAGAGCACATTTAGGCAACACAACTGCTACCTTAGCCTATGCTGTGTGCACAGTGACATTCACTTTCATTTTACAAATCCTTTTGTGAAAAAGCCTGTGGTAGAGAGATTTCTGGAGAATCTGGTTCTGCTTTTGCTCTGCTGCTGACATACTTGGAATATGTAGAAAATTGGAGTAGAAAACTGTTTCCCACAAGGGCAGAGCAAGACCAAATAAATGACATGAATATTTTACTAAATAATTCCTTTTTTGAGTTGTAAGTAATGACCCTGCTCCAACACTTCAAACTGTTCAATATGTGAGTATGAAGCAGGTTAAACATCTATTTAGAATAATTTTAACAGACAAGATCTGTGAGTCTAATAGGCAGAAGAACAAATGCTCCAGAGTTTGTGAGGTCAGTTCAAAGCTCTGGCTGTTGGATTTCTTCAGCAAAAAAAAGAAACTTCAGGTTGACCCACAGGTAGTTAATTACCACAGGGTTGCAGTAAAAATGAGAAACCCTGTGGTTTATTTTCCCCTTGTGCCACCTGTGGGCTCTGCCAGCAATGACTACAGAGGCACTGAGCACCTCTAAACATTTTGATCCCACTGGGATCAGTGGGAATGGAAGTTTTAGGAAAGGAGTATTTCTTAAAGGATCAATCCTTAAGCCTTACAATCCAAACTGTGCTGATGTTTGCACATGTAAAATGACAAACACTTTTTATGACACCATCCCTTCTCTCTTGAAAAAGCAACTAAATAAGTTCAATTATTCTCAAGTTCTTACCAATTATTTTCAGTTTCTGGTCGTCTCCTTCCTGAATACATTAATGCTGATTGGATTGCATCACAGAGGGCTTTATCCATTTCCAAATTAAGTGATTATTGATTCAAGAATGCAAATTGAACATTTCTACACGGCGTAGATTTTTCAGAAAATACTGCTCATCCTCAAACTGAGCCTTGACTTTCCCCACGGGGGCCATCTCCCATCTCCCTTTGTGTGACTAGCTTTGGAAATTACACATTTCAACAATTGCTTGCATCTCCTCATTTTGTGATCTCTCACATTAAAGACCCTTCAAACCTGACCTGCACATTGAGATGTTTCAATTAGGGAGTGACCCCTGCTTTAACTTTTCAGGCCCTGCCTGTTTCTCGTGGCCAGGGTGCAGAAAGGGGCAATAATAGGGGGTTTGCAGTGGTAACTGGAGAGCTGAGCCCAGCTCCCTGCTCTGGGAGCTGCATCCCTGGAGCACCTGGCCCTGCTCACCCTCCATCTGTGAAAATGGTGTGCTAAAACACAAACCCCAGGAAAAAAAATTGTTCTAAATGATTCCTTCGTTTGAAAATACCAAGGATGGGTACTATCATCAAATCTGAGAAATCCAAAGTTTGTTACCAAAATTCGTCTTAGCCTTAGAGTTGATATTTCTGTATAATTAATTTTCTGTTGTAAATTGTCTTTCTGACAGGTCTTATTTACAGTCTCTAGGATGGACTGGCAGCATTTTTGAAGCTGTTTTTCTCTATAAAATCAGAGCTGGACACACCAGAAGTTAGCATTCTGGTGGCTGCAGTTTAAGCATGAGAATCTGAAACCGGCTCCTGACAGACAAGATAAATTAGGAAGTTTTTTATTTGTCTTTGAGACATAACAATGAAGCTCCTCCACTAAAGCATGCTGTACAACACAAGAAGTGAAA
Source organism: Certhia americana (assembly GCA_018697195.1). Lineage (NCBI taxonomy): Eukaryota > Metazoa > Chordata > Aves > Passeriformes > Certhiidae > Certhia > Certhia americana. The sequence continues at coordinate 1,678,747 of CM031861.1, read as the reverse complement.
TTTGGGTAGAGTCAAGAAAAGACAAAGAAGCCACAGCAGAACTTACAAGATTTTTGTTGGTATTATGTGGATTTTTATCAAGGAATTTTTGCTGTTGTAATGTGGAAAATTCTGAGTATCCATTTTCAAAACAAATTTGTCTTCATGAAATTTATTTTTAATAAAAAACTCAAAACTTTCCAATTCTTTTTTAATTTGTAAATTCAGACACTGTGTTCAGGTGGACAAGGAGGATTTTACTCTTCTTTATAACAGACACAATCCCCCTTTATTTTTTGATGATTGCTTTTTTATGATCACAGAAGGTTTTTTTCATGGTTCAACCCAGTTTATGTGAGGGAGGTGTCCAAGGAAGGACTGGATGTGGCTCCTGGTCTGGTTGACAAGGTGGGGATCAGCCAAAGGTTGGACTCCATGGTCTCAGAGGTCTTTTCCAATCTACTTGATTCTGTGGTTCCTAATTGATTCTATGATAGCTGCCAGAAAAGAAAATTTAATTTGTACAACACAGCAAACTCCAGATTAAGGTCCAAATCAAAGCTTTGCCTGTCTCTTTTGGAATCTTTACTGACTTCCTGCTAAGTATCCTCATCTTACTTTACAGTAATGAATAAACTGTAAATGTTTGCTGTTTTTCAGGAAGCAAAGTTGTTAGGAAGCGCTACTTTCACAAACGGTGCTCAAATGCAAATTTGCTGTGGTGGATTCCTGTCTTTCTGTACACTCATTATTCACGTATTTCACTGCATTCATTTTGCAAGTTATTTATGATACCTCCATCACGAATACTTGGAATTTGAAAATGAACTCTTATAAAAGGATTATATGTCAAATCCTTACAGGTAAGGATTTGTGTAATAGAAAATATTTAGGGCTGTCGATTTGAAACTCAAGCATCTGGCAATATTTGACAATAATTTTATGCTCTGTTAGATACTCCTGTTCCATTTAAATGCAACTGTGGGTACTAAACTCTAACTCTACTGAATTCAACTCAGCTGGAAAATAAAGATTTATCCATTGTTTCGCTGGAATTTTTAAGGACATTGTGAGGATTTTTCCGAGTCGCCTCCGAAACGCTCAGCACCGATACTTTTTCTCACTGCCCGGATTCCTCAAAACCTGCAGAGGCACACTCATGCTCCTGCTGGAAGGCAAACAGGGCCGTGCTAAACATGGAACGCAACAGGGCAGTGCAGTTGCACGTCCAGGCAGGAGCCCTGTGGCCACCTCAGCCTGGGAGCGATGGCAGAGGGCGAGCGCAGGCGGCTCCTCCGGGCGCTCTCTCTGGTCCCAGGCTCTAACAGAAGGTTCTGGTTCTGCTGCCCCTTCTAGGGAGCTGCTCCAATCTGCCTGACACAATTCCTTATTGCCAAATAAGATATTTCAGCCCTGTGGTCCTCGGAGTGGCCGCCGAAAGCACTAATTAGTGATCGTTTAAAGTACTTAGGTAATGTTAACTCTGGCGCGCAGGGGATGCTCTTGAGTCTGACCCCTGCTCATTCCTTTGCTTTTTGGAGCTTTGAAGACAATTGATTTTTGAAGACTGCAGCCTTCCCTGAAAATCAGGGACTAACAAGAGTGGGGACCTAATCTTGATTCAGCCATTCATGCCATCCTTTAAAGACATGTTTACTTTTTTTTTTTTCTTCTGGATGTCAATGAATAGATTTTAAAGTCAGTGAATTAACCCAATGTGAAAGAGTTTAGAGCACAATTGCATGTGAGCAGAAAATGCTAATTATAAATAATCAGGCTAAAAAAAAAAAGAAGAAGAAGAAGTGAGTGCACCTTAAATAGCTGATGGGAATAGTTTAAAAAAAAAAAGGCAGGGGAAGAGTTTTCAAACCTAGTTTGAAAGCTGTGCATAGAGTTACAAGGGGAGAATGTCAGTCAAAACAATTGATAGGAAAGGTAACTTGGAGCTGACTTTTGCACACGTTGGGTCAAACATGAGCTGCATCTTCCCTTCATGAGAACAAAGAAATGCTCTAAGACTCTAATTTACACTGGCTAAAACAGAAAACTGAGTGGTAGCCATAAAGATGCCTGGAGAACGTTATGGTGAAGGGGCTTCTCCCTGGCATCTTTTGGTAACATCTCCTCACAGTTTTTATTCCCAGTTGTTGTACAGAGTGTTGTCTTTCCAGAATTTTGGTTACCATCCTCCCTATAAATGAACCTGCAGCAGAGCAGTTCAGCTCGGGTTAACAGCAGCACCAGCACCACCACAGGTACCACATATTTATTAGTTCTGATCCTTCTCTGAGTTGGCTTAGATGACTTGGCTCAGCCACAATCAGGATCCCCATGGAATTCCATGAAAAATGACCCTACTCCAAACATACTGATTTCCATTACAGAGAATTTCCTGTTAAAAACTATGCAATTTAGGATTCATTGCTGAACAGCTGGTGGGACAAAATTATGGTTTGCACAAATTGAAGAGGATTCTCAAAGATTTTTCTCTAAGGCTGAGTGCAGGTGAGGAGGCACAGGGCATCACCAAAAAAGGGAGGTAATGAAATATCCGTGAAGAAGACCTGCAAGATGAGATGGGAAGGGATCTTTTTGAAGAAGATCCTGACCTTGTTTGGGAATGAGAGGTGAAAATACAGAAACCTGCCCATTTCCCAAGGGAATGATCACAAGAGGTGGTTCAACCCCTCCACCATGACTGGCCTTTTTTATCTATTGGAGGAAATTGAAGGACATTGTCCTGGGAATGTTCCACCCCTGGCTGGAATTGTTCAAGCCCAGGCTGGATGAAGCTCTGGTTTAGTGGAAAATGTCCCTTCCTGTGGGAAGGGGAATGGAACTGGATGAACTTTAATGTCCCTTCCAATCCAAACGATTCCATGATTCTGTCATTCTGTGATACATGAAAAAAGGCCAATAATTTCCTCCCATCCAGCAAAATTTACCTGATACTGAGGTTCTGCTGTCATGCTTTGGGGACTGGGATTTCTGAACATGAAGCTGTACTTAGTTCAATTAAAAAAAAAAAAAAATCCAATGCTTGACTGTCAAAAAGCAACAGCATTTTTATCTCATATACTTTAGCAACATTTTTATATTTTAACAGCATTTGTGTCTCATGCATTAGTATATTTAAACATTATCAGGACATAAGCACAGTGAAGCAAAACTGAGAATTGGTGATAGTTTTCTTTTAACATTTATAGCCAGTTGTTAAACAGCTTGTTCCCTTTTAATTTCAGGGAGTTTTTTTTCTGCCAAATAAAGGATTCTCTCCTTGTGGAGGAATCAGCAGATTTACACTTGAAAGAAAAATTTATACATTTTAAACCAAACAAATACATGGGGATATATTGGTATCAATAAAACAATCACTACTGTTTGTATCAGGGAAGTGTGGCAGAAAAATAGAAATGTTGAACTTTCAGCTATACAATGCAATTTAAATATTTCTTGTACAGAATGCCACTGTCTCATTAATATGTATGTTTGACAACAGGTTTGAATGCTCTTTCCTCTGTTCATCAGTGGTGTGGCTTTGCTTTCTCCAGAAGTTTAACCTTCTGCTTTCAATCATTTTAAATAGAAGAGAGGGATGTGTTAGATTTCCTTTCTCTGAGTACAACATGCACTGCTAGGTTAAAATAAAGGTGGAGAGGTATTTTGATAAAAAGTTGCCTTTTGAGTAAACAGGGCTGCTGCTGAGGAAGGAGGCTGGGACATGGGGGAAGATAAATGATAAAGAGCTGGAGTACACCTATGGTCCTGCAAATCCAAGCTCAAGGACTGGATTCCTCTATCTAGAATAGATATGGACTGCATATCACAGAGTGAAATGCATAGAGTCATTGCCAATTGCTACACAAAGTCTTTCTAAACTTTGTGGGATGAAGAACTGTAATTTTTTTTTTTTTTTAAGAAATAAACATTCAAAGTTACTGAGCTTAAACAGGAAAAGAAACTCACCTATGGCTAAGTTTGGATGTTGGAAAGGATTCAGATATCCCTTTAAATACTCCAATGGTTATTTACAATAGGATTAATTTAATTCACATTGGAGAATACCTATTATGTTTCTTGAGTTTATGCTTAAGCAGCTGTCCAATTAAAGGGAATCGATCTTCTACAAAGCTTGTATCTGAGCATAGCACTGCCCACTGTGCAATAACTCCTTTGTATTTGAGAGAGAATATGCCATGCAATTCTGATCTGGAGAGGTTTATTTGCCGTTTTTTATCAATCCTTCCATTCCTTAATAAATTATCTTATCAATCCACCGTAACTGAGCATTCCTTCCCAGTCCTGCAGGACGAGAAAAGGGTTAAAAATTCTCTGTCTCTATCTTGATCTCTGCTGAAAATGGTGCACAGGAATGAAATGGTTGCCAATTTGTTTGCAATGCATTCTGACTGTACGGGAGTTCTTTTCTGCCTGACAGGCAGGTGAGATCAAAGTGGTGCAGGACAAAAGGGGCTCAGCAGTGATTTGTCAGGGGACGAAAGGCAGTCCTGTCTGGGAAAGTGGCTGTAGCCCAGAACGAGCCTTCAGATCACTAACAGACTAAAGAAATCATGGCATGAGAAAAAGTACAGCAAAAAAGGTTCAAAGGTCAGTTTTATTTGGTTTGGATTATTGGTGCCTCCTTTCAAACCAAAGAGCAAGAAGGGGGAAAAAAAGAACAGACTAATAACCTTTGTTATTGTCCAGGAAAAAAACTCTTTTGTACACATTGCTCGGGGATTGTCTGTAATTAAAATGCTGTTGTTAGATCCAGGACCTGATTCTGCAAAAGTTTTACTCGTGTGAGTAATTCTCCATTGCATGAATAGTCTTGTGGGGTTGCTCACGTGAATAAAGATTACTTCCATGACAAAGAGTTTGCAAGTTCAGGCATTACATAGGGGTAGGGGCTGCAGGTGTGCCTGTGTGTGTGTGTTTGTGTGTCTGCTCAGAGGTGGGTGTCCTTCTTTCTGGGCAAAGAATAGATTTTAATGAGTGATCTGAAAGAAAAAAAACTATGCATTTGAAACCTCAAAATCTCAGGCAGAACCAAATAATTCTCTATAACTGCTTGCGTTCTGCTTCCGTAAAATTCGGGTGATTATAAAACTCACCCTTCTCTTTCAGTCCAGATGTTTGTCTGACAATAACTTGAGTGATTTATATCAGAGGAGCCCTGTGAACCAAAATCATCCAGAGAAATATCTTGGAAAAATAGTCGAAGATTCCTCTATTGAGGCCTGACACAGGTATTGGTTTGTGAGGAGCAAAGTTGCACTCAGAGGGAGCTGGAGCACAGCTCCAGGGTCCTCATTCATAAAGGAATGGACAAGGTGCTCCTGAGACCAACAGGTGATGGTGCCCTGGGCCTCAAGTGAGGGATCTGGCTTCATGCATTCCAATTCACCCTTTTTCATACAATAAAATATCATCAGAACAGGGCAGGAGGGAAAAATGTTTCTGGGACAGGAGCCTCAACTGGTCTGTGCAAGCAGTCAGTGGGTTTAGTGGTTAAGTGTTAAAATCAGAGGACAAGTGATTTCAGAAAAGAAAATAAACCTGAAAGTTTCCACAGACTTTTTTTTTTTTTTTTTTTGAGGTGATCTATTAAGGCAAATGACTGGATTACCAAGGAGAGATTCATGGCAACAAACATCCTTTGGAGAAAATAAAGACACAAATAAGTGCTTACTCTGCCTCCTGTAACTCACTGAAGAATGGATTCTGCAAGATGCATCAATTATTTTTACATGAGCCACAGGAAAAGCTCTGCTCTGTAAATACCTGCCAAAAAAAAAAAAAAACCCCTCAGTAAAGCTGTCTAAGGTGCCTCATCTATAGGATGCACCTCAACTATCCAGAGAGTCTCCAATTTTTTGTTTGTTTGTTTTTTCAGAAAAAAATCATCTTTATTTACCAGTCAGCCATCCCAGGTAGAGGAGAGAAAACAGATTTTATTGCCCAGTGAGAAAAATACCTGAAAGAAAGCAGAGAAGGGGCATCATATGTAACAATGAGATTTAGAGACATAAAAAATAATATTGGTCATTAGGTCCTAGTTTTGTTGACCTGAATTTATGAGCTTATGTTACTCAATTCCAAGGAAAGAGAGATTGCTGCCAAAGAAATACTGGGAAAAATACCCATTGCAAATTCACCAGTGGCTTCCAGCACATGTGGGGTGCTGGCAGTACAAAGATTCCCCAGGGCTGACCCTTGTGTGCATCCCCTGGCACGTGGGATCTAAGCACAGGTATCTGAGTGGGAGCACCCAGCAGTGCTGCAGCTGGGCACTGCAACCTCCAGGAAACAAAATGCCCTGACCTCTTCTATTGATTGTGACACCACATCCCTTTGCCACCAAAAACCCCATTCAGTGGGGAAATACTCTGTCAGGGCTAAAAATCACTAATTTAAACCAGAGACAGCAGGTAGAGAGGTGGGTAGAGCCCTTCCCCTGTGATCTTGCAACACCAGCTTTGTCACAAGCAGCCCTCGGTCCATCTCTGTGTTGTCACCTCTCACAACTTGCATCTGCATCTTCCTCCTGAGGTGTTTCATTTATTTGTTTATTTATTTTGGATAATTTTGCTAATTTGGGTCACCGCTCCTATGATATTTTTCTGAGGACAGGAGAAATTGTAGAAGACTATCTCAGATTAGAAAGTGCACTGAGATAACACACTATTCAATTATTGAAACTCCCTCTTTATGTTACAGGTGAAAAATATACCTTGAGTTCTAGCAGCTCAGGCGGCTGAATTGGGTTGAAACAAGAGAGCCAAATTGTCTTATCTACCCCATACTTTCTTAGATGCACTCGCTTAGGTACAGGATATCTAGAACACGGTATTAATCAGTTGATTAGTACCCTAATTAATGGAGCTGCTATGAAAAAAAAACTTTGTTAAATGGTGCAGAAGAGCACCAGAGGAAGTGAGGCCACACCTGCTAAAGTCAGGTAACCAGTGGCAGGACAGGACAGATGAATTCCTTCTTGTTGGCTTAGCTGGTTTGAGTATTTAAATTGAAGGACTTCTGCTTTCACTAATTAGGAAAACAAAGATGAAGAAAGGTAGTATGTGTTTTTTTTCTCAGCAGTTTATTTCCTCTACAGAGTTCCAGGCAAGAGAGATTTTTAATCCCTCCGTAGGATTAAATGCCCACTGTGGGAAGGGTCTGTATCAAGTGGAAGCCACTTTTCTGGTGGTTTGGCTAAGCCAGACGCAGAGCCTGGTCCCACATTGTCCTTGATCACAGGCCTTCTGGAAGGGAGCAAAATAATACTGATTCCATCCCAAGCCTCTCCAGCTGATCCCTGAGTGCCTCCCACCTGCCCCACACAGGTGGAACAGAGAGGTCATGGCCACTGTGTGGAACTCTGTAAGCAGAGAGGCCTTGGGGACATGTGGTCTAGAGATAAACCCACATATTTGTAGTGAGGACCCTCAGGAGTTATCCATTGCTCCATTTTACTTCCCACCCAGGCTCTGATAGACAAATGCAGGGAGCACAGGAAGGAAAGATCCTTATAGCTTGATCCCTCCTTGCATTGCACCTTTCCCTTTCACCATTACTCTGTGGCATCGTGGTTTGTGTGGTGGAGGAATACACCTGGGATCATTCCCCTATGGCAAATGCCTCGCCTCTTCCCCTGAGGGAAAGGAGGAATCCTGCTGAAATTCATCCAAGGTACTAACTTTGTGTTTCTGTTGTTCTCTACATCAGATTTTTTTTAGATTTGAAAATCTCATAACCTTACCTTGCCTGTATTTCTCCTGATTCCTTGGCCATATTCCTTATCCCTCGAGACAGGAGGAACTTTAAGACATTTTTGCATCATGGCCTTCTTAGGACAACATATAACCATGGATCTTTGGGAAAACCCCAGGCAGATGATGCAAACCTTGATCTGAAGTGGTCTTCCCAGAAAAGTCTAAATGTAACAGTTGCTGATCCTCAGAGCAGAGTGGATCATTCCCGGCACCAGCGTTCTCTCGTTCTCTCCCCCAGGGACAAATGTCCATGTGCTTGGCGCTTCCCTAAGGCAGCCAATTCCAGGTTTTATCCCTGGTGCTTGGGTACCCCATGCACAGACCTAGGCCTGACCCCTCTGCCTGTCATCTGATTTTGCAAAGTGTTGATCCAGCCACAGCTTGGAGAAAGAGAGAGATCCTTTATCTTCGGGTAACCCAATTCCCGAAGATTTGCAAGGCTGAGTGAGATCGTAACAAGCCTCTGATTGTGAAAGCAATGGGGGGATAAATTCTAAAAGTAGTAGGAGATTTATCTGAATGGCAGGTTCTCCAGGCGCAAAGTACAATTTCGTTGTGGGTATTGGCCAGATGTTTCTCCCAGGTACACCAGGCTCCTCTGTAAATCAGAAGAAGCTCTTTGAAGCTGATTTCAAAACCACGTGCTGTGTTACCAAAAAAAAAAAAGGGAGCAAAGTTTTTCCAAGAGCTCAGGCTATTAAGTGAGGATCGAGATATCAAAGGTGTGAAGCAGGTATGCAAACACGGTCTCCAGGTTGGTTTTGCACTCCCTTTCTCCTCTTCTGGACTACCCCATATCTCTTGTATTTGGTTATTTTTGTGGCTGCAGTTTACAGTTCTGCATGAGTCTGAATATCCCTATTGTAGCCTGCTTTGAGCCTGCCACAGATCTGTCCAAGCCATGTGACAGTCATCTAAACCTCACCATCGCACATTTTTCTCTGTTACATTTCTTCTACTGTTTCCTTTGTGTCTTGTGTTGAAGAGGAGTAAACAACAGAGGGCAGAAAATGTGGGGTTTTTTTTTCCTTTAATGTTGCTGCATTCATTGTTTTGAATATTTTCATTCAGTGAACCATTAAGAGATTATCAGAGCACGACAGAAAATAATTTTTTTTACTAATAAGATTGGGCCTGGTCCAAATTCACTGGCATTAAGGAAAAGGCTCTTAGTGAATTCCATAGACTTTGAATGAAGGATTAATCTCTCGGTCCTCAGACAGAGAAACTCTCGCCAACTTTGGTAGGAATTTTGTAGGAGTAAGGAATTTAGGCACTTGCATCTTGAAATATTAATAATGGCAACAGCAACAATAATAACAACCACAACAGGTCTCTATTACTTCATGTTTTAACCAAAGTACAGAAGATTAATACTTGTAAACTAATTTACTGAATGAATGGCAATACAGCAGTAGCTCACATAATATGTATAGAATCAGCTGTGTCATCCTAAAGACCTCAGATTGTTTGTTCATAAACTGCAAAAAGTTACTATAAAAGTGAAAACACTTCACGTGAGTGGATAAAGGGAAAAATTATTTCATGTGTTTTATGTGCTTCACGTTTCTTTTGGAGCTGTCTTTCTATGCTCTTTCACTGGAAATTACCTATATCTTATTTTCCCCACCTGAAAAAAGCAACCTGAACCTCAGAAGCTATGAATTTCCTTCCCGGAGCTTTCCTCCTCCACTCTGCCTCCATCCTGCCTTCTGGGGGCTACCAGTGTACAATACAATAAACAGCATTGCCTGCCCCTAGAGAGCAGGGTAAAGTGATGCTGTGTGGTCTGGAAAGTCATTTAAACAAGATTATATTGTTCGCGGGGTGCAGAACGACCCCGCCAGGACAGCACAAAGAAAACAAAATATAGCCGAATGAAATCAATTGGATTTTAGGGGCTCTTCCCGGTGCCAGCAGGTGTGAGGGGACTGCAGCAGGGAGGAAAGCTCCGCTCGGAAGATGCCATTAGCACATCGCAAACAAACACCTCATCAGCACCGCGCCTGTTTTCTTTGGGACCTTCCCACGCTCCGCAGCTGAGCTCGGATGGATTTTTAATTGGAGAAGGAGAGCAAAATTTTTTTTTTTTTTTTTTTTTTTTTTTTTTTTTTTTCCCTTTCCTCCTGCGGGCTCCACCCACCACCTCGGTATTTATTGCTCTACAAATTGTGACTTCCTTCTCCTTCGAGTAACGGGCCGGTCGTAAATCAGCGCCGGGTGCGGAGGAACAGCACATCCTGATTCACAGTCCCATCGCTGCAAGATGGGCATTTGTAAAGTTTATTACAGGTTAAAGTTGGCGCTTACAAAGTTTTGCCCCCCCCCCCTTTTTTTTTTTTTTAAGGTTTACTCTTAGGTAATACTTAAATAAAAATCGTGTTGCCATAAAGATCTTAGACGTCCATATCCGAATATATATATACATATACATACATACATTAAACATATATATATATTTATACATATATAGGTATATACACTCCTTGGAGGGTAATTGATTCAGAGGACGGGTGCTTCACGTGCTTACAAGGATGAAAACCTCTGTCTCAAATACTGACTTTTACTCAATGGCTTTGCCGGAGAAACGCTGGGCTTGTGGCCGAACTGAGGGAAGCCTTCAAAACACTCCGTTAGCAAAAGAAAAACAGATCCCTGCCGCGTTCCATTTAAACTCACACACTTCGTGCGAATTAGAAGATCATTATCAGCCGTAATTCTGATTTAGTTACGCACGGTCTAGAGCTTCTTCTCCGCCCCCCCCCACCACGTGAAGTGACAGACTCGAAGCGCTCCCTGCTTATTACTTTGGGGCTACAAGGAGCTCTGGGGCATAATTAAAAATATTTCCAGAAAGACTCGGTAGACCACATCTGACGTCGCAGCCCCTGTTAGGATCAGACCACATCAAAGGGACCCTTTTTGTTTTCAAAAATGGTCACCAGACAAACTTAAAATATACAAGAGTGGGCTTATGTTTTATTGTGGAGATGTCTGAGGAGAGCGAAACGAGTTCAGGCTGCTCGCTATTCAGCGCTGCGCCGAGTGAGACGAGGTAGTTACGGCCCTTTGATATTTCCGTGGGGGTCGGGTTCGTTTCGTTTGAAAAGGGGCACCATTAATGATAGACCTGTAAGTGTTCCCCTCCCTAATAAGTCGAATCCACATCGCTCGGGAAGCCTGGCTGCGGCAGATGCCCAGGGCGGAAAGATTTGTGGCTGATGGCGCTAATTATGAAAATGTGATCAAGATGGAAACAATTTGAGCAAAAGTCATTAGAGTGTTACTCTTCCACCCACCGGTCTTTGGGGTTTATTATTGCGGTGGGGGGGCGGGAGGAGGATCTTGAGGGTTTTTTTCCGAGCACTAATGAAAATGCCCTGCGAATCCCGAACCGGAAAATGTCAGCTGCGCATCCCCAGGCTCGGGACAGAGCCGAGATTTAATCTAAAGAGATCTCCGTAATTACCGTCAGTAATTGTGTTTTTTCTTCCTTTTAAGCGGTGCCGGTGAAAGCATCTTTCAGGAGACTCGTGGCACGTTAAGAGTTATTTTTCTGCTGCCGCAGTTGTCTCGTAACTCGTCAGAGGTTACGAGTTCCCAGGAGACGATTTACGGAGCATCCCCGAGAGGAAGGTTTTCTAGAGAGGTTCTTCTTTTAGAAGGGACTGAAGGATCTGGCCCGCAAGCAACATCCCGCTCCCCTCATCCCACACACTCTAAAACTGGGGTCCTGCATGTTTAAGATTTTCATATTTTTATTTGCATACACTGCTTTTTTAGCGTCCAGTCAGTGCACTGGAACCACTTGACTGCCTGGCAGTGGCATTGTAGGACAACAGCAATAAAGAATTAATTGTACAAACATTTATCATCCCCAGATCAAACTCTCCTTGTGAGGCTGGGGCTTAACTTGTGGAGAAGAAAAGGGGGAGGAAGGGTGGTAATGGCGGAGAGGGTGCTTGTGGGGTTTTTTTATGTGTTTCCTTTTATTCCAGACGACTGTATAATGAAAATCCTTTTAACCTTGAAGAACTACTAAATATTAAGCACAGCTTAAAACGAGGAGTAGCTTTCGAGACAGTTTCGTCCTCCTGCCATTCCTTTTAGGAAAAAGGTCGTACCCCTTCTCTTATTTTCCCGCTAGTAAAAGCTTCCCTTTTTAAAGAAGTCTTTAACGTGTAAGAAAATCCTCCTGCTCTAAATAAGAAGGTCTTTAAAAAAATTTATAGACCTCTTCATGTTCACCAGTTCCGGGAAAAAAAAATTATATTGATCAAGGTCAAACGCTCGAATTGTGACGTGACTCACTTCAAAGGTGTATTTGTGTGCCCTTCAAGCACATTAATACTAATTATCTCTCAAACACTTCCCCAAAACTCCTACAGCCTGTTTCAGATGCAAATCTAATTAACGAGCTGCCTTTGAGGAGCACGCAGGGACAGCGTAATTCACGGAGCTGTTGAACCTTTTGCCTTCTTTTATATTTATTTATAGGTAGCTCCCTCCTCTTCTGAAAGCGTAGGCAGTGGTGTGAAGCGACAGGGTAGCGAGGGCAGCTCCGCGCCAGCTAATGAGACTTTCCAGGCACCGGAGCTAAGGAAAAGGATTAGCTACGACTTCTTGCAGATGCACTCGGGGCTGTACATCATAACACTTGCCGGGCCTTACTTTGTCTAAGTTAATTTGGGAATGATTAAATCGTGAAAGCTCTATCTAAATAACTCCTATTAGTCGTAAGCGTGAGCTGATTGCTTTAGGAATAACTGTTTGCTCTCCTCACCGGGGGCAGAGCGCAGGACACTCACACGCTGAGCAAATCCTGAGTGCGAGCCGCGGGGGTGTTTTCTCCTCCCGGGGAGCCGGGACCCGCGCCCCCTCCCTGGCTCCTCTGCCTTTAACAAGCTCCCCGGAGCCGCCCTCCCGAAGATGCTCTCTTGGAGCATCATCCCCCCCTCTGCCGGGAGAGCGGGGGCTGCTCGGCGGAGGGTCCGCGGCTGCTCCGCGCTCCGGCCCCCGTGTGGGGGTGTGCGGTGGCGGCAGGGAGGGGGGGAGAGAGAGAGAGAGGGATGCTGTGTAATTTTATCCACGCTGCACTCTGGGAGTTCACACGAGACTGATACCTTTTGCCTCCTCTGCTCTGTATCAATTGGTCGCAGATCAGGCTATTGTTGCAGGAAGCTCCTTTTATTTCTATGCTCCGTCGATCAACTATTTTCCCCACAGTCTCCTGCCGAAATTCAGCGGCTCCCTCCCTCCCTCCCTCTCCCTCTCTCTCTCTCTCTCCCTCCCTCCTTGCCTCTCTGTCTCACGCATGCCGTCTGTCTATCTGGAAATCCAAGGAGAAGGCTGATCACGGCAGCTCCGTGTAACACAAACAGCTGGGACTCTTCGGTGGCCTTTGCCGATGTCTATTGATTTAAGTAAATCTGAGACAGATAAAAGGGCCAGATCGAGGCTGATAAAATCTTGCCAATGCCGCACGGCTCGAAGCAGCGTGCGCTCGGCATCTCCGGAGTGCTGCTAGCAAGACGGCTTTAATGGGACCCCTGGTGCCACTCGCTGCGAGCCTCGCTCTCCCCAGCAGACTAAGCGCTGCGGCCATCATGCCACAATGGTTATAATTTGGATCTTGTTCCTGACTCTGTTGCAGGAGCCGTGGTCCCCAGGGCGGGCCGCGGCCGTGCCCGAGGCCGCCGGAGCCGCCCCCCGGCCGCGCCGGGATGCGGGGGGACGCGGCGGCGTCTACGAGCACCTCGGGGGAGCGCCCCGGCGCAGGAAGCTCTACTGTGCCACCAAGTACCACCTCCAGATCCACCCCAGCGGCAGGATCAACGGCACCCTGGAGAAGAACAGCGCCTTCAGTGAGTACCGGGCTCACCTCGCCGCACACCGCGGCCCCCGGGCTGGGCTCTGTGGGGATGGGGGTCCCTCGCCCGCGGCAGTCGCGTTCTGGCCCTGCCCCGGCGGGCAGTGGGCGCTGGACGGGGCGGACGGGCCGGCGGCGAAGCCGCTCCCGCCTCCGCTGCTGCCCACCGGGCCGGCCGTGGCTCCTCGGCGGGGACCGGGGGCATCCCCGGGATCGGGGTTTTGGCCCCCTTCCCTCCTCTCGGCATCCCGAGAGCCGCCCCGCTGGCAGCACCCCCGGCCCTCGACCTGTGCGGGGAACTCCCGAGCCGGCCCTGCAGGGTGCGGGCACCCCACCGCCGGCGGAGGGTCGCCATCCCCCCGGCGCAGGAGGAGACCCCCAGACCCCAAATGTCCCCGACGGGCTCTGCGACCCTGCCCTGCGCAGCACGCCCGAGCTGTCACTTGTCCTCGCTGCGCCGGGGACAGCCGTGCCCCAGCCCGGCCCGCTGGGCAGATCCCGGGGCCGGTCCCGGAGCCCTCCGGGGCTGCCCCCCCGCATGTCCCCGGTTCCCGGAGGGGCTTGAGCCTCCAGCGGCTAAATCACATCTGTCCCCTATGACATGTGCCGGGCGGCGGCGGTAATTGAGATGAAAGCGGATATGTCGGCAGTGAGGGGGTTTGTGCGAGGGCGGTAGGAGGGAGGAGAGCGGGGCTCAGCACCGGGGGAGCCCCCGGCGCCCCCACTCCCAGCCCGGCCCCGCCACCCCAGGAGGCGTAAATCCCGCCTGGTGATGGCACACGGAGATAGGGAGACCTCAGGGTTCTGTCTGAAGTCCATAAAGGAAAACCACTATTTCCTAGAGAACCGCCCCCCCCACCCCTCGCTGTCACAGCCCGGAGGAGGCATCCTTCAGCAGCGAACCGGTTCCTGATTCAAACCAGCTGTGCCAAACCCAGCTCAGCTCTCCCAGGCCAGCAATCCAGCTCTGCGCAGGGAACAGGCCCCCGGCTCTGCCTTCAGGCTTTCCAAAGGGCAGCAGTGGTGCCAGGGTTACCTCTTGCTTTAGGGCACTCATAGAAAGTACAGAGCCATCAGGCTGGAGAACTCAGAGCAGGGTTTGAGCAAGCCTGACAGAGAGCCATGCACATACAACAGCATCTTCTGAGTCATTTGTGCCTCCATCATTTGCCTGGCACCTTTGGTTGGACATTTGGGCAGGTATTGCACCGGCCTTGCCGTGGCATCTCTCCTGTTGCAGGATCCCATCTTGGACAGCCTGAAAATCTCCAGCCTTTTAATTTGTCCCAGACAGTCACACAGTCCTTGTCTGGAGGGCTGCATTGACCTCCTGGATCTCAAGTCCCTTTCATGGTTATGTACATGGCTCTAAAATGCAGCGGCCTCACTCTGTTTCACCCTCTGGAGACCTCAGCACGGGCTTTGTCCCGAAATGGGAGGCTTTGTGACCAGCTTCAATAAGTCAAGAGCTCTTGTGTTCCTAAGCATTAAAGAGGATTTAAAGTTTTTTATACACATATAGGATTAAGTGAACCTCTAGTTCAGTGTCAGATCTTTTTCATTTTTGAAAGAGTTCAATCTCAATCAGACATCTCGGGGCTTTTTGTCCACCTTGTCTCGAACAATTCCCACATCATCCTTGCTTTTTATTGTTTCAAATAACAACAATTTTATTCACATATTTGTCCTGATTCTTATGTGAGCAAGTGATAGCTGTGAGATCAGACTCGTCAGGTAAGCAGCCGTGCAAATGTATCTCAAAAAATTACACCTGAGCAATAACACATCTTCTAATTCTGTTTCTAGGTATTCTGGAAATAACCGCTGTGGATGTTGGAATCGTTGCCATCAAGGGCCTATTCTCTGGCAGATACCTGGCCATGAACAAGAGGGGCAGACTTTATGCATCAGTAAGTTTCACTGAAGCCTGGCATGTGCCCGTCATTTCCTGTGGGGGGAACAGTTCTACTGGAGAGCAGTGATTTCTTATAAATTCACATTTCTAGAGAGGAGTAATGTTACAAGAGGTTTTTTCCTGGAATTCTTATGGGCAACCAGTTAGTATATTCTTAAAGGTGGGGGGGGGGGGGGGGGAAGAAGTTGTGTTATTATTTTCTTACTGCCTGGACAGCCACAGGTACGGTACCCGGAATGTCAGAGCTGTCCATGTTTTATATGGATCTTGGATGCTGGGAGAGATACATCAGATAAAGAATGTCCATAAGTAACTGAGAATTGATGCTACAGGAAAGCAGCCTCCTGATGGGAGTTTGTTTGCACAGAGCTTTTGGCTGGGCAGAGGAAGAATTTGCAGGTACTAAAAGGCAGGGCAATACCAAGGAAAGCAAGAAAGAGAAGGTGCAAGAAGATAAAGGTGAAAATAAACATCTTATTTTACTCCTTTGACCTAATTGTTCTTCTCGATCTGAGAGATAAGATCTGGGGTGTGCTGATATAAGTGGGAGCCTTGCCTCTTCAGTCCAGACAGTATTTCCCCTAAGTGAATAAAATACTCCAGCTTAGACTTTTTCACACTCAGGGACATATCAGGGCACGCTTGTCAGCGTGTACCATACACATTATCTCCCTGCTTGAATTTCTTCCACTGTCTTTGATTACATCCCAGCAATCTTGTGATCTCTCACTGCAGGACAGCCGAACTGTGCAGTTTCCCCATGAATCCTGGGGCATGGAAGCAGGTTTGAAGAGGGGAAATCTGGCTGAGGTGAAATTTGCTCCCTCCTAGAAGTCATTAGCTGTAATTCTGTTGATTTGAGCAGCAGGACACACCCCTGAGCGATGTGATCTTTTCTCCTGAGAACCCAGCTAGGTGACACAATCAACTCTGTACCTCCCCACTTTGACACATTTAACTCCAGCTTTTCAGGAGTGTTCTGACAGTGTTTACCACCCAGTTTCTGTAACGTGTCTCACGTGATGCTCACTGATTAAGGGGCCTGGGTGTAAAGATGAGGCTTCTTTACTGCTGCAGGTTTTGGCAAAGGAAAATGCAGCTGAAGAGGAATGAGGGGATGGTAGCTCTGCTTGCCAAAGTTAAGGCTGTCCAGTTGTATGCTTCTGGTTAATATTCTGATTGAAATGGGTATCTTCTTCAATGGGCCTCCTCCATTAGTTCAGAGTCACCATCTGCCCCAAAGAAAGGATGATTGGAAGGATGATTTTTTCAAGTTCTTTCTTCTTCAAAATAGAGTGGGTTTTTTTCCCTTCAGATTACTTAAACTGAATTAAAATAAGCCTAAAACAAATTCTGAGCAAAAAGCTCCTCTCCTAAAGTGCAGAAAAGCCAAGAGGAGGATAGCTCTGAGACTCATTTTCTCCTTTCTGGTGCAAGGAGCACCAGACCATCCTGAAGTTTGTTCATCTGTTTTGTGCCAAAGAGTATCAGCCATGGAAGATTTCTGTATAGCTTGGAAAAATAATTTATTCCTTTCCAGCTCAAGTTTGAGAGAGACTGCTTCAGACTTGTGTTGCAGAGCTGGAGGGACAATCCAGGGAGAGCTATTCTCCAGCTTTTTTCATAGGAGCAGGAAGGGGTGAGGGCTCAGCTCAGGAGAAACTTCCTGTCTTTGCTTGTTTGTCCAACAGCTTTACTGATATCACTGGCCCAAGACCCCGTGCAAGGTCCCTGTTTCAAAAATCTGACCAATTCATGGGTAATTATCCAGGGAGCATTTTATGAAATCGTATTGGAATAACTCTGTTATCCCTTGGTTCACCAATTTTCCCATGTCAACAAGATGGGTGTGTTGAGCCTGCAGAATTCCTTTGTGCCATTAGCAGATCGTGCTAATCCTGCCGATTTATCCTGTGTGATAAACCCTCCCCAGCCAGAAGGGAGGCAGGCAGCAGGACAAATCCACCTACATCTGGTGGCTGCGTGGGCTCCAGCACCACAGCATCTGAAAACCTTGTCCTTGCAAGGAAGGGCGCTTCCGTTTCACAGCTGGGAAGCCGGGACATGTGGAGTCTTTTAAAACCTTGTTAAACGCCCATCAGTGTTTCTGGGCAGTGAACAGCATTAAAGACACGCTGTTAGTGGGGTCTGGCCCCAGCCTGGCTACCTGTGCCCTTCCCACACCCTCCAGACAAGGAAAAATACAACCCCGTGGTGGTAGTTTCCTTCTGCCCCTGTGCTTCACACGTTTTAGATCCTGAAATCTTAATCCCACAGGAGGAGCAAGGATGGGTTTGGAGCTAAGGAAAGATAGATGGACAGTGTGGGAGGTCCTTTGTCCGTGCTGGTTTTCCTGCTCCCGGGGAGGAGGAAGGAGTTCCTTGTGCCACGCTTTTGCAGGGATGTCTCTCAGTCAAGGAGCAGGTGAAAAGGGACAATTTTAGACAGATTATGTGAACTGTGAGCAACTGGGATGGGTGCATATTGTGCCTGGCAGTTTGTGATAAAAGAGCAGCCTGGCATTTTGGAGGAACACGCTGGTAGGCAGAGTGTGCTTTCATTTTCTTATGCTGATAAAGAAGCTCCATAAAGGTGTGGTTTACTGCTCAAATATCCATTCTGAACTGGATGTAACAGACTGTAAGTGTATCTAGTGACTAATACACCGATTGAAGAGACACATCTTACATTACACTGTAGGATTTTACCTTTACAATAGATGGCAGAGGTTGATAGGTGGCGATTAAATATTCTGTCCAGTTCACAGCTGCATTAAATTCATAAGCACAAAAAAAAATTACAGCTGAACAATCAGCAGACCTATTCACTCCTATTCATATGCCATCATTTTGTTTTCAGTTTGGTTTCGGGACCTCTTCCTAGGGTCTCTGATGCACAGAGTGTGCTCACACTGCTGACAAGCACCTTGTTCAGGCTCAGCTCTTCCCATGCTCCCTTTTGTAGCACCAGCCCAAGGTTCTTACCAAGTGTGTTGCTGTCCTTCTCCCAAAACTGAGGAGTCTGGCTAAAGATTTTTTTCATGTTTTTTTTTCCAGGAGAGCTACAACTCTGAGTGTGAGTTCGTGGAGAGGATCCACGAGCTGGGTTACAACACCTACGCCTCCCGTCTGTACCGGACTGTCCCCAGCAGGGCCGGAACCAAGCGCAAAGCCAGCGCTGAGAGACTCTGGTACCTCTCAATCAATGGCAAAGGACGACCCAGGAGGGGATTCAAAACCCGCAGGACACAGAAATCCTCTCTCTTTCTGCCCCGAGTGCTGGATAACAAAGACCACGAGATGGTCCGGCTGTTCCACACCAACGCGAAATTCCGGGAGAGTCTCCTGAAGGCCCCGAGCAAGAACCAGCGCAGAAGGAGAGGAGACTGAGGGGTTGGGAGGGAGCTCATGTTGGGGGTGGGAGGGACTGAGAGCCTTCAAAATGCTACTAAAAAAAACTAACAGCTGTGATTGTACGAGAGGCATTAACACGGACAGGTATCACACACTGTGTACTAGAACCGAAAACCACGTCGCCTGCTTTTAGCTATCGTAGGGTTGTTACCTGTGGGGAAAGAGATGGGAGAGAAACTGAGGCACACTCAAAGAGAAATTAGCTGGATGTAATGATTTCATCAATGACTTTCACGTTTGCTTTACTTAAAAAAAACCCAAAAAAACCAAAACAATATTTCAAGTATTTTCATTATAACTTGCCATAGGCTATTATCTCAGTGATGCTGTCCTCCCAGATCAGTGTTAAATGGGTGTTTAACACTTACCAAATTTATGTCCACAGAGAAGGTATAGCACTTTCATGGCTCTTCTGGCCATAAGAGGCTACATTCTTATTTTTACATAATACAGGAGTTAGAAAACCGGTGGTTTGTTTCATTTAATTTACATATATTTATTTTTATTTTATGACCAGCCATTATCAATTTACTTTTTCCAAGACTGTCCAAGAAAAGTAAGATCGCCAGCTTCTTCAAACATTTCAATAGATCTACACATTACCAGATTATCCTTGATTTTGTTAAACTAAAAATCCAAGATGCCTGACCTTGCTATTTAAATAAATGAATGGTGGTAAAGTGGCATTTGCATTAGTCAGGCTTTGGCAGTATAAATCTGTTTACCAACAGATGAATCCTCTCTTAGAATAGAACTCAAATGTGATGTGAGAGTAGGTTTGGCTTGGATATTGGGAAGGAATTGTTCCCTGTGAGGGTGCTGAGGCCCTGGCACAGGTGCCCAGAGGAGCTGTGGCTGTCCCCTCCCTGGAAGTGTCCAAGACCAGGGTGGACAGAGCTTGGAGCAACCTGGTATAGAGGAAGGTGTCCCTGCCCATGGCAGGGGGTGAAATGGGATTAAATTTAAGGTCTCTTCCAACCCAAACCATTCCATGCTTCTATGATTTTTCTGCGGTGATTCTGGAAGTTAACTTCTGCCAAGCTGAGGGGAGTCCCCACCACAGATTCAATTATGAGCAAGGGATTAAGCTTTAAACATTTTTCTTGGCATCCAGGAGATGACAGAGTAGTACAAAGACTGAGAAGTGCTTGACAAGCATAATTAATGGTCATTTCAGTGGGGTTTGGCCTTGTTCTTCATTTCCCAGAATTAGACCCTGACAGTGGGGCACTGGAGAAAGGAAAGACTGCACTGAAACAAATGCTCCATCTGAATTTAACAAAAGATCTGTGAGTTAAATCTGACATTACATAGAAACAGACAGGGGTGAATCCCATTCCTGGTCATATTGAGGAAAAAGGCCTTCTTGTGGGCTGCCTTTGAATATGCCCACTTAGATGTGCTCATTTAAAATTAGGGGGTGAAAAATCTGTGAGAGAGAGAAGTAAGATGAGCTCACAGAAGGAGGTGGCCAAGCTCAGGTTTAGCACTGCTTACATTCCTATAAAGGTAAAACCAGAAAGGTGTCTTTATACCGAATAACTTTTTCATTCCTTCCACCCTGGGACCTTTTCTGTAATATTCTAACAAATGTTAGAATATTACAGAAATGTTTCAATAAGAAAGTCAAAGTTCCTTGATCTCCTTTCTTCTTTATGCTGAAATAATGTATAAAGACCCTTTAATGGCATACATTAAATAATGGTGCACACAGTATAAGTTTGGGGAAGAGATTGGAAAACCATGACCCACGTTCCCTGATTTTCTTGCTTTTACAAAATAACCAAAAATAGTGATGGGATCTTCACAGCTTTAATCAGGCCGCCTCATGTCAGGAGCCACTGTGCAAAGAGGAAACAGAGAGACTGAAAAAGAAACAGAAGAATTCAGGTTTTCTGTTTGCTCACTGTCCCATCAACCCCACAGGGCCCAAATTGCTGCAGTCTCCAAGGTGCCTTCTGAAAGCTGGATGTATCAGGGAAGAAAATTAAGTTTTGCGTCGTGGGCATCAGGGCTGTTTTGGGGACACACCTCTGGGACTGCCAGCTCCCCTATCTCAATTCCCAGTTTCACATCCCACTAGAGGTGGGAGATGACTGGGCAGGAAGGGGGGATGCAGGGAGCACTCCCAGCTCTCCAGCTCCAGGAACAAAATGCAAGGGAAGGAAAGTGTCAGAAAGTCCAACTGGCAAGGGAAGACCCCATGCAGCTGAAGGTTGAGAGAGATTGCTCCCCTCATGCTTAGTTTCTAAATAAATAAATGAAAAATATTTATTTTGACCACTTTCAGATTTACTTCACCTTAACTCATAACAAAGCCAAGAGCTATTCTCAGCTTTCTCTCCCCTAAAATTGCTCTTGTAAAGTTACTGATTGCTTCAGGTATTTTTGATACAAACCTAATGGTCTGAAGAAAATGAACAAAATCCTGTTTCCCAGGACACAAGATGCATCTTCAACCCTGCTCCAAGTCTATTTCCTATCAAACATTTGCTCTTCACTCCAAGCTTTTCTCAAGGGCAACTTTTTTGTGCTGGCTGTATCCCTTGCTTTGCTGTTCCTCTGTTGTTATCAATTTTCCCTCTCATTCTTTTCTCCTGCCTCTCTTTTCCAGATGGCCCAGCTCCCTGCCATAAAGGATCAGCAGGTAACTGCCGTGGGTGATACAGGAATATCACTAATTACAAAACACCTGCTTGCTCCTGCCTTTCTTTAGAGCTGTATTTCATGCTTGTAGGAATATTGTTTTATTGACCACTTTCCCATAGGAAATCACAATGA
Source organism: Certhia americana (assembly GCA_018697195.1). Lineage (NCBI taxonomy): Eukaryota > Metazoa > Chordata > Aves > Passeriformes > Certhiidae > Certhia > Certhia americana. Next base: position 1,657,015 of record CM031861.1, on the reverse strand, counting down.
AGTTAAGCTTAACACGTGAATTAAATTCTTATTTCAGTGTTAGTTTTTGTCCCAACAAAGCCTAACATACTAGCACTGAAAAAGAAAGGAGAGGGGAGACAAAAGAAAAAATAATTAACTCATTGGACACAATGGCATTTGAACTACTGTAGGTAAGTGATGATTTTCACATCAACTTAAAATAATTTCATCTACATTCTTAGGATTTTTCTTTGCTCAGTCGCACTGCAGCAATTCAAAGGAGATGGCTTTGGGATTTGTCTTTTTTTTTTTTTTTTTCCCTATCTTTTAAGAAACATTAATGTTCTTGTTGAAAAGCTTTTCATTACAGACATTCATTGCTTAATATTCTTTTAGCAACCTTGAATTCCAGAGTTCCCAGACACTGACAGGCTGAAATCCTATTCATGATAATGATCCCAGTTTTATTGTATATCCCACTTTATTTATTTGGACCAGAACCATAGAGGGTACCTAACAGGAGGAAGTAGATTTGAGCTATTTTCACCTTAGGATTAAAACATCACTTAGTGCACATTCAGTAGAGTTGCCCAATTGGCAGGTATGAACAAGAACTGTATATGTACTTCCCAAAATCATCTTTCCAGGTTCCTCTTCTGCACCATCTCTTTCCCACACTTCACAAGGTACCTTTTCCTCATCTCCTTCACCTCCTTCCCATGGCAAAAGTCTTTCCATTGGTGCCATTTCTAGCACTTGTAGAACTATTTCCTCACAGTTTTGTACTTTTAAAAAACATTGTTCTGTAGAAATTGTACAAATTATGCAATTTTTTTTTTTTTTTTTTTTTTTTTTTTTACTGATACATTACTTGAACAGAGCTTGAATGTTATTGTCTTCTCCTGAGGCAGAGGGGAGTAAATTGAGGGGTTTTGGCAAAGTTTTCACTTACTTGCTTCCAGACAGAAGACACACAGCCTTGTCTGTGACTTCTTGATTTCTATCTGGAGCAGTTTTAGTTCCTTTAATCCTTGCTTTAGCCCATCATGGCTCTGTTCACTGACCTCATGCAAAATATCCTGGCATTTGGTGATGGTGTTGGGACTTCTGTGGCAGTCTCTTTGTAAAAAGCAAGAGTTGTGCTTGAAACATGAACAGCTCCCCCATGCCAAATAGCTAAGTCACATGGCAGGAGTTGTTTCCAAATTTACTCACAGCTTTTTTTCTCCACTTTCTAAGCATGGATTTTCCTCCTCTTTGAGCATCATTAATTTGCCATCATGAGATTATATTCTGGTAATTCTGTGATATTTCTGGTTCTTTGTTGCACCACTTCATAGAGGTCTGATATTCGTTTCTGCATGCCCTGCTCCTGTGTCCTGTTTGCCTCAGCAAGAGCAGCAGTGAACTGCATTTCTATTTGGAAACTGCTTCACAGTTATTCCCTCAGCATTTAGAAGAGGGCCTGGTGACATTTCTCAAGGTAATCTTATTTAAATACAAAGAATGTATGAAATCTGGTTTTCTCAGTCACCATAAGCATGAAAATAATGCTAGAGGGGATATTTTGTTCATACTCTTTAATGGCATTAACCAGCCCCAAAACCTGTTTAAATTCTTTTAGAATTTAAAAAAACAAAACCTGTTTTGAGTCCTTTTGAGAGCTCTTGGATTTCCTGCTTTACTTCCTGATGTTTCCACTTTCTTCTCTGCTTTTCTTCCACAGATGTACAACCCTCTGGAAAACAATAGGCAAAGAAATCCCTTTGGCCACACGTGTATTCCCTTTGGATACTTGCATGGGCCTGGTGTTGGAATGGGGCTGGTGTTAGTTCAACTATTCAGTTGACAAGGCTTAAGTGTGTCTCATAATTGTCTGAATTGAGGATGTGGTCACACCCCCAGCTTTCAGAAGGTGTTTTCCTATCCAGAGCAGTTCAGGATGATATAAAAGTCTCTACAACAAATCTGATATCCACCATTATATCTTCGATTCACAGCCTTGTCTGTAAACATGAACTCAGAGGAGCAGAAAAGTAAATATATTTAAATTGTGGCCAGGCAGGGCAATATATGAGATATCACAAAAAATGCCTTTGATAAAAGTCTCTTTGAGGGGCATTGAAAACCTTCTTCCTGAGCACCCTGCTACCACTGAGCATTGACATCCAACAGCTACTTCAGACCTAAACAATAACCCCAGAAAATAAAGCTGTTAACAACAACAATGAAGACTTTGAATCTTAGTGCTTATTTGTATCTGATATAAAGCACAAGATCCTTCATATTTGTGTGCCTGTGTATCTCATAGTAACATGGAATTTCCCTCCAGAAAATAACTGTATAATGTTAAAAATCAGGAATCTTTTTTCTGGTCTCAAAAGCTGAGAGAGAGCACTAAAAGAGAGAAGTTTGAGATGTACCTCCCCAGAAATGAATACAGAGAAATTAAGACAAACCTTTCTAAATTTAGTCATAACAAAATCACTGATTTGCCACATTGATACAGCAAAGATATTTATGCCTTTGGACCCAAAGCAAACGAGATAATTTTACACCCCTGGAATTGAAATGCTTCAGTATTAATTTCAGTATTAATTACCAATGACATGCTGAAGGCCTTGTAAAGAGAGGCATTCAGTTAACACAACTGGTTATGCATTGTTGATGTGCAGAATTGTTTTCTAAGAACCAAAGGATATCAGCTTATTACTCAGCCAAAAAGATTTTGACAGGAACTGCTGAGCTCTGTCTTACCAAAACAATAATCTGTGCACAGAGGGACCTTACTGACAGCTCTTCTTCTTCTCCTTCTTGGAATGCAAAATATTTTCCTTGGTAATAAATATTGCATTTTTCCCTAGTAGCCCCAAAAGAAGTACCTTTTAGCAGGAAAATACACCAGCAAAGAAGCCTTTACAGCCCAAACTATTCCATGGTTCTCTGTGGAGAGAAGAGGTAAGGCAGGGGAAAAGGATCCTAACCTGTCAAAACCAGGAGGCTGCAAAGCCCCAATGAGTCAGATCCTGGCAGATATTTCTGCATTTTCTGGAGCTGAACACATGGATGTGAACTGCCTTCACTCAACCCTTGATTTCTTCTGGTCTCCTCTGCTGTACAGACCTCCAGGGACTGAAGAGTTATTGTTTTTCCTCTGTTGTGTTAATGGCATTTTTAAAAATGATCATGGATTCTCAGCTGCTGCCAGGGGTGTTTTCCCAAGCAGCAAATTCATTCATTTGTCCCCAGGAAAACTTTGCAAGTGAGAGATGAGAAACTTGAGGGAGATCCCCTTCTTTGTGGTTGTTTCTCATGTTTTTCACTTGGTGGTACACAGCCTGAGAAGGCGCCTGGGATGGGAAATTAATGTTCTCACCCACACCCATGACGTGGACACAATCCTTAAACACAAACTGACCCAAGGAAGGAAACATTGCCAGCTGCAAATGTCCCTTTTTTATGGTGGCCATTAAGATGACAGCAAAAAAGAAGTGACCAGCTTCTAAAATATGAACAAATTCGACCCCAAAATGAATTTTTATTCATGAATAAAAGAAGATGCAAAAGTATCTAGGTGTAAAAATTTGACTTGAATTTGACTTGATTTTCTCCAATTTTAGGTGCCTTGCTTTTTGGATGTGCTCAGGAAAGGGTACAGCCCATAAGATGATATTGGAAAAGTTTATTTCAGCACCATGAATTATCAAAGCAGAGGGAAAAAGAGAGTGAGAATATGTACAAAACCCTAGGGAAATTTTGGAAACTTTTTCTCCTATGAGAACTAAGTAATAAAACAAAACTGAATACCTGATAAGGCAGCAGTTCTTTAGTCCACATATCAACCTCCTCTTCTATTAAAGATTTGCTCTCTTCCTCCTTGAATTTTCAGAGGTGAAATGCTTTCCAAAGGGAGAAAATGTATTGAAGTGATTGATCTTTATTTCTTTTTAGAGCTATCTTAAACAGTCCTTTGAAGTTTGCAAGTTCAAATGTCTCCTGTTTCCTTTTGGAAGGTTTGAAGGATTTGGGAAGGTGAACAAGCAGATCTATAATTACAGAGCAGTTGATGGTAACTGCCCTCCTTTGTGAGCATTCTCAGGCCACCTCCAAATTTAGATGCTTGAAGAGAACCATCCCGTTTTAGTCCTGCAATAGTTCAGATGCCACCACTGCATAGCAGAAGGGAAGCCTTTCTAAAATCCAGGGAACATCCCCTTTTTGGCCACTAAACATCAGGGGTTTTGTTCAAGTTCTTCACTTTACAGGTTAAAGAGTTGTTTTTTTTTTTCCCCCAGAGTATCAATCCTAAATGCTGTGGCGCCTCTCTTTCTGGAATGTGTGGATTTGAAGAACAGTGAGGAAAACTGTGAGGAAAATTTAGAGACATCCTGGTGCTAATGCAAATGTAAGAAACACAGGACAAGTGGGGGTGGCTGCAGAGCCCCTGGAGGGTCCAGCCCATGTGGGATGTGCAGTTCTACCAGCTTGGAAATATCTCTGGAAGTATCTATCAGCTGCTTGATTTGCACATCTTTGTCTTAAAAGAAAGAAAATTAGGTCTGATAGTATCAAAATATCACAGGATTTCACACTTTGAGCTGAATGTCTGTTTCATTAGGGAATATTCTTTTTCTTTCATTTGGAAATAATCTTCTGTTGGGAGTATTTCATGTAGGTTTGGTTATTCTGTCCAATAATACATCATATGTATATGGTACAACACCAGCCAATAGTTTGTCTAAAATCAATTCTTATCTTTAGAAATTCCTCCTTGCATGGATTCTGGAGGGGGAAATGGGCTCATTCACCAAGTGTGACCAGAATTCAGTGCCTTCAGATGCTTTGTTAAGCAAGAATCTACTGCAGGTTACAGCTCCAGCTTCCTTTAGTGTTTCTACGAGGAAAAGCCACAGAAATGTTACTTTATGGTGGCAGAAATGAGCTAGTCTGAAAGAAGTCCCCTGAGACAGTGTCACCAGAGGCTAGGTGACACACTCTGCTGGGCACAGCATAGCTGTCGTGTGACCCTGCATGCCTGCTTTACTCTGCAGACATTGGAGGCTCACAGGCATGTGCTGCTCAGACCCTGAAACCAACTCAAAATTATTCTTAAATCCTTCGACATTTTTTCGTGGCAACACGGGTCTAAAACTACAGCAGCAGAAATGAGTTTATTTGTGTCCCATAGCCTGTCTGCTCCGAGTATCTGTTACCCATTTTCAGTAGTGCATATGGAAAGAAAACCCTCAGGATCAGATTAACTCTTTCTTTCCCCAGTTCTGAATGAAGAATGAAGCTGTATTTCCAGTGTTTTACTGGAAATGTGTTCAAAAATAGCCACAAAATAGCTGAGATTCTCGATTCTGTTTCCAGAAGGGGACCAGGATGGTAAAACAAAGCTCTTCAGAATTGAGTCAGAGTGGTCTAACAAGACCTTAGAGAGGTTAGACAAGAGTTTGCTTTCTTGATAAATCTTGGAGACAATCTAGGTTATGTTCCATGTAAAGAACTTGATGGAATAAACATCATGTTTAATAAACAAAGGAATAATTATTCTTTACTTTAGAAATTAAGCATTTGGTTAAAAATCTATGGGAAGACCGAAAAACACGTTGTGCCTCTCTTCCATGCAACGTTGATGAAACAGAATCAGAAAGGAGACATGGGCAGGTAAAAATGCAAAGAGAGAGAAGAGAAATACTCTTACAACTTGAGCCGCTCCTGTGGGACCGTTTGCTCCATGAGACAGATGGAGGAAAAAGAAGGAAAAGAAGCAGGGGCAGTGGGGAAGAAAAAAGAGAATCAGTTTAGAATACTGTCCTGGAGAGCCCTGCTAGGTGAAGCCAGTAGTTTTTTAACCTGCACACACTTGCAGGACTGAAGCATTTTATCTGGGACAAACAAAATGAATATTTTCACACCAATGACATCGTCCACTTGTCAGTGTGACACTTGGGTTTCACTGATTTATGAAACAAACTCGTACTTTCTATTTGGTTATTTCTATTTGGTGGTGGCAAAGCAGGGATGTATTTCATGGATGCAAATCCATGTTTTCAGCTTTGGGGGCACATGTGTGCTTGGAGGCACCACAGGAAGGGAAGGGAAGTTCGTGTTATTCCTGGAAATGTTGGGATGAGGCTCTTGGAGCCCATCATGGCAGGAGACCCAGGTCAGTCCTCCAGGTGCTGGAGGGAGCAGAGCTGGCATCTGTGCTGGTGAGGAACTAAAATAAACCCAAATAAACCAAATGATAAGCCAAGGAAAAGGCTGCTCCCATCCCCACTGGGTACCATGTCTGTGCAGGAGTTGGGGCAGTAGAACCAGGATTACATTTCAGGAGCTGGCTCAGCTTTACAACCCCACTCTTCAACCTTAGTGCTAGCAAAAGGCAGCATTTTCAAATAATTCTGCATTTCAGAGAGGAGATTTTCTTGCTCTTGCAAAGTTACAAGCTTGCCAACGGTTCCAGAACTATTGGGGTGAGATTTCTTTCTCCTTTTTGCTCCCAACAAAAGCAAAGGTAGGTTTCTCCCTTTCTGGCTGATTTTTGTGCTAATCTTCACATAGCTTCAGTACACTTGTGAGAGGGGAAGTGGTTTGAGCCAACTGAATTAATTGCAAATTGATTTAATGGGTTCAGCCACTGAATCTGAGTAACCAGGGTTTTGAATAACTGAGATACTTTTCAGTGTAAGCAATAAATGCCAGGGATAGAACTGTATTATAGGCAACAGAGACTATGAGTGAGCTTTGGATAATCAAGATTCTACTTTGTATCATGTATACTTTGGCAGCAGCTGATTCCTGTAGGAATAAGAAAGTAAGAACATGTGCAAACTGCAGCATGACACTACCACTGTGACCTCGTCAACAACTTCAAGGTCATCATTAGAAAACCCTTCAGCTTGTTTTTTTTTTTGGCCTGGTTACACGTGGGTTGTTAAGATTTATTACAATCATTGCTAGAGAACACCTGCTAAATGTCAAAAGATTCCTGGGAATCTTCAAGTGTTTAGCTAAGGCAAAACTGCACCTTTTACATGGCTTTTGAGAACCCAGCCTGATAGAATACAGCCCAGTTCCCACTGACTCAGGGTATTTTATGATTCTGATTCTATGATTTGGTCATGCCCTAAAGCAGAAGCATAACCACGAGTAGTATTCAAACAAATTTGCCCTCCAGACAAATTTACCACTGTCTAAAATGATCCATTTTTTGTTTCCTGGGATGTCTGATACATTTCATGCTCTGAGTAAGGACCAGATCCTTGGCTGTAATGGCTTTGCTGAAGCTGAGCACTTAAGCAGGTGCCTAAGGACTGTTTAAATGTATTGGAAAAATTAGATTTGACTTGTGAAATTTATCCTAAATAAACATGGAGAAAGAACCTTAAGTTTCTAGAGGTTTTTACTGAAAGTCACTGCGTGTCTCCTTTGGCTGCACTGCAGTGTTCCTCCCCTACATCACCATTTTATTTTCAGCTCAGCAATTCTTTCTTTTTCTTTTTCTTTTTTTTTTTTTTTTTCTTTCTTTCCCTGAGCACTGAAACTCTGTCTGCTTTTCAAGACTAATATATGTCCCCTGAGTGAAGGCAAGGCTGTGATTCAAATCAAGGGTTCTGTTGACATTATAATCCTTAGGAGCACAGCTGGAGCATTTCATGAACGGTAGCAAAGACCCTCCATTGATTTACTGCCTTGGTATTCCATCAGGAGTCCATGTTCTGTGTCGTTGGCTGCAAGACACAAAAAATAACTCGGTGAACTTCTAATTAAGGCGTTCAGCTCCTTGCCTATCTCGTAAGAAAGGAGCTATGCTATATGTGAGATGCTGCTGCTGGTTTTATGGATTCTCCCCTATTTTTATAGCAGGAGGACTTTAGGCCCTAAGAAGGTCCTGTGGGCTATAAACAGGACAAACACTAAAGTCGCTCCCTGACCCTTCCAGTAGTGTGGGATGGCAGGAATTTCCCTCTGTCTCCCTCAAGCTCTCTCCAAGTTCCTTTACATCCCGGTTTTACAGAAACCTTTCTCTGCCTCATCGTTCCTCAAGCAGAAAAAAAAAAGGACTCCTTGAAGCCAAACAGGGACCCACATCTCTGCTTCTGGGCATGGTCTGAACCCTTCCCTTCCCTCAGGGCCAGTCCCCAGGCACAGCATGCACGAGAGCAATTTGGGAGCCGTGCTCTTTCTTGTCTCGCCCCTCGCTCCCAGGCCGTGCTGCCAGCCCCCACTGACCTGAAGATGAGAGTTCCCTAGATTGTTTCCAGCTTGCCCCGCTGAATGAATAGCCCCAGCAGTATTTTTGGGGTGGTGACTCACCACAAAGTCATGAATGGCCCCTTAAGAGACCATCAAAAGCCCCCTGGTAAAAGGTTTTCCTTGTCCTACACTCCAACACGTTTTCCCAGTTCATTGTCCAAGCAGAGTGCTGGGACTTAAAGGGCAGCAGAGGAGAGATGCAGCCCCTGATCTGACACCACTCCTGGTGATCCCAGCCTACAGCAGAACAGCAAGAAAAGTCTTCCCAGTCATTGCAGGGGCTGCCAAGGTGTCAGCCACGACCTCCACCTGCTCACCTGCCTGCTAATCCCAGTGGTACTTCAGGCAGATAAACATCATGGAAATGCCAGGGTTTAGGGATAAAGGTGTCTTGGCAGGTCTGGTATCAAGTGTGTCAGTCATATTTTCTTTTTTTTACCTTTGGGAAGCACTTCATAAACTTTACTGATCTTCTCAAAAATAATATCAAGATGCCAGGGATCGTTATTACAGTTCCTTGTACCTCCAAGTGTGATGAGATTCAATGACTTGGGAAGGACCAGAGAAAAACTGGTGTTGATGCATGGTCTGGATTCAAAAGAGGGTTCGGAACAGCTGTAAGCTCTAGAGTTGTGTTATTTTGGACAGAAAGACAGCTGTGAAAAGGAAAAATGGCATATGTCCATTTTTTTGCCTGAATACGTGGCAGGAGGCACAGTGCTTTAATAGGAGGTGTTGCCTGTTTACCTTCCCTCATCTCTAACATTTGTGTTCTTCAGGCACCTGCACTGGGCTCGAAGCCTTGGTAGCATCTGGGTTTCTAACTTTCCATCTCTTACTGAGCCAGAGGTGCAGCTGGTCAGAGCTCTGCTAAAACCATCTGATCAGAACCTGCCCAGATGCCTGCTGACACATCCAAGAGCTCAGTGACACAAATCCTGCTGAAAAATTCTTTGCAGGGCCTATTAGTGTTTTATCTGAGCTGCATTTCTGGGCCTGGTTACTCCAGGAGGTGGATCATGGTAATAGGAAAATGTTCGGGAACTGCCCTGCCATGAGCAAGGCTAGGTCCCACCTCAGCAGCAATCCCTCCCTGGAGGTGGTCCCCCAACCACATCTTCTCAAAGCTGGGCCATTAGAGACAAGAAATGAGTCAAAGGAAAGCTCAAGACAAAACTTATGAGCCTGGAAATCTCACAGGGTGAACCAGAGCAGAACTCTTTTGTGTTCCTTTCAGTGCTGCAGGGTGACAGAACAGGTTTAAACCCTGCAAGATGTGCAATTCTCCTGACAGAATTTCCCAGTTTGACATCCCAGGGTGGCTCTATATCCTGTGAGAAGCTGGAAAAGTGTCTGGCAGCACCAGGCAGGACCGTAAGAACAAAATCCTGTATGTTTGTGGACTTGTTGCAATAATTTTTATCCCCATCTACTTGCCATGAACAACTGAGTGGAGAGAGTGGCTAAGGACAGAAAGTCTGGGTTGCTGCTTCATGATTTAGCTGAAAACATCTCTCAAGAAATGTTCAGTACATTCCTTCTGAAACTGTTTAGCTGTGGTTCCTCTCACAGGCATGAAGAGGAAGTGCTCTCACCATAGCTCACTTTCAGAACAACAAAAGTTTTCTAGTCCATGTATGGCTAAAGACTAAGTGCAGTGAAACCATGAAGCATTCCAGTTATTGCTTCTTTAAAGGAATATCTTAACATTGTTCTTGTCCAACAAACTAAATATTGCATTGTATTAATTTCTCTTAGGGCCCTGATTTCAATTTAGTGAGAAAAGTGGTGAAAAAAACCCCCATGATCTGATATTAGCAAAATAAAGCCATGTAAAATAAAGAGAGTGTGAGGTTTATGACTGCTTATTTGGTGGGGCTGGGGTTATCCAATGGGAGAAATACTACCAAAATCCAGTGAGATATGGTTACCACACAGGAATCCCAGGAGATTCTGTTACCACGCAGGAATCCCATGAGACAGTATTATCAAGAAGGAATCTGTAGTATTCAGTTCACCACAAGGCAGTAATATTAGATTTTTAGAATTAAATCCTGTGGTATCTTGTTTTATAAGAGTTGTCATAGGAGGGACAGAGAAAAATGCAATGGAAGAAAGATGCCTCCCTGGAACCTGAGCTGGGAGCCTTAATTGTTACACTGATTTCCAGCTGAAATAAAACATCACAAATTTTTCCTCACGGTCCAGGGATATCTTTACTCCACATGATATAAATAATTTATTAGTGAAATATGTTTTAATTTTTTTTCCTTTGCTTTTACAAAATACAGATTCCAGCATTAAGATGCCAAGGCATGATTATTTTTGATTGGCGTATATATCTTTGCATTTATTTATTTGTAATGAGTTTACTTTTGCCATGAGCAGTACTGTTTTGTTAAAAATGTGTGAAATGGCTGTTTTACATCAGCCCCAAGCAAGTTTGTGAGCTGTTCAGAGCAGTGCCTTACACTGCAGGATTTTGTGATGCCTCACACCACTTTGCAGTGTTTGAATGACACAGAAATGTTAGAGAAATGTTTTACTCAGTTTTTGTTGTTGTTGTTGTTGTTTTTTGTTGGGTTTTGTTTTGGTTTTTTTTGGTAGCAACAATGGCACAAGAAGGGACTGGGCATTTATTTCAAGAAGACCTGATTTAATTTCAGCCTCTCTTAGGAGTTTGGCCATGACATCTGTGAGCTGTGAGAACCTTCTGGCAGTGATGGAGAGGGTTCTCAGAAACTGCTGCCAAAAGACCAAGGTCTATGCTGTTTTCACCTGATAATAACAGGTAATTCTGAATGCTCATCATTTTTTAAATAAATGTACCATTTTGCCTGCCTGTATCATGGGGTATCTGCATCAATATTTAATCAGATAAAACCTGGTCAAGGACAGAAGTCGCTTATACATAAAGAGTTCAGTGTGAAGAGACAGATCAATTTCGTGATTAGCCTGAATAAAGGCGGAGTACGTGTTAAATTAGGGCCCCAAACCAAATTCTAGTTGTACTTTTAATTCGTCTGTACTTCTAAATAGATTGTTTCCTAGAGAGTTCTCTGTGCTTTGCAGGTGAGGGACACACACAGTGAGTCACAAACTCATGTGGCTCCACACAAACAGCCACAAACCAGTCAGGATGGTTCACCTCCCCAAGGCTGATTTTATGGACAAGGGAGACAGAAAAAGGCAGGACTTTAGGTGAGAAGTGAGAAGAGGAAACCTATTGAAAGGAGAATTGCTAAAACACGCTGGGAAATTTTAAAAAGGAAAAGCCAACAAACGTGGGTGCTGTGGATTGAGACCCAAAGCCATGAAGTGGCCTTGAAGATTCCTGTGTCTCCTTGGATCCATCAGTGTGACACTGGGCCCTGCACCCTCCTGGCTGTGCTGGCAACACCCGTGTCACCCGTGGGACACTGCCAGGCATTCCCAGGGCTCTTTGATGCTGCGGAAGGGCATGTCCCTGGCATTCAGCTGTGCTCACAACAAGCCAAGGAAAAAGAAAAGGAGGTGGCAGGAAGGAATATAAAACTCAAGAGGCATTAGCCTGTTTGCTGTGTTTGAGAATTCCTCTGCTTGAGTGCCTGGGAACAAGAAAGCGGGTGCAGCTGAATGGCAGGCTTAAGGAAAAGTCAGTTCAGCTTCAGAAGAGGGTGTACAAACACTGATCAGATCTTAGCCCTAAAAGACATAATCAAACAATGCTGTGAGCATGGAAGACCTCTGAATGTGCTAAGTGGACCATTAGAAAACACAACACCTATAGTGGGGATGTTGGTGGCACAGAGGTACCAGGAAGATTACACAGAGAGATTACTGGTGATGACAGACAGAGTAGTTACTGGACCCACGCTTGGAGAGATGCAAATCACAACCGCTGGTGCTTTTGTGATAAGGATTTCGACCCCTAGGTAATGGTTTGGGACCATTAGTTCACATACCGTGGCTTTACCCGTGGATGCTAATGGATTGCAGCCCTGGGAATGGGAGGATTGCATCACCTCACGGTCCTGGGGCTGCTGAACCTCCCTCCGTGGTCTCCGTGAGCAGCTGAGGGCACCCCACACACCTCTGCTGCACTTTTGGCTCAGTGTATGACACGTACCTCTGCCCAGAAGCCTATGGAAATTTCAAGGGGGAACATAACCTGTGAATGAACATATAATGAAATTCATTCTCCACGTGCAGTGACCATTTATTCTCACGTGTTGCTACAAGAAAGAAAAGTCAAATGACTGAATTGTCTTGGAAGGATTAATAAAATCAGTACATTCAACATCAAGCTGAGAGCCAGGACAACAGTTCATGGATTTCTTGAAACAACCTGTCAGGGAAATCTCACCTGTATTTATGTAGCATTTCACAAAGTGTGTCTCATCCTGCTTAGCTAAATATCTTCTGCTTGATATAGTGTGCTTCTTTTTGCTTCTACTGCAAAGAAATCATTCTCGCCTTCCTCATTTCCCACAAATGACCCTCACTAGTGTCAATCTCACCAGCAGCACCTCCTGTGCTTCCCTGCAACACATATTTCCAAAAGCTTGACTTGGGAGCCGCCAGTTTTGGTAGGAGTGGTGTTTCTGCAGAGACAGTCAGCGGACTCAGGCAGAGTTTCAGAGCAGCCTCCATGGCAAATCACAGGATTGAGACTTGGAGCAGAAATTTGGTCCTGAATTTGGTTTGGGATTTATTGCCCAGCAACTTGGAGCACAGCGAATCAGCAGCTGGCTCTCTAGCCAAAACACACCGGCAAACAGAGCAAAACTGTCATGGTAACAGTGACACAGAGCGTGCTGCAGTGGCACCCTGGTCTCCAGAGGGAATTCCTAAGTGGTACCACAGTAAAAATTATGGCTAATAATAACCTTAATAGTAACTTTTGCTGCTACTAATAATAGCAGTAATTATATTTATGCTGTAACAACAGCGAGATATATTTGGCTGGGATTTGGTGATTCCAAAATGCTCTTTAAATGTGTCTGGCAGATTTCTTTTGTGACCTCTTTGTTGAGGTGTTGCAGCTCCTTCAGCAGTGTAGGGTTAGTCCGAGAGCAAAGGTGTTCTGCATTTTTTCCTCTGCAGGGGATGGAAATGGCATTCCCTTATCCCTAATTGTCACGGAAGTTTTGGAAATATGTAACTTCTAGTATTAATGCAAATTGAAGTAATATTTAATAATTTAAATTTAAGTAACATAAATGACATAACTACAGTGTTGGTGACGCAGGAGTAGCACCACAGCAGGGCATCCCCAAAAGGGAAGAAAGGAGTTCCTCAAGTCACTTTGCCAACATGATCAAATCAGGATCCCTTGTATTTGGGAACTGACCCTGCAGCCTGTGTCCACGTTGAGTTGAAAGCACCAGGAGAATTGAGAATGGGTTGCAAACCATCTCTCAGCCTTGGTAAAAAAGAGTGGCTTCTTGCTGCTGCTAAATAACAATCTACAACAGCATGTGTGAGGTTTGTCCCCGTGGTTCTGAATTATGATTGAATGTACAAAGCTGGCACAGGAGGGAGTTTGGGGGTAGTTTTTTGGATATCCACTCTTCAATTTGCCTGCTGCAGTTCAGATAAACTACTGTGATGGCAGAGAGGCGTGGAGACAAACTTTCTAAGTTCTGTCAAAATATTGTATAACACTTGCCAGCACAGTTCTTCTCCCCTCTCTCCTTCATATTCCTAATTTTTCAGCAGTGGCCCCGGTCAGTGTGAGAAAGAGCAGGGAAGTTTCAGAGGAAAAGGAAAAGATGAGACCTGACTGTAGGTGCAACACATCGTCGTGCTCTTGTTAAGGATGACACTTCTTGCCTCCACAGTACTCTTAGTGAAAATTGTCACTGCTACCAAAAATAACATTTTATTACATTTTTTTTGGCTGCAGTTCAGTGAGGACTTCCAGGCAAACAAACAGGGGAGCTCCAAGGGCTCCCCACCTCCTGCACACTCTGACACCTTCCAGTCCCCAGCCAGTGGGATTTTTCCTGGGGCCACAGTCCCTCACTCGCCAAAACAGGGTTCTGAGCCAGGGTTTCCATCCACCCTCTTAGCCTCAGGTAGTGCCCACTCCAACAAACTTCCACCTTCCCTGGGGTCCTTCAGCTGACAGGATCTTGAGGATTGGTCTGATGTCTCCAAGGCTGGCTCTGCTTTGGCACAGAGCTCTAGTTCCCAGAGGTCCTGGCATGATGTCTTGGCCATTTCCAGCTGCCCTCATTCTACAAGTCAGCCAGCAGCTGAATTTTTCCATCCTGTTTCTGCTTTGACTGTGACTAAAGTCTTAGAATTAATTTTTTTTTTCCCAAAAAAGTAATACTGAAGATGATAGTGATAATACGTATGGTGTTGCAGGCAATAGAAATGGCATTTTATAGTAAGACCTATTGTATCATTGTTATGTTATTTTGTCTTCCAGTCCAAGAAGTGCTCATAAAGACTCCAATGATTTTCCTTTTTCTGAAATCCTGCATTTGAACTTCAAGTGACAAGTAACCTCCTGCTGTGCTGGTCCAGCAGCTCTCAGGAATATAAATTTGCAAATTAAAAACTGGATAGGCAGGAGAGGGAAAGAAGGAAGATTAACTATGAAAATATATATATATATTTTAATGACAGAATCCTTTTTCACCCAATACTGGTATCCAAATTTAGTTTTCAACCACTGAAATAAATGGATACTCTGAACACTCCAGATATCTTTGTAACACCTCTTTCCAACATTATGAAATTTCATTAGGGCAGCCAAAAATATTTGTTTCCCTGTTCCAGAGCCGTGCTAGATGGCCGTGAGAGCACTGAAACCCTGTGATTTTTGCCTGACTCTTTAAATACAGAATAAACTGCATGCAGTGTGTCCCTGGCAGGTCACTGGGAGCACTGCTGGGCTCCTTTTGTGGAGGAGGGTGTGCTCCAGGGGTTATTATAAGACTCCAAGACTTTGGGGTTCATGGGGCTTTTTCTGGCCGTGTCACTGAGTGGAATATTTTGTGACTGGATATAGCACGTGGCAAATAGCACAGCAATGACTGCACAGCACTGTCTGAATTCCCTGGGCAGGGAGTTTTCCCTTCGTTATGTGTCGTTCCCATCCCACTGTCCTGACTCCAGCAGCTCTCGTGTGCATCCTCCATTCCTGCTGATATCCATAATAATGCACGTGGAGGTTTGTATCAAAATAATCATCCTCTGGGGGTGTGCTCTGACGTAAAAACAGCAGCGTCTCTGGTAGGGATCAGACTTTGTGCAGTCACAGCTTGTTTTGTTTCATGCCATTATCCCGGGAGGGAGTGTGGAAGTGAGCTCAGTGACACCTCCCATGCAATAATCCACCTGATATTTCAGGTGTATGGTAGCAAATGGAAAACATCCGGGAAAAGCTGTTGGGATGTGCTCTGCTGGGATGTGGCAGCCAAGAGGTTTTAGATGGCCATGCTGTTGCACTCAGCATTTGTAGGACACACACATTCAGGAGGGACACTTGGCTGAGTTCCAGTCAATGGAGGGAGTCACAAGTTACTCCTGGAAACTATTAAAAATACCAAAGCCATCATTCTGTTGTTGTCTGCCTCATTTAAGACTGTTTTTTCTCCCCTCGAGACAATCTTCAAATTGTTAATTTTTAATTTGCATTTATCTCATTCTGCTTATTAATAAGCAGTCCCAAGCCAGGTAAGTATCTGAGCTAATTCCCTGGGGATCTCTTCCCGCAGGGCATGTTGGCAGGTTGGAAACTGCACATTTTCCTGGTCCAAAGATAAACGTATTCTGAAATGCAAGAAAATTAATAATCTTCACTGTTCATTGCTGAGAACAGAGGAGGCTACGTGGCTTCATGGAGCAAATTGACCTCAGAACCTGGTCCTGTTGCTCTTTCACCTACAGGACCAAAAGCAAACCCTGTGGGAAATGTGCTCTCAGATCAGCATGAGGAAT
Organism: Certhia americana; assembly: GCA_018697195.1. NCBI lineage: Eukaryota > Metazoa > Chordata > Aves > Passeriformes > Certhiidae > Certhia > Certhia americana. The sequence continues at coordinate 1,640,854 of CM031861.1, read as the reverse complement.
CACCCAAAAGGAGATGAGCAGTTTTCTTTTGCATGTAATTTCTTAAGGTGCATGGATGAATTCGTGTAGAGCTGATGTTTCTGTACCTCTCGAAGATTTTTCAGTGAAGTGAGAAAGATGGGAGTAAAAATAGTTAATATTAAAAGGGTTGACTAGAACAAAGCTGCTCTTGGGCCTGGAATAGCAAGGGGAATTAAATGATTAAATCAAAAATCAAGCCATGCCATCTCTGCTGGTTTCTTGGTGTCAAGGGGATTTTTCCGAGCAAGGATCATTCATCCAAATCTTATTTACTTGTAACTCGTGTGATCCGAACTTGGAGTGAGAATTGGCTCCCATTGTGATCTGCAAGGCCTGTGATTCAACAGCACAAAGAGAGTTCATAACAAAACCTCTGGCAAATCCCCTGGACAGGTCTGCTGACAGATGACTGACATTTCTGCTGACAGGTAACTTGTTTTACACACTGCTGCAATATGTTCCTCAGCTACAGAGCTCAGCCATAGACCTTCTCAGCTTTGCTTTCCAAATGAAGGGGAAGAAAATACATTTTACCTGATGTGCTGCTGCTGTCACTACCCTCAAACAAGACAGAATTTGGTGAGCAGCTTCCATGCTGGTTGATCTTCAAGCTCTAGAGCTATTACCTGTGCATAGCTCATGGCTTGCAGTTTGCTCTTCAAAAACTCACTCATCAAAAGCCTACAGATGTTTCTGGCTGGCTCCATCAGGAGTAATGTCATGCTGACCTGGTTTTATACCTGTTTTTAGGGCTTTTTTGTATGCCAGAGTGAAAGATGAAGCTGTTGCCACTGCTAATACCACCGGTGGTATCAGGAAAGCAGAGGATTTGTTTCACAGTTATGACACTAAAGGTCAACTGGAAAAGCTGGTCTCCTGCATGCTCGGGGAGGTTATGGATTGTACAACTGTGTCCGTATATGTTCTGACAGGTTCTAAGTGGTGCTTTGCTAGGGACTTTTAAAATTTTGCAATACACGTCATTTGCTTACAACAGCCAGTTTTCTTCACTTTGGCCACGGGTAAAAAATGATTCATGCAAGAGAGGCCACATGTTGAACAGATTGGTGTAAACCAACTATGCTATGTTCGAAGTCAGCTAAAACATTCTCACACAAAAAGTCAACTTAAGCTACTATTTCCCACAATAACAATAATAAAAATAAGCTTAACAAACACTTACTCTGATTCTCAAAACTCATTTTCTATTATGTTTCCTTTTACCAGTTTTGTTTGGCAGAGTGCCAAGTAATGTCTCAGCAGAAGTATGTGTGTCATAATCTGACAAAAGGAAAAAAATGTATATTTTTAGTTTTGAAGTGTTTATAATTTCAATAGGTAAAAAGCAGACAGGACAAGGAAGCACAAAATAGAACATGCAGAGATGTCAGCAGTGAGTATGAAAGTATCAGACTGTGAGTTTCAGCCTAAGAGTGAGCCTGGCTGGGAATAAACGTTTCCAAAGACCAACATTAGTAACTGGAACCTCCTGAGTGTATTTCTCCAACTGAGTTCTTAGCAGACTTCCCTCCCAGGTTTTGCTTCAAACTACACGAGGGTGAGGAGTATGGGCTAGAACACATTTGCCCCCCAAAAACCATCTTCCCACAGTCCCATCCCACTGAGTCCTGCTCTTCAGAAACACAAACTCCAGTGGTGCTCCCGGGGGCTCCTCACATCTCCACCTTCTCAACTCATCCCACCACCCAGTCAAGGGTGATGTCTGGGAATGTAACTTCCACAAAGAATGCTTGCTGTCCTGAGAAGGGATGAGGGAGTAAAACAGCTGCAGGCAAACGGAACAGATACAGGAAAATAGAGGACAGTGAAAAACAGGATGCAGCCAGAAGAGTTGATCATGAAAAGAAAAAATATAGCAAAGAAAACTGCTGGAAAAACAGAGTAGTAGTAGCAGTAGGGCTGGGAATTTTTGCTCTGGACAGCACACAGTGAAAGAAAAGCATGGAAAAAAGCTGCAATCTGGGAAACAGGTTGAGAAGCAGAAGATTCAGTATATTGTCTGGACGTGTTGTTTCACCTGAGAGCTGTTCATATGCTGGGAGAACAAGGGAATGGCTTGCCATGACCACATCAGGTTGCTTGGTGAGTGGCCTTGTCTCCCAGAAGGCCACCCCACCACCTCACAGCTCTGCAGTGGCATTGCAGGAACATCAGCCCATACAGAGCAAACAAATCAAGCACAGCAGCTCAGAAAGGGCTGGGATGGCACTGAATGGAGCACCCAGAAAGTCAAAGGTGTGGGCCTTGATCCCCCAGCTCTCCTGGGCACAGCAGTGGCTGTATGTGAGCACTGTTTTCATGAGCTGGAAGTGTGAATTGCAACCTCTGAGCTGCTGGAGCCCTACAGGAGCCACACAGACGGGCACAGCCGTGTCCTGTCTGGTCTCTGCTTGGCACGGAGATATGGCACAGCACGAGCTGCCCAGCAGCAGAGGGAGTCACTGCTGGAAGCACCCACACCCATCCCAAGCCAAGCCGTGCCCAGACCCCTCGCTGAGCCCCCCAAACACACCGGAGGGAGGGCTCTGTCGCCTTTGCTGCCTGCCCAGTGCTGTGGCTGCACTCCACTGCCCCTCTCCACTCCGGAGCAAGGCAGCACCGCCGAGATGAGCAGGATTTGATGCCGGCCAGGTATTGCCAGCCGCCAAGAGCCCGGGCACCCAGAGATCACACAGGCCAGCTGCAAACAGGGAGGGCAGAGGAGCGCGGAGAGCCGCTGGCTGCTGGCTGGGTGTGGGTATGCGCGTTATGCAGGAGGCAGAGGCGGCACGGAGGTCTCCCAGCGAGCCCGGCATTCCAGGCAGCCTCCTCTCCCCTCACACACGGAGGCAATGGCAGAAAGCTTTCCCAGGCTCTGCCCTTCTGCAGGGCGCTGGCTGCTTGTCCTCCAAAAGCGTCGTCATTGGTGCTGGGGTGCCTTTTCACGGCGTCTTCATAGCACGCAAACAGGGTGAAAGGGGGTTTTTCCTCATCATGTCCTTCTCTGCACCCCTTCCTGTACAGCCCCCCTCCCATCCTTCCAGACCACAGGGTCTCAGTGAAATATTTGCCTTCAGGAGAGAAGCTCATGAGCAATAACTTTCAGGGTCATTTACATCTATTTACTGGAGTTAATAAATATGTAAATTGATTTTTCAAGTGTGGACCTAGATCCCTTTAGAAAAGCAGCCACAGAGCCCAATTTGGATGCCTGCTAAACCAGTGCAAAATAATGCTGTAAAGATTCTTTCTTCTCTTCCCTTTTTTCTTCAGGCTGGAGCCTGGGTATGGACCTGAATTCTGTGGATCCTTTCTTATTTTTTATACTTTAAACCTAGAAGAATTTGGGAACAAGAGCTGTCTGAACTGTAACATCCACACATGCTTTTTAGGGAAGAGAGCCAATACAGCGATAGAGACACTTTACCTGGTTTAATATCCAAATGATCGCTGGGAAAGTGTCCACCAGGAGAAGACACATAGCAGCAGAACATGGCATGATATTGAAGATTCAGAATTAATTATGGGATGATCTGGAGACACCCAACTCCCCTTCCCTGCCTGAAAGCTGATGGTACATGAGAGGGTCAGTTCCTCTCTCTGGCCTAGACTGCCTGACACTGATTTTTTGCTTCCATGGGGAATATCCTGCTTTAATGTTTTCCTGTGGCAATAATTTCTGACTGACAATGTCTGAAAGTGAGCATCTTCCACCTATCATTTACACCTGGTGCAAACTGGAAGTGGTGTGGTTCTGCTTTGCCTCCATCCCTGTGGGTTTGTTTTTTTTTTTTCCCCAGGTGCAGACAAGAAAAACCAGAGGGTTTTGTAGCAGCAGGACCAGGGTTCCAGAGGTAGCCTGCACACAGGCTCACACACACATGAATATAGACAACTTGAAAGCAAACCCAAACCTCATTGTCTCATTCTTAGCTGGAAACTCCTTGCTTTTCCTCTCAGAACAGTTCATTGGAAGACTTTAAGGAAAGACTGATGTCTAATCCCATGGCAGGTTTAAGAATGGAGCGGCAGAAGCATCCCTTATTAATCTGTGACATTGTGGCAATGTCACCTGATGTTCTGCATTCTCTGTGTAACCATTTAGGGCCTGACCTTGCAAACACACGGACTAGAAGCCTAACGGGGTGTTCTAGGACCCATTTCCATACTTCCCAATGGGATGAAGGTACCATCTCTTGCTGAGCCTCCAGGGCATGTCCCTAACGTGGAGTTTGAGGGTGCTTAGATCTCACACTGCTTTGGGCCAGGCAGAGCTGCTGTCCGTGGCAGTAAAGCCAAGCAAACCCAGCCCCTGGCACCGGGCCACCCCTGTGCTGCAGGAGGGAAGCTGCAGGGTAGGTGTGATGGCAGAAGTGCCACTCCTTTTCCTCACCCCTCAGAAAATAAATCAACTTAATCCCAAATTCACCCACTGCTATTTGCGAAGGGCAAATAATTCAGAGTTTGAAGTGAGGTGGGATCACACCGACCTGAGGAGGCTGGGGAAGGAGAAGGTGTCCAGCATAGGTGTCCCTGCTCTGCAGGGCACTTTCCAAGCCTGGGAGCAGCTGGTCTCTGCCTGGTGCACAGCGCACAGCCCTTGCACCCAGAACTGAGCCACTCAGCTTATCAGGTGCAAGGGGGCTCCGGATGGACCTGGTACAAATAAAAACGTTGTAAATACCTGTGTGTTTCATATCAGTGGATTTTACAGAATCACAGAATTGTTAGAGTTGGAACAGACCTTAAAGATCATCTCATTCCAACCCACTGCTACAGGCAGGGACATTTTGCACTAGACCAGGCTGCTCAAAGCCCTGTCCAAGCTGGAACATTTCTAGGGATGGGGCATTTTCATCCCCACATTGTGGTCATTTCACCTGTACCTCAACATTGTGTTGTCTTTGAACACACACAGAGGAGTGAACTTGTTTGAGGCTGGGACAAAACTACACCGAGGAGATTGTAATCACCCCCCAAAGCAGTGGCATGTGCACCTCACAAGAAGAAATAAAAGCACATCGTCTAAGTTTGCTCAGGTTTAGCGAAGGTCAGAGATTTTCGCACCTAGGTGAGCTGTCATCTGCCTTGGGGCAATTCTCTTTTCTCTCGCATCCTTTGCTGGAACAGCGGGAGAGCTTTACTGGCGTGAAAGACTAAACGGGCTTCAGGCTGTAAAGGACTTGAGTCACAAGCCACTTCTCCCCCTTCCCCCGAAACAGACTTTCTTATTAATTCAGGACCTTCCAAAACTGTCCTAATGTCTCCTCACCTGTTTGTTCTGAAAACCTGTTGAGGGACAAGGCTTAAGCTATGGGAGGTGACAAAACATATGGGATTTGCTCTAAGCAAAGTAGTTCTAAACTGATGGGGTAAAAACTTCTCCTCCTTTCAAACACTGAGCTTCATTTCTAGGAACCTAAACAAAATGAAGCAATTACCTCAGAACAAATGCATCATTAAAACACAGCAGCAGCAGCATCCAAGTAAAGATTAAAAAATAAACATTGCATTGAAAAGTGCAGCAATACTTGCACGAGTGGGCAGCCTCTAGGCTCTGGAATAAACTTGTGTCACCACAGCCGCTGTCAGTACAGTGACCAAGAGGAAGTTCCACATGTCTGCTACTCCAGATTTCTTAAAGGGAAATTTAGAACCAAAAACTTCATTGCTGCTTTAGAACACTTGCTGCCTCTTTAAATGTTTCCTTCTTTATTAAAACCTTAGTCCTTTCCTTTTTTGGGGGGGGTTTTAGGGTTTCTTTGGTTGGGTTTTAAGGGGTTTTTTTTGGGGGGGGGCGGGGTATTTTGTTTTTTTTTTTTTTTTTTTTGGGGGGTTTTTTTGTGTTGTTTTTTTTTTTTTTTTTTGCAAGTTCTTTCATTTTTCATTTCTTAAACCTCCCATTCAACAACAGTTTTGGCTTTTAATGAAGGGATTTTTTTTTTCTGCATCCAGCAAACTGTAAACCATGTCGCTTGGATACAGCAAAAAGCTGAAATTCCACAGATTTACATAGTCATACATTGTGTTGGGGGGAAGTGTTCTGGGCGTTCTTTGAGTTTTGTATCTTGCATTAGCATTTGTAGGCATTTGAGGAAGGGAAAAATATAAAGAATGGAGATATAAAGGGTAAAGAAGAAAGAGAGGGAAAGGAAGGGAAAGAGAAAGGGATAAAGAGAGAAAGAGAGAAAGAGGGAAAGAGAGAGAAAAAGAAAAAGAGACAGAAAGAAAGTAAAGAAAGAAAAGAAAAGAAAGAATAAAAAAGAAAAGGAAAAGAGAAAGAAAGAAAGAAAGAAAGAAAGAAAGAAAGAAAGAAAGAAA
>CM031861.1:1600544-1634112 GCA_018697195.1 Certhia americana | reverse complement strand
AAGGAAAGAAAGAAAGAAAGAAAGAAAGAAAGAAAGAAAGAAAGAAAGAAAGAAAGAAAGAAAGAAAGAAAGAAAGAAAGATTGCTGTGATGAACGTAAAATATGACCTTTTCTTTTTAAAAGTTTGTGCTGTCCCTCTTGTTTAGCACCAGTGCTGCCTACCCTGTCCCTTCAAGACGCTTCAGAGCTGTTAAGCATCTAGGGGTGATAATTTGACTTTCAGCTAAGCCGGAGGGCTGCAGCAGACAGCAGTAGGTGGTGATGTAATAGGTACCAACGCACATGGATATATAAATATCGTGGCTAGGGCTAAAGCGCTATGGCTGAGCAGCTATAGAAGAAGATCAGCACTTCAGACAAGACTCCTGGAGTTGAGATCAAGTTCAGAAGCTCTTGCCCCCGGGATTTCCTCTCCATGCAGCCAGCCCAAGGAAACTGCAGATCCTCGGGGGATTGAGCACTAAGCTCCATCCCTCCCTCCCTCTCCGCTTTGCTTTCTGGTTTTCTTTTTTCTCCTTTTTTTTTTTTTTTTTTTTTAATATTTTTTTTTTTTCTGTTTGGCTTTTTTGTTGGTTTTCTTTTTTTTTTTTCCTCCCCTTCTTCGACCTCAGCATAAAGTGGGAGCTGGGGGGAGAGCATATTTTCGGAGCGACCGGCGGCCGGCCCGTGGCTACCCGCCCCTAAGCCGGGATGCCTCTCCCCGCGGCGCTGCTGCCGGCGCTGCTCCTGGGGCTGCTGTGGCCAGGGGCGGTGCGTGGCCGGTCGCCCCCGGGTCGCCTCCCCGCCGGGCCCCGGCAGCGCCGCTGGGACGCGGCTCTTTTCGCCCGCTCCGTCGCTCGCCTCCCGGCTGAGCGCCGCGATGCCGCCCGCGACGGCGACTACCTCCTGGGCATCAAAAGGCTGCGGCGCCTCTACTGCAACGTGGGCATCGGCTTCCACATCCAGGTCCTGCCCGACGGCCGCATCGATGGCATTCACAGCGAGAATCGATACAGTAAGCCGGAGACAACCCCCGCGGCGGGGCGGGTGAGACGCTCCGCGCCCGCGGGACGGCCGCAGGGCAGTTCTGCGGGAGCGGAGCGACTGACCTGCCCCGGAGAGTGGCACGTCCCGAAAGGAGGGTGGGTGCATGGCAGACCTCGAGCTTCCCTCAAAAGTCCGGCCGGCGGCAGCACCGCCAGGCTGCGCCCCGCGGCTCCCCCGCGGGTGACGGGAGCCCGGCGGAGCGGGGCGGCGGCGGACCCCATCGGGAGCTCCGGAGCGGCTCGTCGGGAGCTCGGGAGGGGCTCGTCGGTGCTGCTCAGTGCCGTGTTGTCCCCTTGCCGCCGTCAGGCATCAGGTGTCGGGGTTGCCTCAACATCTGGAGGATCCGCAGTGCCGTGGGCCGCCCACTCCGAGCAGGGGCTGGGGCGAGCCCAGCTCTCCCCCAAACTTGAAAAGCATCTGCTGGGGACTTAACCCCGTGGCCCCATGACTCTGATATCCAACTGAAACAATAAGATCCGGGAGCGGAGATATAAGCTGCATGATGACAAATGTTTCATTTGCCCTAAGCATACTCTGGCTTATTTTAACCTTGTCTACACAAGAGTATGCCTGGGGGCAAAATAAAAATAGATACTTGGCTAAAAGAAGAGAGGTCCCAGCATGGGGCATAGGGCAGCACGTGGAGTATGAGGCTGGGGCTCTGTGGCCACCCACAGTAGTACTGGGATGTGGGTATCCACGCTGGGGGATGGCAGCCTGTGGGTGAGCACAGCACTGTCACCACACACTCCCGGACACACCCTTTTGTCCCCCTGATTTCTGTGTCTCCTGTGTAGGTCTGCTGGAAATTTCTCCTGTGGAAAGAGGCGTGGTGAGCATATTTGGTGTCAAAAGTGGACTCTTCGTGGCCATGAATAGCAAAGGCAAACTCTATGGATCTGTAAGTAACCACTGAGTGTGAGTGCCTGGGGAGGGGACCATGGCCAGCTGGGGTGAGATGTGTGTACGGTGCTAAAAGCTGCTCAAGCCCCATTCTTGCCCCTGCTGGGTCAGGCAGCACAGAGCAGCCCTTCCTGCCCTGCCAGCAGAAGATGTGCTGCCTAGTTATGCTGCTTACTGAGTTTTTGGAGCAAAACCCTGTCAACAACTGTAGTCACCCAACCATGGCTGCACATCTTGCCTACCTCATAGACCAACAGATCAGTCATTTGTATGGCAAGACCAGAAGCTAGGCTTAGTCCATATATTTGTTATATCCAAGTAGAAACAGCCTTAGGCAGGGGTGGCAATCACTCACTCCATCTCTCAGAGGGCACTTGAACTTGTGATCAGCCCAGGCCCTCACAAGTGACCCTTTATGATGTGATGAATCAGTGACCTATTGATCACTCTTTGTTAATGCTCTTGAACAGACAGTGAGTTCCTGTGGCTGTTCAGCACCCTTGGGGTCTGAACTTCTGCTTATGAGCAGGAAGGTACATCAGGAGACAATACAGACCTTCTTTTACATGGGATCTTTGGGAAAGATAGAGATATCTTGTAAAATATACTTGAGGTCGACAATAACAGGGTGAGCTGTCCCGATTTTGAGTTCTGCTCTGTGCAAGTGACTGTGATCAGCATAGTTTTAAACTCATGTTCCTGGCTCTCCTTCCTCACCCATGAATTTTCTATGTAATGTTGCCCAAGTGAAGAAACTTGGGCTAAGGAAGAGCCAAACTGTGTCAGAGTTAACTGGGGCATTTCCACATGAAGGCATGGAGCATCCAGATTTATTTTCTGGGCCATTGGTCCTGTTGCAGAGGATTTTTCCCTACATAAAAGCCTGGCAGAACCAGTCACCAAAATACATCCTTTCTTAGGGATACTGCTGCCTTGGTGTCCTGGATAAAATAATCCCTAGAGCAGTGCTCAGCTTGGCAGGCTGAGACCCCTCTTACAAACCCCAGGGGTTTTGCCCAATAAGAGATGAGTTCATTTGTTCCTTTCCAGATAAGACACTTGCAAGACCTGTCCCTCTTTGTACGTACTTGCAAATGAAACCACATCCCTGAAAGGTTGCCTGCTGTCAGATCTGTTTTCCTGATCCATTAACCTAAGTTATCCAAACCCTTCCTTTGATTTTAAATCTAAAGAAGCAAAAAATATTGTCCATGATGAGTGGCTTTAAAGTGCTTCCTTTTCCTCAAGCAACATGAGAAAGTGTCAGTATTCTGACTTTTCTGAAGCCTCTCAGGCAATTTATTGCTGGTGGGACAACCAGGAGTATTTAATGAGCAGGCCCATGGCACTGGGCTTGGGCCTTACCCACCTCAGCTCTGTTAAGGTGTGAATATCCCTCCCATGGGTGTCCTTCCCACCTTTAGGTGTATGTGCCTGGCCTGGGCACAGCATCCCTAATTGATCCTCTGGCTCCTGAGTCCTGTTTGAAGCTTCAGAGGCCACTTCAAAAGATTACTAAGTGGAGGGGGCTCACCTGCACATTTGTCCACAACGCACCTTCTGCACCTGGTAGCAAGAGTATTTCCACACCTGATGTTTAAAATTCCTTCCCTCTCATTCTTTCCTTTTCATTTCAGGCCCATTTCAATGACGAGTGCAAATTCAAAGAGATTCTCCTGCCAAACAACTACAATGCTTACGAATCCAGGATTTATCCCGGGATGTACATAGCCCTGAGCAAAAATGGAAGAACAAAGAAAGGCAATAAAGTATCTCCCACAATGACAGTGACACATTTTCTTCCTAGAATCTGAGACATCTCCCTTCAGACCTACCTCAGCACAGGGGAAGACGCAGAACACCTTTGGGGAAAAGAAACATGGTGCACTTTTACTGGAGAGTTTTATGCAAGAGTAGGTGTAAGATATTTAAGTTAATTATTTAAATCTGTATATATCGTCACAAAATTTATTTATAGTTACTTTTTTTTTTTTTTTTTTTTTAATCTCTGAAAACAAAACAAACCTCCAATCCAAGGTCTCTCATTTCATGGTGCAACAGTAGAAGTCTTCTGCTCCGTGGTTTATTTAATTCCGTTCTGAGTTATCACAGGTGTGCTGCTACTCCGTGTCCTAAGCCAGGTGGCATCCAGTTCCTCTCTCCCAACGTTTTGCACTGTTTGTGCGTTGCTCGGTGTTTATTATTGTACAGGTGTGCGTTTGTTTGTTTGTTTGTTTGTGGTTTATGGTGGCTTTGTCCTCCCTTGTGCATTTCCCAGGCTGCCGGTGGCTCCCAGTGCAGCTCCTGGCCCGGGAGCAGGAGGTGCCTGGCTGGGATGCCAGCGTGGAGCCACACACAATGCCTGATCCTCTTTGCTATTTCACTGCCCCGGGATCGGTTTCCCCCGGCACGGGAGTGTGGTGCTGCACAGCTACCCCGCAGAGCTGTTTTTAGACCCGCCAGCACTGAACTCTGAACTGCCCTGCAGTCCATCTCCTCCGAGAGGCTGAAACACCTCTGTCGGCTCAGCAGGGTTGGGGATGGGGCTTTCTCTTCTGACAAACTGTGGTCTCTAATGGAAGCTTTTATTTGGTACAATGGCTTGGCATGAGGCTGAAAAATAACGTCTGTCCCTCCCCCAGCAAACGCACTGTGGAACACACGACAATGAACCAGCTCTACTTCACTCAGATCAAATTCCCTTTATTTGGACACCACATTCATTTCTCAAAGTGTGGGGAGCTCTAGAACACCCCTAAGTTTTCTACAAGGGAAAAGCATTTGCTGGTTTGTGGCGAACACAAGCTCCACAGAAAGAATTTAGATTGATGATGAGGAATTGAGGTTGGTTTGTACTATTTATTTTTTTTTGCTGCAGTATTTGAAAGGAGAAACATGCTGCTTTTTTTTTTTTTTTTTTTTTCTGTCTCATTCCCTGACGAAGTTAATTAATTTCTACCTCACTAACTCTCAAAGCCAGTCTCATAACAAATTCTGCACGGGAGGAAGGTACCCACTTTCCTGCTTGGGCTTAAAGTTCTGGAGGAGGGCCTGGGGGAACAATCATAATCCCAAATCTCTCTTTTTTCCCATATGTAGCCAAAAGTATTCAGGATGGAGTTGGTTGCATCCTATTTGAGCCTTGTCACGTTTGAGCTATCTTTACCCAGTGGTTTACTTTTAGTAAGAGTAATCATGGTGAAAATATTTGCAGACAGCTGTCAGGCTGCAGTACTATATCGTCATCAAGTAACCCTATATTTTTCCTTATATATTTTGCAAGTGTAACTCATGTCTCTAACGTGATGAAGGAAAAGATAGGTTTAATTACGGGAGAATCACTAAGAGGATTCATGTGTCTTTTTTCTTTCTTTCTTTCTTTCTTTCCTTTTCCCCTTCTTTATTTTTTTATTTAAAAGATGCATCATCTTTGGGGCATCAATATGTTAAGTGGGAACCAGGACTAACCACAATGTTTGATGACTTAGAGGATGTTTACAGATCATCTTCCCATTTAAACTAATTATTTCCGACTACACACAATCTTTGATTCAGCTTTTATTTCTTTTCCTCTTTACATTCCTACACAAAAGCCTTTGTTTCCTTGTAATGGTATAGACCTGCCTGTATCCTCTACTTACACATGACCTCAAAAAGAAACTCTACTCACCAAAGTTCAGTAAGATCAGAGCAGACCAGGACCAGACCTTAAGGCAGCTGCCCTCGTAGCAACAATAATTAAGGAAATGTCACACCTAAGGATTTTAAAATATTTTTTCTTCCGTAAAATTGGGATTTTTCTGTACTTTCTATGTTTTCTGTATGTGAGTAGTCATTGTGTATTTATCACCACTACCTCTGACAACTGATGATTTTGTTCCAGATTTCAGATAGCAAAATCAGACCACAAAGGTTCTTTCTGGGAATGGTTCTTCTTAGCCACTTTTCACTTCATTAAATTCACAACCAACGGCCTCACACAAGATATGTTCAGAGGTAGTTGCTGTAACTTTTAAATATTGTGGTGCAACCTTGATAACAATGTTACATGGTATGAGCTTTCACCGTTTACCAGAATCTGTCTGTAGTTTTATACAGGTGCTGTTCAAGACTGTGGTGTATGTGCTGTGCACACTTTAATGCATAATAAATGATAAACGTTTACAATGCATGACACCCTGGTATTGATTTTTAACTCTTTATAACGGAATGCATCCGGCAAGGAAAGGAAGGAAAAAATGCAATTTCACTTTCCCAAAGCTGGGGAAGCCTTTGCACCTTTGCCAGCTACTCTAGGACTGACAGCCTGGATTTCTTACTCAGCTAAAGTTCCCCCTGCCAAAGCTGGAAGTTGTCCAGGAAAGACCAGCTCCAAGCTCGGTAACAGATATGCACTCCTGCATCTGCCACATGCTGCTGCTCTCACTTGTGTTATTTCCCTGGTTATTAACAATGGCAGCATCCAAAACTAATGGTCAGAGACACAAACAAGCTGCAAGGTGGTTTATGTTGCTCGTTGTTGACATTACAAACAAACCTGATTGCCTGGTGTTGGCTGCAATGAGTGCTGGTTGCTCTGTCTGTGAAGTGTGACAGCAAAAAACCTGTTTGGTTTGGGACAGGATCTCTTTAAAATTATTGTTCATACTTGATACAAATGTATAGAAATATGAAGTGCTGTGTGACATCGTAGGGTGAGATTAGGAAACATTTCTTCACTGGAAGAGTGGTCAAAGCTCCCAAGGGAAGTGGTGGAGTCACTGTCCCTGAAAGTGTCCAAAAAATGAGTAGCTGTGCCACTTTGTGATGTGATTTAGGGGATGTGGTGGTGTCTGGTCAAAGGTTGGACTTGATGATCTTAGAGGTCTTTTTCAACCCTAATGACTGTGCAATTCTTTGGCACAAATGTTATTTATAAACGCTCACGCAGGTGAGCACACACATGCACACATCATGTCCCATTCCTGTGTTTTCAGTTTTACCCCTTCCCTACAATTAGGAAAGGTTTCATAGTAGGAGAGACAATATTCAGGTTTGGTTTTCCACACCCTGAGAGCAATGGGAGGAGTTTGTCCAGCTTGGTAAGGACCATAAAAAACAGAAATGCAGACCCAACCATACAGACTTCTCCACTGCATTTCACAACAAATGATGCTCTTTTTTCTGTTCCTGGAAAGGGGAAGGCAATGGATGAGCTGGGAATGCCCAGTGCCCTCACTCTGTACAAGGGCAATTTCTCTCTAAAGTTGTACAGGCTCTATAAATACATGGCACAGGTGGAGTTTTTATAACTGCACAAGTATAGCTGCAGCATATTTAATGCTGCTATGAATAGAGCCAGAATAAATAGGCAGGCAGACATAATAATTTCTCATAATTAACTTTTTTGTTTACAATGTTCTAAAAAGAACAAATACAAATTTATCACTGCCAGGACTGCCAAAATTCTAACAAAAAGTTGTCGCCAGGGATAAAAAATCTTTTCAGCCTTGGGGATGAAATTTTATCAATTACAATTTTAAGATTGGAGATAAATCCTACAGTATGGCTGTTATCAAGGTGAAATTTCAGAGTAGTAGCTTTGCAGGTTCATAGGACCTGGAGTACTGGTGCTGCACATGTGTCCTACCCACAGGAAAATATGTGGGCCCCCACAGATGGAGCAGCTTGAGACATCACAGAGGACTCTCAAGAAACTTTCCTCCTCTGGCATCATCCATTTTTTGCTTCATTGCTAAGCCAGCTTTCATCAAAGCATAGAATCATCATGGAATCATAGAATCATCACAGAATCATAAAATCACAGAATCATAGAATGGTTTGGCTTGGAAGGGGTCTTAAAAGCCACCTTGTTCCAAATCCCCAGCCATGGGCAGGGACAGTTTCCTCTAGACCAGGCTGCTCAAAGCCACATCCAACCTGGCCTGGAACACTTCCAGGGATGAGCTTTCCTCACATTCCCTTTCGAGGCAGTAAAATAAATACATTAAAGGCAAAAATCAATTTTACCCCTCCAAAAGAAGGCACTGATACGCGACAGGTTGCAACATTTCTGAAAGCATTGTCGTGGCCAAGGTTCCTGCCATCTCCCAGACATTTATCTGCACAGAACAACCAAAAACCTTTCCTGAGGATGGGTTCTGCAAGCCAGGCAGATTCCCCTCCACCCAGGGAGAATCCAGCCTGTGGGATAATCAGAAGGGGAGCTGTGCCAGCCTGGCCCTGCACTGTGCCCTTGTTTGCCAGGGAAAAGACAGAGACTCCAAGCCCCACCCCTCATTTGCAACCTTGCCTGTTTTAAACAGCCCGTGCTGAGGATTTTGTGACCCACCCGTGACATCTCCCAAGTTGTCTGTATCTGATCTGCGCTAATAAAAATCAGCATGACAAAACACTGCCTTGTATATAAATAGCCGCAGGTTTCTCAGGGCGGTCACCGAGTTTATGGTGCCAGAGTCGGCTGTTCACACTTTACCACTTGGTTTCCACCGCAGCTTGTGAACTGACCAGGCAAGTGGCCAATTAAAGGCACTCTGCTAAGGGCTGAGGAGGCTTTTGATAATGGCTAGCGAGCACCGCGGCGAGAAAGTTAAAAGGAATTCCCTGAAACGCTGCAGTTCCCTTTATATATGACACAAAGTACTGTTGCTTGCCAAGCACAGATGAGAACAGATTTTTAATGTGGAAAAGCCAGTGTGAAGCTGAAAAAAGAACCGAAACAACCCCACCAAAACAAAACCACCCCAGTTCTCCTTCTACTAAATGATCTAAAAATGGATGGCACAGTGCAAAATGCATAATGCCAAGCTGCTATCAAGAAATACAACATGCAAAAGAGGGACACAGCACAATTCCTGTTCCCTGCATATGAATCATGATTTCCAGACTTCAGACTTTCCAAGAAATATTTCCCTGAACCATTTGGTTTAAAATTTGATTACTTACAAATATCGTCCAAGAAGTGTCTCCCGGCAGTCACTTCAGGCAAACAATTACTTAATGCAAAACAATTGTATTTGCTTACATCACAATTTTCATCATAAGTTCCAAGGCCAGGTTGGAGGGGCTTGGAGCAACCTGCAATAGTGGAAGGTGTTCCTGCCCATGGCAGGGGGTGGAATGAGACGGATTTTAAGGTCCCTTCCAATCCAAAGCAGTCCATGATTCTGTCCTCCTAAACACCATCCAATCCAGCACCCTTTCATGGACACCTTCCACTATCCCAGGTTGCTCCAAGCCCTGTCCAACCTGGCCTTGGACACTTCCAGCGCTGGGGCAGCCACAGCTTCTCCGGGCAACCTGTGCCAGGGCCTCAGCACCCTCACAGGGAAGGATTTCTTCCCAATATCCCATCTATCCCTGTCCCCTTTCCATTTAAAGCCATTCCCCCTTGTCCTACTACCTTGTACACTTGTCCAGTGTGCCTTTCCATCTTTTCCAGAGCCTTTTAGGTACTGGAAGGGGCTCTAAGGTCTCCTTGGAGCCTTCTCTTCTCCAAAGGGAGCAAAAGCAAGGTCCAGCCCTTCCTTCCTGAATGTGAAACCAGACTCCATGAAGTGTGATGAAGATGATGAGCACCCAAAACTTAACTCAGCTGCAGCTGTGTGGTGGGTATAAATGATTGATAATCACAAGCGCTATGAAAAATCATGCCAAGTAGGTTTGAACCTGGGCAATTTACATTAATTCAGCTTTTTGACACTAGTATCCCGGTGCTTTTAGCTCCTTGTTTCCATGCTGTCATAAACAGTCTTCAAAATATGTTAATTAATATATCAAAATTAGTGAGACATGAAGATTCTGGGTTTGCAAGAGCATGAGGTAAGTCAGCTTGGGGCTGAACAAAACAAAATGAGGAATGGGTGATCATTTATTAAACAGCCTTCATATTGGGCACAGAAAGAAGCAGGACTCCTGACAAAAAAAAGGTGGTGCATGACCAGATTTTAGTTTCAAAGCAGATTTCGAGTTTTTCTTAAATCCTGAGTGCTGGATTGACCTCAGGTAACTTCTAGTATCATTCTGTGTGTACATGCAATTTCTTTTTATTACTAATCGTACTATTTTATTGTGGGTAGATACAGGAGTACCATCCTCTATGACTCCCCAGGCTGTGTTGACCTCCACTACCGTTCATTCACACTGCTCCATATAGGTTAAAGAAAGTGATTTAGTGATGTTTGTACCAATTACCATATTCCAGACTGAAATTGGTTGCTAATCAGGTTACCTCTGAAGTACAAATCGGATCTTTATCAGCTTAAAGGTATTTGGCAAGTGTCAAAGCCACTTGGTAAAACTCAGTGGTTTCTGGGGAGCTACTATTTACATACTTTTTTCATTATCTCTGCAGCCACATCTGTTTGTTTCCAGTGCCTTCAGGAGAGGTGTTTGTAGTGCTGGCTGGGGCCAATACAGCTGGTGAAGCGTGCCTGGGAGAAGAAAGGGATGAGAAGCACCACCTGCGGGATGAGCAGCCCTTAGGGACGGAGAGACCCCAGCCCCATGGGGATTTCCTGAAAGAAGTTTAGAAGAAATGTCCAGCCATCGACCTCTGACTGACAGCTGCTTGGCAAGCTTGAGGGTTCACCCATGAGGAGCATTTTGGAGCTTTTGGTGGACAAACTTTTCATAAACCCTTTCTCTTGGCCAGATGGTACCTGGATCTCCGCTCTGATCCCTCTCCAGGGTGGGGATGGTCCCAGGCTGGCTCGTGGCTGAGCAGCACAGTGGCATGCATGTCCTCAGGGCTCCTTCATCAGCAAGCCAAGGCTGCTCCAGAGCCTCTCCATGCCCAGTACAACACTAAAACCCAGCACTGTAATGACCCTTGCCCATCTCAAGCCCCCCCCCCGGCCCCGTGGCAGGGCAGCCCCAGCAGACAGGAAAGACTCAGCTCCTCCACCAAGAGTGAGAACCACTGCCTCTGCCAGGCATGGACACCTCTCTCCTCTTCCTCCTGGAGGGAAGGAGACCACTGTGTTCCAAACCTTTCCCCTTCCTGGGAACGGGCATGTACCAGCTCCTCAGTGCTCTCCTTCCATCCCGAATCCCACCCGGAGGCACCCGGACCTGCTGTGAGCAGGAGCTCAGCCACGAGCAGTTACACATTAACTGGGCAGTTAGCTCCCTATCTCCCTTGCCTGCTCTCACTCTGGAGCCAGAGTGTCTTTCTGGCGGTGCCTTTCCTTCACTGAGCTCCGAGATAAGGGCTGATCTCCCCGGGCACAGGCTCTGCAGTAACCCACGGGTAACTCCCGTGCGATGACCCCGGGTCACCCGCAGGGTTTGCTCCAGGAACCTGGGCAGGAATGACCTGCCAACAGCCAGAACTTCAGCTGCAATTTATTACAGCTTTTCCACAGCTCCTGGGTGAGATTACTTTGCTTTTTGCCTTGGTCTTGACCTTCCTCTGCCAGGGCAGGGTGACTGGCACTGCCTTTCCCCAGAAGCTTCACCTGTGCCTGGCTTCCTCCTCAAGGCCAGACACATCCCCCTTCCAAGCCAACACCCTTCCTTCTTCTACACCCTGTTTTGACACATTCACATTCTCCTCTTTTGATTTTCTGCCACCTTTCCTGATGTTTTTCAGTTGTGTTCTCTCTGATTGCCTTCCATTTCTCTCCCATTTTTTCTACGCCTTGAACTCTTTTGTGTAGATTTTATTCTGGAGACCTTACACACCACATTAAGGCCAAAGACACTCAAGGATAAAGACACTTTAACTTCACCCAAGCATTGGCCTGGACCTGCCTGCTGGCCAGGCAGTGATGCAAACTCTGCCAACGTGGGAGTGACTCGTACCTGCATCCAGCCCCATGACTGAGATTTGTTCCTGCAGATATTAATGTGCATGGACTTCCTGGACTTCCTGCTATGTTCTTGTTAAGGTGGGTTTACTTTCAGAATCACAGAATCACGGGATGGTTTGGGTTGGAAGGAACCTTTAGAGGTCATCAAGTCCAATGAGCAGGGACATCTTCAATAAGATCACGTTCCTCAGTGATCTTCCCCAGTGGAAGCTGACCGTGGGAGTTCCCAGGAATGGGACATCTACAGCCTCTCCGGGCAACCTGTGCCAGCATTTCACCACCTGTATTTTAAAAAAGTTCCTCCTCATATTTAGTCTGGATCTACCCTGTGTAAGTTTAAAACTCTTTGTTTCTGCTCTGGTCAGTATCTGTATCTGCCCCTAGTTTTCATCTTCTGCGCCAAATTCTCCTTTTCAGTTGAGCACAGAGCTTCTGACTTGCCCATATATCAGGACTTTCCCTCAGTCCTTTGCCTGCTTCTTTCCCCATGTCCCAGGGCTGCAGAGGTGACCAAGGAAATTTTCAGCCAGCCATGGCCAAGCTCAGCCTGTGAGGAGTTCAACTCATCCTTCTGAGGAGCAAGGTGTACCAGTCACAAACCCTGCTGGAAGGAGAACTGGAACACCGAGTGTCTGCTTACTAGCCAGAAAAGCATAAAAACCAGGTTGTTCACGCTCCCTGATAAGTTATCAGGTGTGATTCACTGGGCTGTATCTGTTTTAGCAATCACAGCATGGGCATTTCTGCACAGAGTTTTTCAGCATGCTTAGGGTGGTCAAGGAAAAGCACTTAAGTATTTATAGAGCTATGTAAGTTATAAATATAGCTGTGATAGTCTCTTGCCCTGCAGAGAAGGCATGCCCTGATGGAATAATCACAGTAAAGTGTGTTTTCATCAGAAAGATATCTACATAGATGGCCATCTCACGTGGCTTAGTGTTCAATAGGGATTGATAGTGATTGTGTTGGAAGAATCTGATTGCTGCTGAAGTCAGATCTATAAATGGAAACCAAAGAAACCACAGAGTAAGCTAAACTGAAAATCTTTGACCTTGAGGGTCATAAATCTAGCATCTTCTGCAAATCTTTAGAAATACAACTCACATCCAAGGCAGTAATTTGTTTTAAATTAATTCTTACTATTTATTTTGTTAATTTAAATATACATATAAACAGAGATATGCAATTCAAATTATATAATGGGTATTGTAGCCATAAAATACCGTTGGCAAATAATTCATGGAGTTGTTGTTTTGGATTAATGGTTAGTAAATAGCAAAGAATGTGACTTCATGGAATAAGATGATCTCATGTGATTATTCTTCAGGGTGTACTAGACCAGAACTTACTCGGTAAATGTCATGATTTTGAAATATATCTTAGTCCAAAAATATGGATTAAAGGCGTAAATACAAGCACAAAGGTTAATGCGATGAAAGCATATCAAAATATTCTCTGAGATTACAAATTCAGACATTTTATTTCAGTCTTGGGCTTTAACGTTTTTATTATCAAATAAATACCACAATGGCAATGTTCACATTAGAAATAAGACTGCAATTACCACACTTCTAAACAAAGTCCTCCTATGCAATCTGGGTGACCAATAAAATAATTATCACATATCATTAAGATTTATCAGGACCCTGTAAGCCTCAGCTTATTCTTAGTCACAGGTGTGCAGCCAAATGAACAACAGGAAAAATTTATTTAGAGCACTTTGCCAATAAGGGCTGAAAAATCACTGAATACCTGTTCAGGTAGATCTGGTGTAAAAAGGAACTCCTGGTATTCTGTGCTTGCAAGTCAGGTGAGAGTGAAATAGTGACCTCACAGAATGAGGGAAGGAATCTGCTTGGAAGCATTATTAGTTTATTAAATTATTAGTTTAAAGCTCAATTTTTAAATAAGTTCTGCTCTTCTGCTTAATGATGACAGAAAATAAATAAGGCTACCAGTGCAGTCACTGAATGGCCCACACTGAATTAGAGTTTAATAGTCATGGAAATATTCTGCTGTAATCTGACCCTTACAGAAAGGTGAGCAGATGCAGAAATAAGGACCAGATATACATTTAATAAAAAGCTGTGGGTGTTCAGAGTTTCAGATTGAAAATTACCACATTCCCTTCTCCTCGTGACATAAATCTGAGGTTTCTTTCCATTAGATTTCTGGAAGATGACGCAGTACAAATTTGCATTTATTCATTGTTTGCACTCTCCAGAAGTTAATTAAGAAAAATACGGAAGCAAACATGCATCTGCCTTGCCAATTTGTCCTGATTCTATTCATAGGAGCACCAAACATGCTGTCCCCTTGACTGTGCAGAGCCCCACTCCCCTTGCAGGTTTGCCAGGGACAGTCAGGCACTTGCTGCACAGGGTGCTGCAATAACAGAATTACCTTTGAACATGACCATCAATAAAAATATTTCTTTGTGTTGGTGGTGGGAGTGCACTGAAGGATATATTCCTTGACAAAAGGGAAGAGTGAATGAACTGGCAACTACAAATCCACATTTAAGGCAGATCTATCACAGGTTCTTTACACAGGGTCACAAAATATGCAACAGTAATAGCCCTGTGAATGTGTCTGTAGATGTAAACATACATACACCCACTTAAAAACACCTCTGCTACCCATCAATACTTGTTCCTGTTTTACCTGTCGTGGGGATCTATGAAATTTCACTGAAGTTTACAGTTCACAGTTTTTTTCAAAGCAGTGGCAAATTCACTCAATATTTCTGTTAAAGAAAACGTTAAAAAACAGTCAGTGGTAATTCATTTTATATTTGACATAAGGACTTAAAAAATTGAGCTGTAGAAGTCTGTTTAGCGACGCACAGCCTCAGGAGATTTTTGTGTCTTTCCCATACAATTTCTGTAAATAAAATCCACTTGGAAGTTAGTGGAAATAATCAGAAAATCTAATATAGGGAGTTTTTTAAAAGGAATTGAAGACCACAACAATGTTGGCAACAAGAAAGAATAGCAACAAAAAAAAAACCGCTCCCTTTTTTTCTGCTAAGGAGATTACAAGGTTATAATTTGTAAAATAAGCATATTCCTGTTAATTAAATTAAGGACTTGGGCTGCATAAGCAAATACCAATCACAGGAGAGAAAGAGGGAGAGGGATGCTGAGTTTCACACGTAATTTGTTTCTGGCTACTTAGCAGGGCTATGACAGACATTCGCTAAGTAGAAAGCAAACATTTACTATTTAGTTCTCCTTTGCAGCTCACACCTACAAGCCTCTATTAGCAAAAGCTGCCTCCTTTGGTGGAGAGGATGGTTTGTTGTGAAAATTCTTCCCTGTGATGTCTTTAAAAGAGCATTTGCTGCTAATTCAAAGATGTGTCAGCACTGATTAATAAACAAACATACTCTCACGCTTTTATACTTCATAAATAGCAGATTACTTTATCTTGCAGCCCTGATTCAGGTTCACTGAGGTGAGTAGGGATCCTTTCTACTGCCTTTGCTGAAGTCAAGCCCTGAATCAGATGCTGGAAAGGAAATACATCCCATGGGTGTCCCCCCGCTCATCTCGCTGGGATTGCACCCATCTCAGGCAAAACAAGCCCTGCACCCCCAGGGGAGGGGGGAGCTCCTTTTGGGATCCACAGCTCCACACCCCACTCATGTCCCTGCCCCAAACTTGCAGCCTCAGCTGGCTGCTCTCAACAGGGCCCCTTGTCTGGGGAGGCATTAATGCCAGGCTGCTAAATGTCAGCTCGGAGGGGCACAGTCCAAACAAAGCGGGAGGAATGCTGTGTCATGGCATGGGCTGCGAGCTGGCACAGCACCCGAAAACAACAAAGCCTCTTCAGCAGAGGTCCTGCAGGGAATGTATTCCTTGGAAGGAGGAGGGGGAGGGAGGACGGACACGCCTGGATGGGAAGAGGCAGTTTGGTAACCTGTCTGAACATACCACACTTTTCCTGCTCTTGCTATTTGAAAAATTAGGAGATAAAATGTGAGATTCTTTAATTTATGTGTTTATTCAAAACATAAAAAAAAAAAAAAAAAAAAAGAGATATTTACTTAGATGGAGATTTTAGACCAACCTGAGCACCACAGAGAGATGAACTGATTAAGTGCTGTTACACATTTTGACATATAAATAATGTTTTAATTGTCTAAGTGTCCATCCATTGCATTTTTTTTTTTTTTTTTTCTATCCTGGGGAAATCCAAAGGGGTAATTAACCACAGTGTTCTTGAGCAGAGATGAGCTTATCAGAGTTGAGATGAGCTCAGAGATGAACTCACTGAACTGATGACTGGGATATGACCCTACTTGACCAACCTTAGTATCAGAGGAAGGAAAGAGAGAAAATGTGATGCCTGTTTTCAAAACGGGTCAAGGGAAGGCAATTAAAAAATATAAAATAATCAGCACTGGATACCTTGTTTGAAATACTAAAGGAAAAAAGAAATTATTGTAACCTTTGTTTTTTCAAAAGGTCCCTCTAACAAATATTGCCCGAGGTTGAAGAATGACTCTGAACATTCCTTTTTGTCTTGTTCTGTAGTTTTCTGTCGCCAACTACAACCAAATTGACAGGATCCTACACTAAACTCATCTTCAACCTGCCTCATTCCAGCCAAACTTAGGTCCTTGCAAATCTCCCCAGACACACTTTTCCAGTTGCAGCAAAATATTTTGAAGGGTGTTGAACATCCAGGTTCTGGGTTTAACTAATCTCTAAATCAGATGGCTCAACATAAGGTCCAACTGGAAGGCAGGGAAACTGTGAATTTGGAAAATGATGTCCTGTAGAGTGAGCTCTAATGTTGAACTCAGCAACCCTGAAGCCTCAAACCTGTGAGGCAGGGAGCTGGCACCAGGCAGCATGACCAACACAACATTTACCTGGGAAGAGGTGGCCAACTCTATATCAAATGGTCCCTCAAAGGCAATGGTATTTTTTTCCCCCAAGTATTTAAAAAAGCAGTGATGGCCATTCCCACTCCTGGGTGAGAACGTGCATTTTGCTTTTGAGCTGTGACACAAAGAGTTTTGCTTCTATAACACAGTTTTTGAATGATAATGATGTTTTGTCACTTTTTCTATACACTGCAGTTGAGTCTAGAAGTAAAAGGCAATTAAATATAGGGGTAGAGAGAGTGAAGTTAGTAAGATTTTGTGTCCAAACCGATCCCAGCACATCTCCTTTGACTTCCAGGATACCCTCAGCTCTTTCATGGTGGGCTGGGGGCACTTGGCACCACAGCCAAGCCTTCCTGTGCTCCTCAGCAGGGCTGGAATGGGCTTCCAAGAACAAATGGTGGGTGCTGGCCCTGGCCATCCCAAACAAATCAACATCACAAAATCTGTGGGGCCAGATTGCTTACTCTTTGAAGGCAAAGAGGAAATGAATGAAATCACCACCAAAGCAAGGTAACAACATACAATTTGGGGAAAGCTGAGGAAGGAGAGTGGCCTTTGGGGGTCACGTGCATCCTGCTGGCCTTTTGTAGAGCCAGCTGCAAGGCTGGTCGTAGCAAGGTGTCCAGGCTTCCAGATGTGCAGGTGCAGAGCCTGCAGACATCAAAAGCATTGATGTTCACATCCATTACCTGAGCACCACCCTTTTGTATTTCAAAGGGAAACCAGCTGAACTTTCCCTGTAATCACCACCTTGCAACGTCCCTTTAATGAACCAGATTGCACAGGACCTTCATGTCAGCCAAATAAAGAAGGTGCTGGCATTTTATCTTCCTCTGCTGGGATCCCTCACAGCCCTGCTCTTGCTGAGGGGAATTCACCCAGGTTATCCTGCAGCATCAAGAGAGAAAAGGCAGAGCCAGCAAAGCCACCAGAGAGTATGGTGGGCAAAGCTGTGGTAACGAACTGGAAATGTTGGAAGGACAGCGCTGAAATCTCAGGATCAGGGGCAGCACAAGCTGCCAAACACCTTGCAACTTCATCTGGCATTTTGTAATTTGGTTATGTTGTTTTCTGGAGTTTAAGAAGTCACCTCTTAGCTCAGGGCAGTTGAATGTGCCATGACAGCAACAAATGGGACCTAGTAAATTGCCTACAGAGATTTGATTACTTTGACCAATTAATTGACATGTGATTGCTTGTTCAAACAGTAGTCAGTGGAGAGTTTCTAATATGAACCTAGGTCTGTGACTGCTACCTGTCTTAAAGCGAAAAACTGCTGAAATTTCTCTATTTAGGATGTGCACATACATGGTATTTCCTCCCTTTCTGGACAAGTGGATCCCTAACACACACCCTGGCATTTCTGCCTTGGGTGAGTAACCTGCACATTCAGAAAAGGCTCTGTGCTGTACTTCTACAGAGTTCCTGATCAACCACCCACACAATATTTTTCCTCTGGAGTGTGCACAGAAAATAGTTTGGCCATTGCATTTGTAATGGTCAGTAATTCAGTGGTTAAAAGACACAAATGGCTGCCTCTATGCCACTTTATCTTTTCCTTTCTTACACTACAGCAGCAGAGAATCAAGAAGGGACAGAGGGTTTCTGTAGATAAGAGATTTAAGGCCCACAGGAGCCTTAACAAAACCCACATGAGGTCTAAAAAAACTAGTGAGAAAGTGTCTTGTCCCGTGATTCTGTGGTTGAGAAATTAATTTCAGAATTAGCTCCTACATGCTTGTAGTGTTCCAGAAAGCAGGCTCACTCTTTATACTCTGTTTCTCTCTTCTATAGTCACACAAGTAACTCAAAACTGTAAGCCAGCTGTAACCAGGTATCTGTCCACAATATTTCTGAGGTAGGTGACCTGCCTCATGTCCCTGTTAGGACTTTGAGCAATTTTCAATTTTCTGGTTGGGAAAACTGTAATTTTCCCCATCGGGAATTCAGGGATTTTGCCACAGATTTCATCTCTTTTGATCCATATTTTGTTCTTGATTTTACCTAATAGCCTGCTTTACATTGTTACATTGCTAGCTTGCCCACAAAAAAAAATCTCAAATGAAAAATTAAGGAATAATCCCCCCCATTATACCTTACGCCTGCTCTTCAGAATCAGAGCAACATGGATCTAGATTTGGAATGACTGCACCTGCTGTATGTCACAGGGGAGAAAAAGGTATTTATTTAAGAAGACAGAAGATGGCATGGATATCCTGAATTAACCCATAATTTTCCTGGGTGCTGAGGACCCAGCAGCCACACTGGGCATGGCTGAAGGGAGTTGCTTCAGGTAAGCTTGAACCTGAACCCATGGACTTAGTGGCCATTGGGGCTAACACCATGTCAGGGGAACTCAGTGAGCACAAATCCAGCTTTATTCCAAAGAGAATTCAGTCTTCATGCTCTGATACCACTTACTGCCAAAAGCAAACTGAAGCTCAGCAAGGAGGGAAGTCTTTTCCTTCAAACCATTTATTTTGACTCAAGCTGAAATGATGCCAAAACAGACCTTTCCTTTTCTGCTGCTCAGAAACAAAAGTCTAGTTTCACAGGGCTGTAGAGTGACACCCCACTGTCACTCATATGAACTGCTAACTGGAATAAGTCAATTCACCCCTCCCTACCTGTGAAGATCAGTCCTGAGAAACAAAAGGTTATTTATTTTCCAATTTTGATCCTTGTGTTTCATTTTTTAACTACCACTTGAATGAGTAATACAATCAGTTCACTTATTTACCTCCATTCATCTCCATGGTTAGGCTCTGGAGAGGTGGCTACAGATAATTCATAGCTCAGCATTAATATCAACACTCTATAAATGCAATCTGATGAAATATATAAGTTCTAAGCACTCCTTGAAAGCTGAGGAAAGAGGAAGCATTTAGCTCTGTACAAGCAGCCACTGGCTGGCTCACAAACAAGTCCCCAAAAGCCACTTAAAGAACGTTGCAAACAATGCAACATCATGATGATGTTGCAAGCAATGTGCATTTTATTAGGGAAAGGAAGCACTGAAGAACACACACAGCAGGAAAAAGCAAACGCATTAACTGACTTTAATGTGGATAAAAATGGTGGCGCGGGGAGAAATTCTATTCCAGAAAGGTCAGTCCTTTGCCTCTGCATTCCTTCCCCACATTTCCATGCTGCTTGCTAGATTCATCAAAGGTCTTCATTATTCGCTCTTGGCACGCAGGAAAAAAAATCACTTTCAGATATAATGACCTAATTACTCAAACAAGACAAACAAAAGGAAAAAAAAAGGCAGTTATTTGCTTCAGACGTTAGAGTTTAGCATCTCTACAGAAAAGCCATTTTACTGACTTGTAGTAGGGAGTGAAACCTGAAGAACCAGGATCATCTAAAAGGGTGGGGTTTGATGACTACAAGCCCTGGTGATGGTTCCCTGCCGTTATGACTCAGGCTGTCCCAACTTGAACTCCTTCCCCGATGGACCAGGTAACCATGAGCTGCACAACAAGGCTGTTTTCACCACGTTTCTCCCCCAAGCTTCTTTGTGGTCAATCCCAGATCATCCTGCATGCTCAGAGCCAGCCCAGGGCTGTCCCTGACTCTGGGGCCTCTACATAACCTCTACACAAGCAAACTTTGCCTTTAGAGAGATTTTCTGCTCCCTCTATGTGTTTTTCTACTTCCCAAGCAGTACAGAAATCAGATGCAACAAGACAAAGTTTTGGACTGAATATTGGTAAATTGAGGGATAACCAGGGCCATTTATTACTCAGATTTGCTGTGCTGAAAAGAGACCTGGTCCAAGAGGTGGATGAAGATGGTTCTTTATTTTGTGTTTTTCTGTAGGATGGCACAGTAGTAATGATGTAAGCACTACCAGTAAATGTCCCAGTCAGGCGACAACTCATTTGGCACCCACATTATAACAGAAAATAATTAGATACTGGGTTTATGATGATGCTTATCAGTGCTGTGTCATTTACATAACCATATCAATTGTCTCAATTAAAAAGAGCTGATTCTGGGGACAAGAATCGGAATATGAACTTTTGTGCCTCTCTGCAATTTCCCCTATAGACATAAACTTCATTTGCCAATCCAGTACCTCTGCAAGTGCGGAATATTCATCCAGGGTCAGGAAATGTTCTCAGATATTATGCTTGAGTCTGTTCCATTCAATATACACCGCTATAGAGAAATCCAGCTCATTTCCTAATTGCTAAACATTTCACACGGAATGGCAAACGGAAGGTTTAAGCCCCAGTGGGATCACATGTGTCTGACCCACAAATAATTGTGTGACACCAGAAGGTTTATTATCTCCTAGCCGAAATGAGAAGCATATTTCTTAATAGGTTGCCCACCCTGGGCAGTGCAAGCCTTCCTTTGAAGAGTGTCTCTATGGTAATTGATGTTAATGAGCAGCAAGCGAAGGAGAAACGCTGGGTCACCAGGTAGGAAGCCCCCCAAGAGATAATCTAATTACTCTCCAAAACAAATTACTTTCAACCAAAACAAATTACTTTCAATCACTCTGCAGCAGATAAGATCAGTGGAGGGGGCTCAAAGCTGATGACAGCTGGAGACTGAGGCTTCACGAGTTTATGGATTGATCGCTTTTCTCTTTGGTCCGTTTTGTTGAATGACAATAGAGTGACAGAAAACTGGAGCCAAGAACTGAGCTCCCTTTCATTTCATTCAGATGAATGCTGAGGACCTGCCAACTCCGTGCTGTTTGCTGGGTGGCTCATTGATCTGAAATTGGAAAAGCTGGAGCCATGTGTGTCCACAGCTGTAACAGGAGCAAGACTCTCTAGAGGAGAAAATGTGCAGCCTGAGGGACTACAAAATCCACTCCTTGTGCATCTTGTTACATGAGGAAGGGAAG
Source organism: Certhia americana (assembly GCA_018697195.1). NCBI lineage: Eukaryota > Metazoa > Chordata > Aves > Passeriformes > Certhiidae > Certhia > Certhia americana. Next base: position 1,612,610 of record CM031861.1, on the reverse strand, counting down.
ACATGACATTGTTGCTTTTTTATTCATGCTCATAAAGATATGAGAGAAAATGGAGCCTCAACAGGACTAAACCACAAATATTAATTTAAATTGCAGCTCTACAGAGAACATAAGTCAGGCAGTTGGAGTGAGGGTTAATGATTAATGATTGATCAGTGGGGTTTTATATATATCTGCTACTTGCTGTGCAAAGGGTTGCCCATTGCTGTCTGTGTGTGTGAGAAAAACTCATAAATTTGGGGATTACCCTCCTTTGAGGATGGGGTACTGGTATTGCCATTAATTGAAAGGGTTTGTGCAGGCTCAGTCACAGTTCTGCTGCTCTCAATGCCATCAGTATTGGCCACTTCCTTCTACAATGTTATACAGCCAATGGAACATCTGCCTAGCTGAGTCCAGACCACACTGGTGGCAATCTGTGTCCTGCTAGTCCAGGGAATGGGAAAAAGGGCATCTCCTGCCTTGCAACACCAGCTCTTCCTCGGAGCAAGGCTGCAGTGGCAGCGATCAGTAGCTGTTTTGTGACAGGCTTTATCTGCTGGAGGCCTCTGATAAAGAGCAATAGACAGGTCTCAGGGAGCCTTTGCTGCTGATTGAAACCACGGTGCCCCACACAGGGAGAGAAGGATTCCTGCCCTGCTCTGGAAATGCTCTGAAACTGTGTTCAATTCTGAATTGATCTGGGGAGTGGGTGTGTGTGTGTGTGTGTGTGTGTGTGTGGTGTGTGTGTGTGGTGTGTCGTGCGTGTGTGTGTGTGTGTGTGTGTGTGTGTGTGTGTGTGTGTGTGTGTGCGACCACCTTTAAAGCCCCCTTGGCAAAAGGAGTGCCCAAATCAAAATATCCACAACCCAGAGTGTGTGAACTGCATGCTGACCCCTGTGTGAAAGAGGCAACATGGACTCCACTTTCCTATCCTCACCACATCTGTCTGATGTCTTCTGACCTGGAACAGAGACAAGACAGAGAAAAAGGATAAAGTAGGGATTTATTAAAAGGCCTCAATGGGTACACCTGGGCAACACAAGAGCCCAGCTGGATCACACCCAAGATGCACCCCAAAATGGTCACAAAATGGACATCAAATCATGAGGTCTCACACTTCTACAAGTTCTGGTCCTTTTGCATATTAGAGTCAATTGTCCAATTATAGCTTCTGGTTATGAAGCTCCATCCTCCTTGTTTTTAATTCTCACTTCACCATTGTTTTTGTTCTTGGGCCTGAAAGTTGCCCTTGGTGCCAAACTAGAGAAGGAATTGTTTTGTCTACCTACTCTGTGAGGAGAGCTTAGTAGCACTTAATATGAAACCTAAAACTACCCACCAAAACAGTATAGAATCTAAAAAATATAAAAGCTAAAACTTGAGGCATCATGTCTGCCTTGCTCACTTCAGCAATTGAGGGCTCTCTGCCTCTGGTCATGCGAGGATCTTCCTGGTACCTCCAGACAAGAAAGAACCAGAGGCAATGGGGCTCTCACTTTTGTCTTGAAGTGCTCACGGAATTTTGTTTCCAGAAAAAGGAAAACAAATTGAAGATGTGTTTGACATAAAAATATTTGGTGTTCAAAAATGGAAAAATAGAATTGTTCTGACCATTTTATGTCTGATCACAGTTGTAAATACGCATAAAAAATATTGAGTTTAATTCTGCTCCTTACAGCAAGTCAATGTACATAACACTCAATAGCCAAATTGTGGAGTTATTCTACACTCCTTCCAATATTTGTGATGTTTGTGCAGATAAATACCTTGTGGCAATGAAGATATTTCATTTTACTTTCCAGTGGTGTTTCAGATTTTTCTTTCTTGCTGAAACAAGTTATTTAATGAAGCTGAACTACTTTTGGAGTAAGACATCCATTACTCACTCATTTCCTCACTAGTGAGATGTGTAAAACCTAAGTAAACTTGAATTACTTTCTAAAGACCATGCAGGCTCTTTCCATGCTGATTTGTTCTGCTTCTCTAACTTTCAAATGGCCTTTTAATTGGCCATTAAAGTAGGAAATTATGGCTGATTAGGATCAATCCAAATGCAATGTTTTGGACGGACTGGCTATTCGAATACCATTCTTTTAAGACCCATGTTACTTCTGCTTTGTCAGCTAAAGGTCACATTTAGCTGCATTGGCAGGATGCTTCAGTAAACTTTTCCCTTCAATTCTTGACCCCAAATGTCCCACAGCCACGTTTGGTGGCAGCAAAGGGGACCAGTTGCAATAAGGAATATCAGAGAAAGTTACACAGTTTCCCAATTCACAGCAAATTGTGCAGTTACACTCAGGCTATGCTTTAAGCTTCATTTCAGATGAAAATTACTTCCCATGACCTCCAAGGGGAAGAACAGTTTATTAATAATCTTCATCTCTCTTGAGTAAACTCATTGTACAATTTCCTGGTTTGTACCTGTACAACGTGGTTGTCACCAATGTTAAGGATGGAGTCTGGAGGTTTTCTGAGAAAGAAGGCAAGATATCATTGCACTTTTTAAAATCCACGTGAAGTAATTCCATGTACCAAACAAATTTTGGAGGAGTTGCATGAGAATTTTATTTTTTCTAAGGTATTTCTCCAGGGCTTTAAGCCCATAGTGAGATCTGGAGTGAAAGGTTAGACTTCTGTTGACTCAGAGGAATCATTTTACTCTCCAGAAGCTGAGGATATGTCTGTGTGCAAAATACTAACAGCCTTAAATCATTAGGAAACTTTGTACCAAGTTTTTGAGTTTACATTTGTTCAGACTGTTTCATAAAGGGCTTCACCGTTTCAGCCCTTCCTGCAGCATCATCATAATCAAAGGTGGTGACAGCAGGTGAATAACCACTCGTGGACTGAATTTGATAATCATTTACATCTCTTAACAATTTATACAGTTCTGTTGGTGCCTTACAATTCCAGTAGTGATAAGCAGCAGTGTAGCATGAAATCTATGACAGCAAGAAAACTGTGAGTTTTAGCTGGCTTCCTTAGCTCTCTTAATATCTCTTTTACTTCACAACATGGTAAATTGTTGCAATGTGTTCAGCACACACTCATTTTTATCTGATCTTCATCAAGTATTTGAAGCCCAATGGAAAAAAAAACAAAAAAATAATGCCACAAGTATCTAAAGCAGAAACTCCCCAGAGAGGAACAGGTACTTACTTTTCATGTCCTTCAGTCTTAACAGGACTGAGCCATCCAGAACTAACCTGTGCAGGGACAATCTGACCCTGTAGGGCATTCTGATCATTGGCATCACATAAGCCATAACAGCTCTCCCACAGTTTCTCAGTTGAGCCTAACTGATTCTAGATAAAACACCACTTAGATAGTCACAAGCATAATAAATACCTTGAGTGATACAATTTATTATCATCTTCATGACTAGAAGACTTTGTACTATCAATTTTACAACAAATCAGGGTTACTATCATAGGTGTTTTTGAGAAAACATCTGCCTTTAGGCAAAGGTGGTTTAACTTCAAGGGAAAGGAGGGATTCAGGGTCTCACCAAACAGACAGGCAGAGCTAAACCCCTTTCACACCTCTCCTCCTTACTTCTGACTCTCAAACAACACCTGAGTGTCCCTGGCTCAGTGTCCTTCTTAACAATGCACCTCCAGTGAAAGTTAGACCTCTGTGGGACAAATTCATCCCAGATTTCACTCAGTGAAATTGTTCTGGGGTCAGGTGTGTTTAATGGGCCTGTGTTGGTCTTGTTGCTGAAGCCTTTGCAAATCCTGGCTTCCTACTATGCTCTTCAGGAGAGATTTTGTGGGAATTGACACTGTATCAGGCTGAATCAGACCACCTGATACAATTCTGTCTGCCCAGATGTATTTCTACAGGACCACAGCTCTAAGTATGCACTCTTGCAAGTTTGAAGCATTTCTGGTATATCTTCTCCTACTCTTCCCTGTATATTAAATGAAAAATATTTCCAGTGAAGCTGGAACTTGTCATAAAGACAGCACTACTTAGTCACTGTCAGGAAAAGTACACAGGTAAATGCTCCAAGGATATTTGACTGAGCAGCTGATGATCTAGAGTTACCCTCTTCTAGAAAAGCTTTCCTCATGATTTCCACAAACACATTGTGTAAGCAAAGTCCAGGGGCATTACTCCCTAGGTCAAGCTGGAAATCAAAATGTAACCTCTTGGCAAAGAAACCTGCAATTATTCATTTTTGTTGCAGGATGAAGGTTTGCTCAAAAAATAAGGAAAAAATCCCCAAACATAAGTAAAAACTAGCTTTGGTTGGTTTAGTGTAAACAAGGTGCTGGAGAAGCACTGTGTCAAATACGATCCCATAAAATCAGTAATGTTTCTTCTATAGCAGAATTACGAAGGATTTCATAACACACAGAAAAAATGGGGTGGATGAAACGCCTCTAAGACATGAAATAATGGCTTGCAGTGCTGAAAAAAAAAAAATGCATTTAGGCAATTTGAAGCTGATGGGAATTTCATGAGCTTTAGAGCAGACCTAACGAGAAGGTATCATTTGACTGAAAGCTCCAAGATGATTCCAGGCTCAGTATTGCTCTCTGGAATGCATTGACTGATAGCAATAGCTGAGGAAGCATTAGATAACAGAATGGTGAGAGATATTTGAAATTGGTTGTCTGGCTGTGCTCCTTGGAAAGAACCAGCAACAACAAAAGCCAGTTACAGTAACACCAATCTCCCCAGAGCATTGACCTTCCTTAGCAGAGCAGTTTTAGAAACAGCACCCCTCTGGAGGTGGAGCATTTGGAAAATCTGTAAGTATCTGATGCCATTGAATCCTACAAATTCAGTGAGGACTCTGGTATCAGGGGAGAGACTCAGTGAGGGCTTGTCCCATCCTATGACATCCTGTCAGTGGGTGAGCAGCGGGAGCTGTGGAATCTCAATTCTGCACTCATTCACAGCCCAGGGAGAAATATTGTCACCTCCATGCCTCTTGGATTGCAGAAGCAGCTGGGAAGCAGAGCAGTCCCTGACATATGGTGGAGTAACCTCTCCTTCTTAGGCAGGTTTTTTAACTTGTGTTGTGCTGATAAGGCTCTTTATAGAACAAGCTCGTGCTCGAATAACTGCGTATCGCAGTGTCCTGTGTCTTCACTTCTGCCTTCCCTCATTCTCCTGACATATTCTGCTCCACCAGAAGCCAGAGAAAAGGCTGGACTGCTCTGCTGGCCCTCTGCCATGAGCAAAATAATTTTCTTTTCTCTGTCACTTCTGGGATGACTGGCAGGAACTACAGCAGAAACCAGAAACCAGCGGCATTAGCCCTGACATCTCTAGCCCTGCCTGGAACCTTGCTGCCCTCAGAGTATTTGCAGCCTCTGTAATTCTCCCACCTCTGACTTCAGAGAGAAGGGGGGAAGACTGACAGATCTCTTGACAAAAGTAATATTGGATGACACTCATATAATCCCAACTACAAAATCTGCAGGAGGTCCCAAAGACACCCAAAGGACGCAGAAGATCTTCAATGTTTCTGTGATATTTCCCTCTTCCTGCAGTGACTTGTACAACCAAAGTTTTCACCATGATATTCCAAAGATATTTCATAGTTGAGAAAATGCCTCTTCATCCTAAACACCTCCAGTTTATCACAATTTGAGCCTTGAGTGACTCACCTATACAACTTTTCCTTTGAGCTCCACCACAAAGTAGCCTGCTATGACCAACTTTGACTCATGGGTGGCTTCTTGCCCTATTTCCTCATCATTTTTGTGGCCACCTGTCTTAGTTTCTTTTCAGCTGGTTTCAATGATGTCGTTATCCAGTACGGCACAAGCCCTCTGTTACCTTTTTGGTGTGTTCCAGGATCTCTGGGTGTTTGACTTTTAATTATGACTAATATTATTCTTCCAAAACACATGCACTTCATTATTACCGAAAGCTGGACATCTCGTTCTGCAGAAATTACATTGGGACATTGAAAAGTGCAGTGGTAATAAATGATTCATTGCAACAGGTGAAAATGCTTTTGCAATTGTGTACTGTTTGGTCAGGAGGTATTTTTGTTCTATAAGACTTTCCTCCTGGATTTTTGGTTGGTTTTCCTATCCTCATAAGAACAGAAAATCTGACACTACCAGATTTCCTTGTTGTAGGAAGCAGGTCCAGCACTGGAAGTGATGGTGGGATTTACCCTACAATACATTTGCTCTGCAAACATTTTTTTTTTCCTGCAAATGGATTTGTAAGAACATGCAAAGGCATGTGTCTTTCTATTGAACTTTGATAAAAGATGCCAATAAATGATAAAGTTCAGTGACACAGACAGGAACTGAAATTAAAATCATGTGTTGCAACTTTTGTATTTTGAATTCAGTGACATTCATTAGTTCAGTGACATTTATTAGCATATTTATCTCTAGCTAAAAGTAAGGCCCAGGATCTGAGTTAATCATCTAGGCTCTTTTTTTTTTTCCTTTACAGAGGCAATAAAGAAATGAACACTTCCAGGGTATATTTAACCCATATCTCTTCAGCAGCTGTTTTGTGATAGGATTGGTACTATTCAGTCCAATTAAGTGTTTGTGGGCACTTATCTCTGTCCGGGACTACAGGGGAACTTGGGCAAATTATTTAGGTTGAAACCTTCCCCTAACAAGAGAGGCCATTCAAAAAATTAGTTAAGTGCCTAATTTTCTGTTTTAATTTCATTAGACATGAACCCTTTAACATCAGCCCATATAACATCAGCAACAGCAATAACAAAAATAGTTTTTAAAGGCTCTCCATCAATTGTTGTGAAATTCTCCTTTATAGCCAGCTTTTTCACTGATTTGAAATAATCATTTAGTGAAAGCGATTTGTCCTTTCTGCCTCAGTTTTTGATCCTCACAGAGATGAATGAACAAGTTTCAAGCATCAACTCATTACTGCCTGAAAGAAGCCTGAAACTTTTTGATGAAGAAAATAAAACTGGTCATGATTATTGTTCCCACTAGAGTATAGCAGAAGCAGTGATCATAAAACAGCTTCTCTGCACTGAGATGCACAGAAAAACTGAGCTAAAGAAGCCTTTCAGATTCATTTCAGACCATAACTTCTGCGTGTGTGGTGGGTGCTGAGTACCTTGAAGAATGCCAGGATGAGTTACATGCACAACTGCTGTGGGGCCCAGGGCTGCGGGGCAGGAACTGCCTTTGTAGCAGCCATGTAATAACATTGCAGAGGAAAAAAAGAATTAGGGACTCGCATGCCTTAGTATTATTTACTGGGCTTATAATACAGAGAACTTCCGTGATGTAAGAAAGACCAAAATTGGTAGGAAAGCCCATGTGTGATTTGGAGGATACAGACACCTGAATGAAAGTTAATCCTTATTAATGATTCAGCAGGGGAAAACTAGGGTGTTTTCTGGGTGTTTCAAGCTGTTCACCACAAAATGCCCAAAGCTAATTGAAAGCTGCTTTTGAAGTGATTGATGAGATTCAATCCCTCGTTCCAGGTGAGTTTGTTATGCACAACCCTGGTCATCCAAACTCAGACTGATCGATGTGGTTAACTCCAGTCAAATACACCTGAAGTTGCACATGATAATAAGTGCAAGATATCATCTTATAGGCCTCTGATTTTTTGTGTGGCCGTCTGTGTGGTCATCCTCACTGAGCTAAGGTTGCTCATGAAGAAAAGTTTTTTGTGGGGGTGTTTGCAGTAGGGACATGCAAGTGTAGGGACAAAAAGATGAAAGCCAACAAGCAGCAAAATATACAAACAGTACATGGAAGCTGACTGAAGCTTTATGTTTCAGAGAAGCTGGTCAGCAGGTAAGGTTATGTGTTGTTTAATTGTCATTTAATGTCCTGTGGGGGAAGGAATTTATTTTTTTCTTTATGAAATTGCCAATTTTCCTTTTTGAAATCTGAGAAAATTCCTTCAACATCACTTTGGATGTACAGCAGAAAAGTCGGCAACAATCCCTTTAAATATCTGTGAGATGCAAATACGGTGCAAAACCCCCAAATATATGCGCCTTCTTCTTTCCAGGGCCACTCGCTGAGCGAGCTCCCTGGGAGGAGCCCACTAGGAAAAAAATCCATGCGCAGACCAGAAGAAAATTTCTATTTGAAGCTAAAATCGGGCGAAGCAGTTTTGCTTCACCCAGGATTTTTTCCCGCAGCCTCTTTGTAAGAAGTGGCGACGAATAGGAGCTGGAGAGCCCCCAGCGGAGCGGCTCCCCCGGAGCGACAGAGCGGCATCCCAGGGGCCAGGCTCCATCTAGTGACACGGCCGGGGATGGCCGGGAGGGGATCCAGCTCAGGGACACCCGTACCTGCCCGGGCCGGGCTCTGCAGGGCTGGCTGCGGCCGTGCCCCGCTCCACAAGCGTTCGGCCGCTGCCGGAGAGGCGAGCCCGGGTTTAGGCAGCAGCTTTTTGATTTCTGAATAGGGAAATGGAACACGGGACGGGCAAGGGCGAAGGCAGGGGCTGAGCCGCGGCGGGGAGCGGGGCTGCCTCCTGCCACTGGGTGGGCTGGGTACACACACGCCCACCCGCGGTCCCGGCGCCACATCGGGGCTGCGGGACGTGCAGCGCCCCGGGACGGCGGCCGGAGCTTGGCAGGAGCAGAGAGCTCGGAGATGCGGATGCGGAGGAAGCGACCTTAGGGTGTCACCCGCTCGGTGTTTTCGGGGGGAGTGACCGATCCGGCTATGAAATGGACTCTCTATGGGATGCGGCCGGATCGATGGAGCTGATAACGGCGAGCTATAAAAGGCCGGGGGGCGGCAGCGGCCGCGCTACAGCGCCGAGGCGCCGCGCCGGGATGGGGCTGTGCCCCGCCGCGCTGGCGCTGCTCGGTCTGGCGGCCGCCGCCGCCTCCGCCCTGCCGCTGCCACTGCCCGACGCCGGCCCGCACCTCAACTACGGCTGGGGAGAGCCCATCCGGCTGCGGCACCTCTACACCGCCAGCAAGCACGGGCTCTTCAGCTGCTTCCTGCGCATCGGCGCCGACGGCCGGGTGGACGCGGCCGGCAGCCAGAGCCCGCAGAGTGAGTAGCGGCTGCTGGGATGGGGATGGGGATGGATGGGGATGGGGCCGCGGGGTGACACTGCTGTCCCCTCTGTCTCTCTCTCTGCTCGCAGGTCTGCTGGAGATCCGCGCCGTGGCCGTGCGCACGGTGGCCATCAAGGGCGTGCAGAGCTCCCGGTACCTGTGCATGGACGAGGCGGGGCGGCTGCACGGGCAGGTGAGCACCGGCGCTGCGGTCCCCGAGGGGATTTTCCAGTCTGGAACAGCGGCGGGTTCTAATAACGGGGTAACAAAGCTTCCCGGTGTCCGCCACCCGCCCTCCGCCACCTCCCCCGCTGTTCTCCCTGGGACCTGCGGTTCTTGTCACCGTCACTGCCCGAAAGGCTGTGGGGATTGTTGGAAGGCAGAAAGGGAATGTCGTTTCGACAGGAAACGATGTTTTGCGTGTCCCTTGCCAAAATATACTGAAAGTACAGCCCAGGGCTAAATTGCATTTAGGTTTAAAATTTTCATTAGTGGGAGTCTGCGATTCTGCTGCAGAAATAGATTAAGCTCTGCCGTAGAACATGAATAATTTCTCACGGTTCAGGTCAGGTATTCTGAACAAAAATTTAAAAATTAAAATGATTGTTTCTTTGGAGAAGAGTTGCAGCCAGCTGCCTGCCAGGTGTACAACTCCCAGGAACATGGGGTTGCCATCTCTTAGGAAGTTGCAAACAGAAAAAGGATTTTGAGGGGGAAAGGATGCTTCTCCACTGCCTCACTTCTGCCCTGCTGTAACAGCACACCTGCGGGACTCTGAGGAGGGAGTTAAGTGCCCCACTGATGCCACTAGGTTAGCTTCTTCACTAGGTTTAGGAACTAGTCATTGACATAAATTCATTTTTAAGGCATATGAATACACTATTGACTCTAGAATTTGACAGGTGCAGTTCAGATTTAGTCTGTACAGAAGCCTGAGTTTCACAGAGCAATGGCTTGTCATGATGCCACAGTAAAGATACAGCTTGATTAGATACAGTAAAGATACATCTTTTTTGATTACTCCAGCAAAATTTCTGCTGATTTCAATCAGGAAAGGACTTGGCCCATTCTCAAACCTCCCAGTATCTTTAAGAACAGCAACACTGAATATGGATAGAATTAAGATTGTTAAATATAGAATTAAGCCTTTCTTTCTGAATTTCCTTACTTTTCTGGGCTCAAATCAGTCGAGGCTGAGATGAGGTGCACAGGTTCAGATGATATAGCAGGTCAATTATTAGCTTAATTCTTTAATGTATATCCAAAACAAATCAGAGCCTGGATTCTGCTCCCATTGGAGCTACCAGCTGAACTTGAGCAGTCACAGAATTTTAAAATGGCTTTCCTATAATACCATTTTGAAGGCATACACATTAACTGGAACTGCGTTTGTTGATGTAGAGTACTAGATGCAGGCTGGGGTTTTATTCTGAAAACACAACAGCAAGTAGCTGTGCTGTCCCACCTCTGTGCTGTGGACACCTGCTGTCACCTCTGTACTCACAGCCCAGCCAGGCAGCTCTGCAGGTAAATCTTTACCTTATCAGCACCACGCTCAGGACTGGGAGAACAAAAGGGCAAACACGGCGTCTGGGGGCTGAACCTGTGCTCCTGCAACTTGGCCTGTTTTGACACTGGAAAACTGATGACTGGGGTTGCTTTTTGAATGTGCTGTGTGCTGTAGTCAGTAGGTTAGGGGAAATGCTGAATATACTGACATACTGTGATTCCTCCTGTGAAAAAAAAATCCCTCCTTTGTGGAAAAAAAAAAGTTTAAAAATCTGGAAATATTTCAAAAGTCTGTTTGGTACTTGTTTAAAAAAAACAGACCAGTGACCGTCCCAATGAAGTGAAGAGGGAAAGATATAGCTGAGACACAGGGACTCAATCAATATCTGCTGTTTGGAGTGTGCACTTCTTGAGCAAGAATCTCTTTTATTTCATCATTCTTTTTAGTGATAAAGACAGCTAACAATCCAGCCCCAAAATTTTTGTCATACGCACATATTTTTCTGAGATATAATGTGTGTGTGTAAGGATAAATATTGCACCATTTTATTTCAAGAAAACATCTCTTTTTGAATGACTTTATTAATTTAAAACATGCTTCTAAAAGATAACCAAATGCATGCACTTAATTTTACTCCATGTTACTGAGGGCGTCTGAGAAAGGCCCAAAAGTATTAAATATGTTCTCTGTTCAGACAAGCAGAACATTCACGTAAGGACATTTCTGTCTCTGCAGACTGAGACATAATCAGCAATTCTCTTTTATTGACCACAGGTTCAATCACCTGCACTGGCTGAGACTAAAATAGCAACAGAGTTGAAAGAAAGGCAGTGTTGGTGTAAAGATCTGGAGAGGTCTGACCTGCTGAAATGGGTCTAATGTACAAATATATTATGGATATATATACATATATATATATATATATATACATATTTGTAACTTAAGGTGTTACAGATATATAATATCTGTACAGGCCATTGCAAATATAATCCTACAAATTTGTACCTAAGAAAATATATTTTTCTGTACTAAATCCTAACCTGTGCTGATATTAATTCAACAGTTCTCATGTTAACATGAAAATGATGCTTTGTAAAGGGGTGTTTGGAAATTTCAGTAAATTTTGAGTGGAAAAAGGAGGAAATTACCTTTTAGCAGTGGTTTACTGATGGGCCATGTTGCAAGAGATCTGATCCTGAAGCCCTTGCACAGGCAAATCTCTAACAGAGCAGGAATTCTGTATTTGGATTAGGGCTCATGACTGAAATTAAGGACAGTTCATCTAAATCAGCAATGGCATCTGAGACTTTTTTTCCCAGTGCTCAGGACAGGATAAGTGTGGTGGCCGTGGAGAAGCACATCCCAGGATTCAAAGCTTATTTAACAGGGTGGACATGGAAAGAACTTCAGGGATTTTGGAATCGGATGGAACGGGAACAGGAACGGGAACGGGAACGGGAACGGGAACGGGAACGGGAACGGGAACAGAACAGAACAGAACAGAACAGAACAGAACAGAACAGAACAGAATAGAATAGAATAGAATAGAATAGAATAGAATAGAATAGAATAG
>CM031861.1:1566517-1584580 GCA_018697195.1 Certhia americana | reverse complement strand
ATAATAATAATAATAATAATAATAATAATAATAATAATAATAATAATGTGCACCTTCCATTTTCAGAGTTATTGTGGAATGTGTATCTATTGGAAGACAGGTTACATTTTTTTTCCCCCTCATTTTACTTTGTAATAATATCTAATTCCTGTCCCATGTCCAGTTCTTTTTTTACATACTTTTAGTAAGCTTTAATGTTTTTCAGGTTTATTCCTTATTATCTTAGCTGTAGAAGCTGTGTCTGAGGGGAAGGTACAGAGAAGACAGCTTAAAAAAAAAAAGCTTTTTAAAACCAACTGTCTTCTGTAAAGGTCTTCTAGGACACAAAACCTTCCACTGATGAGAAAGTACCAGCAAGCATTCTATGCTGTCCAACACCTGCTTTGTTTTACCCCTTATTCACATGAACCACCAAAGGGCATTTGACTCTGACTAATTTCCTTTGATGTTAAAAAATAAAGTCTTCATGCAGGAAAAAAATGTTTTGCTTCTTTAAAAAGATACGTTGGTGTGACAGGCAGGCAGTTACCTACCCATGGCTCGAAACACCCACGGTTTCCTAAAATAACAACATAAGGTCTTCACCTTCTAAAAGGTCGAGAGTCAAACCTAGAAAATGTCATGTGCTTTACTCACAGCACCAGGGAGTTACAACAATTCAGCATTTTCAAGGCAATTAAAAAAAAAAAAAAAAAGTAAGTAAATTAAAAGATGACAACAGTTGGGTTTTACCAATTTTATTTCTAGACTTTAGATTTCTTTGCTGGAAACTTGTCTGTTACAGGTCTGTTGGTGAAAATGTGCATTTCAGACCAGTGATGCCAATAAGTACAATATAAAAATGTACAAATCTGAATTGCTTTTGCTTACTACAGATTGTTATAATAACGTGACAAATAAAGCATCTCTGTTGGCACGTGAACCCACTTATCTGGATTTGGCCTTTATCAGTACATACAATATTTTAAAGAAGTTTGCAGTACACACTGCCACTCAGTGTAACACATAATAAACCCAACAAGAACTAAACTCAATAATCATGTTTGGTTCAGAGACACAGAGATGCCACGAACAGAAGTGTTTTATGAGGTAAGCAGTAAGAAATGTTCCTGAAATTTGGACAGAATGTATCCAGTCCTCCTGGGTCCTGCGACTGCTAGTAGCATTGCAATGCTTATTTATGCACTATGTAGGATCTTAACTGCGTTTGCCTCAAAATGAGTTCTAATTCTGTTTTGGTTTAGCAGCATACAGGCAACAGCTAGATTATTCTTCAGCGTACAAATCTGTTAGCTGGCTTATGAGATTTACAGGCTTTTTTTTTAAATTAGCATTATGCTATAATTAAAAAAAAAAAAAAAAAATCCAAAACAAAACCAAAACAAACAAAAACCCCCTAGTATATCATAACAGATTAAACACACAAAATACTTAGAGTTCCAGAAGATAACCTATCATACCAAATGATGTGTCCCAACTGAGGGAGACCCACATCAGGTGGTACACAAGAGTTATATTATAATGCACCTTTCATATATCAATGTGGCTAATAACACAGCTTAAAACTACTATGATAATAAACCCCAGATCAGACAAAGGAATCCAGCTTTATAAAATGCGTAACAAAAAACCAAAACAAAACAAAAAAAAAAACAAAACAAAACAAAAAACTCAACAAAATAAAACCAAACAAAAAAAACCCCACCCAAAAACAAAACCCCAAAAAACAACCAACCCTTGACATTACTTGATCTTCTGAAATGTCTGCTGGTTTTTAAATTAATGCAGAGACCCATTCAGAGCAACGTTCGATGCATTTCCGTTTGCAGTAGAACTATGAGGCACTGTAAGAACATCAAAACCTGGTCTAGACACGGGTAACTGAAATATGAGGTATTGTGAAACAGGAACCTTTTTTGGAATAGAGCAGTAATCACATTAAGTAAAAATTGATCACATAAAAAATCTACAAAAAAAAGATGATGTCAATAATATAATTTTCTATGAGAAAATTAAAACCTATTACATGGCAGTATATGACATTGTATAACAAAAAAAAAAAAAAAATCTGATCCACAAAATAGCAGCAAAACACAATGACAAAGATACAGAAAAGCAATGTTAATTTTTTTTCAAACCATGCTGGGAATTTATCCATAGCAGCTCAATAAAAATGGAGCATCCACTCCTTTTCTTTTGTCTTTTTCTTTTTTTTTTTTTTTTTAATTTTTTTAATTTTTTTTTTTTTTTTTCTTTTTTTTTTTTTTTTTTTTTTTTTTTTTTGTTTTTTTTTTTTTTTTTTTTTTTACAATCAACACCTTAGCGGCAGTTTTCTCACATACATTTCACCATCACATTCTCCTCGAGCATCAACTTCAACAGCTATGTCCACGTCCCTTCAGCTACTTTCTAAAATAATAATAAAAAGATACATAGCCAAGATGTGCAAATTTTCTATTCGTAGCTAAATAAAAAAAAAAAAAAAAAAAAGGGGGCATATACTGGAATAAAAACTTCTTTCAAGTACTCCAATTTTCATATCTATTAACTATGGCGTTTTTTCATGGTTAGACTGCTTTTGAAAATGTATAGGAAGGGGCCAAATAGACTGCTTGGTTTTGGGTTTGTTCTTTGAAGCGTGTCCTTTTTTTTTTTTTTTTTGCTTTAATAAGCTGGGTTAAAACTGCAACATCAAGGGTAGAAAGATTTTCTTTTTCAAAAGGGGCGATTGCATTAATTTACAAATCATACTGGCCTTACGAACATCCTCTGCAATAAATATTCTTTTTAGCCTTAACTATAAATTATATATTTTAGTGTTTAAAAACCTTCAGTTGTAAAAACATCTAGTGATAATCCTTAAAACTATGTGTCCTATATGTGAACCTTTAAGGCCCCTAATTTATAAAGATGAGTTGGCACCAAAGGATTCTAAACTTCAAACTTTTCTATAGAAAAGGAAAGGAAGATATCCTGGCAATTTGTGAATGCAATTTTCTCTCACTGGAACACAACCTTCGGAAAAAAAAGAATCACCTCTCCTCTAACACCATAGTTAAATGCACTTGCTTTGCAATTCCAAGTTTGCCAACAAGCACTTTATATATATCCAAACCATTCCATTAAAAAAACAAACAAACAAACAAAAAAAAAAAATTCCCACACAATAAAAGAATGTATTTCCTATATCTAATGGACTGAAAGTGCTTTGAATGGAATGGTTTTAGAATATTACAAACAAACAAAAAAAAAAAAAAAGACTGAACTGTGGATTGAACCTGACCATAATTAGGCTGAATATCTGTGGGGTCAGACCAGCATTTTTACACAGGTAACTACAAAAATAGGAAGATTACAAAAATATAATATATTACGTCACTATTTCGGTTTCTCTTTATAATAGGGTCCTGTATGAGTAGTACATTGGCCTTTCCCAACCATGCTAAGCTGGAACCCTACAAATGCCTCAAAGCACAGGCAATCCACAGGCATTAAAAAAAAAAAAAAAAAAAAAAAAAAAAAAGATTAACATATAATAATGCTGCATACTAACATACACTAACTTATGGGTTACGTTAACCATTTATAAGGTGAAGAGGATAAAAGAAAACCTAAGGAAATAAAATAAACATTTACAGATGAATTATAAAGTGACTAAATGCATAAGCAAGCAAGATACAGAAAAGCCTAGAACTGCGTTAAAGCTATGCTTTTTAAAGAAAAAGAATATTTCATTTACTATCTAAAAAAAAAAAAAGCAAAAAAAAAAAAAAGCCCTCTTCTACTTTAAAAATGGTTGGTTGGTTTGTTTTATATGTAAGAAATCAAATCTAATACCTCCCCTGGAGACATTTCGTGTGTTAATGCCTATTTTTACAACATACAGACAAGAACACTTTAATATAAAAACTAGTTGATTATTATTGTATAAAATCCTCTATTTTTGTAGCACAAACCCCTGGGGGCAATGCAAATACTATTTTTTTCTTTTTTTAAGACAGTTTTTGGGGTATTTTTTGTTTATTTGTTTGTTTGAAGTCACAGATGGAAGGGAGACAGAGCAAGAAAAAAATATAACGAGACTGGTTTTCCCTTCTGGTATAAAAATGTCCTGGAGCAAAGGGTTTCTGGGGGGGAGATCCTGATGCCGATTCCTTCTCAGATGCCCTTTCTTTGTCTGCTTTTCTTGCCAAGCAAATCCATTTAAGAAGAAGTCCTCTTTAAATGTTCACGTCTCGCACATCAGTGGGTGTGCAGGAGAGGTCTGCTTCGTCCTCTACAGTCTTTGTTTCTGAAGATACGTTGTGCTGCTGTGCCTGGCGTAGACTGGACTCGAGGAGGGACTCAATCTGTTCTTGGCAGGCTCGTAAACAATCCTGCAGGAGGGCGCAGTGGAAGGAGAGAGAGAGAGACCCAAGAGTCCTTTAGAAAGAGCACAGGCTAAAATACCAGTTTCTTGACAAAGCAAGAGAAATGTCATCAGGTTATCTGGGAGAGCAGCAGGCTGGAAAGGAGGGTGGGAAGAGCAGAAGCACCTGACAGTGAGAGGACTGGAAGAGCAAGCCCCTTGTTTTGCAGATTGCACCTTGCACTGCTGCCTCTCTACCTGTGCTGTTTACGGTTCTGTACGAGCCCAATGCTCACAGCTGTGACTTCTACTTTTACCCCAGGAATCCTTCAGCAGTAGTCTGCTAGAAGTGATGCTCACAAACAGCGACTTTTTTCCCCCAGGCTAAATTCCAACAACAGGAAGCTCTCAAAAATGCCATATATACATTGAGATGTCCATGCCCAAGGCTGCCTGCCAGCTGCTGCAATGTCCAGCTGATAAATTCCTAACTCTGAAAGCATCTCCAAAGATGGATTGGACCTGAAAACAGAGAGGTCTCTCAGAGGCACTATGAAGCACCTCCCTCACCATGCACCACCAAGCCCATCCAAGCTTTCTGTGAGCTACCACCTCCACCTGGAAATCCCAGTCAGGGTGAGACCTCGTCCTCCCACTTCCAAAGTGTTTTCTCCAAGCTGGATGTGCACATAATCCTCCTGAGAATTCAGGAGGGTGCACAGGCCTTGCTGGGAATTAAAAAAACCAGAAAGAACCAAGAAAGATTCTGCCTGTGGTGGGCAAAGGCAACTTCCCCCCAGGCATTATGCCATACCACGAGGAGATACATCAGATTCCCAGCAACCAAAATTGGAGAAGGCCTTTTAGCTCAACCTGCACAACTTCCTGCAGGTTGTGGAGGCCTGTACACCCACTGCAGAGACACAGAAATGGTGCCCTAAATCGGCCAAACAATCCCACAGCATTTTGCCAAAACTCATCCAGCATGCTGTTTACCCTTATCTTTATAACAAACATTGCAAGCTTTTCCCCCCAACATCTTTAACTCTGTGTATTAAGGACTTTGAAGTTTCCTTTCAGCATTGCCTTTTCTGATTTAACCTATGACATGTGTTAGCCCTTGCGGTGAACCCAGTCTTCCATGATAAATTGCCGTCAAAAGTGTTAGGATGTGCATGACTGAGAATGAATGTTGTTTTCCTGAGAGGGTGACCTGCCTGCTGTTTTCTTTATTTCCCAGTTTCAATTCTGCCTTCATTCAGAGGCTTCTTGTGTGATCTACCAGCTTTTCACTGATTCCACTACCACAAGAATCTCCTCTGCCACCAATAAGGGCACATGGCGTTTGGGGTAAAATAAGATTAGAAACCCAAGCAAACAATTCCCTGCAAGTCCTTTCTGAGAGAGAGGGAGGTTAATCCTACCTCTAAGCAGATCAGACCATCAGTTACAGCTCACTGAAAACACATAACCTATGACCTTTCCTGGTTTAAACCCTAGTATAATATTTCCTCTTGACAGAGACACACAGCGTTTTAAATGACAAAAAGAAACGCCTCATATCCTAAAGTCATCATGCCTCTGGCTCCTGCATACCTCTGGCCTCCACAATAAGGTCTCTATGAAGTCCCTGCACCCAGCCCTCCTCCAGATATGATGGATCAATCCTGACTGTAAGGCTCCCCCTGGTACCACGAACCTCCCTCACCCTTGGAGTCAGACACATTACAGAGGAGCACACCAGCACAGCTCTAGGGGCTCCTGGCTTTACAAAGCCACTTCTGAGGAGAATTCTTTTAGCACCTTCAGTGTTCCAAACTGAAGGCATTTTTATTCTTCAGAGCAAAATGAATCCTCTTGGGTTTTGGGATTTTTTTTTTTTTTCCTGAGTTTTGATGTGAACTTCGTAGGGTTCATCAAAAACTTTTGGTTTTTTCTTTTTTAGTCCTGACCATTTGCATATAGCGTGTTAGAGATCTGAAAACTAAAACCACTCAAAAGAATTTCTATAAATGCCTATTCTTCTCCCTCTGGAGTCCAGTTATGAATAATTACATAGGACTATGTAATTTAAGGGTACTTTTTGCCCACAGATTTTTTTTTCATTTAAAATTCTGAGTGCAGCATGCTGGAACTGTTTTTTTTTAAAAAAACACGATCTTTACAATTTATTATGAACAGATCGTCTTAAGCTAAAGTTGAATGAAAAGGGTTTTTTTAACTCTTTGAGGTATTTTGTCCATGTCTTATTCACATGACTATTAGATAAATAGTTTGCCTGTAGGAATGCATTCGAGCTAGCAAAAAACAACTGTAAAACATAAAATTCACTGTGAACAGCCTCACCAAAGCTGTTTTCATTCTCAGTATTTCCCAACACTGAAAAGCAAATACAAAACCTGTGCATTACTCTGATAACTTCTCCCAACAACTTTTCTGCTTCACTACCCAAATTTTCAATGCCCACAGTTTGTTCAAGGTCATAAACCCTTCCTGGATTAATTAAGCTCCTCAGTGAAAAAAAAGGAAAAAAAAAAAAAAAAAAAAGACTTGCTAGTTTAACTGATGTGGTCAAATACCTTTAAGACACAGTGGACATGATCAGACTCCAGGGTCAGATAGGAAAGGAAACAAACAACAACAAAAAAGGAACTGCTTGGAAATCCTTTGTTCCTGCCTGACCCGTTCTGGATAACAAGCACATGTTTGAAGGTGCCTCTGAGAAGGGGCAGGCAGGAGGTGAATTCCAATGCACTAACAGACAGCATGGAGACCCAATCTAATCTAGTTTAGCAAATTTCTGGCCTGGAAATGAATGTCAGGTAAAATTCCATCTGTTTGGATGATGGGGTCAAGAATAGAATGATGGAAGACAGCCCAAGACTTCTAATTGTGATTATCTGACTTCTAATTACCCCTGATCAAAGGCAAAATGGGAAATTGGACTCCTACCAACATATAAACATGAACCATAAAGGAATTCCAATCAAGTGATATTCATTTTACTTTAGATTCAGCTTTCTTTGAGACCAAAGGTAAAAAACTATAATTATGTAACCTGAAATCTAACAGACCTGCTGCTCCAGCTAACAGATCATCAGGGGGAACACCAGCCCTGCTCCTAACATTCCAAGACTATCCAATACAAAACATGTTCCCTGACAAGGGGAACCATCATTGGGGCATAACACGCTTCATACAAATCCTAGTGAAATGGGATAGCAGGAATGGCATTTGATACCCTGGGTTACAAAGATAAGTATTTTGGGAAAGACTCCCTGCAGGGGAATCATGCTCTGTATGAAACCAAGCAGATTCCTCTCTCAGAACAACTGCAGTGGAAGTTCCTGTTCCCTTATTTCACTTCGAACACAACAATACACCTGTACATACACAGAACTTTGTGTGATGCTAATTTTCTGTAGCAATCCATACAAAATCCTCATTTCTTCCTCACACATGAATATATTTAGCACTGGAAGCTGGAGGGGAGTTACTCCCTTTTCAAGCTGTTAAACAAGCCCAGGTCAAACAGATTGTGGCCTTGCAATGACTCGGGGCAATTAAAATGAAATAATCAAAAATCCTCCTTCTTGCTAAAGCAACTTTGTTTTCTTTTTCAAGAGCTCTGTCATTAACTGAGTCAAGTCACCTAAGGACAGGCTGTTGTTCTGCACAATGTGAGAGAGAATCCACTTCAGTGCCCAGTATCAGGAATGGTTAAATCATCTTGTTTGAATCAAGATGCTGCCTCAACAGATAGCAAGTATTTTCCCTCAGTACCTGCTCCAAACATCTCACTCTGGACAGTGGCCAACCACACACTGGAATTATCTGCATTGTTCACAAACTGACTAAAAAGCATCATCACACGTGCATACCAAACTGAGCAGCCCATTATTGCAGCATTTCTGAGGGTATTCAGCATTTCAAGTTCTCAGAGTATTTAACACTTTCACACTGTATTACCTCAGCTGCAGTGATAGAAGTAGCAAAAATAACGTGCTCAATACTCTGAACAAAACTGTTCAAAATAACAAGCTGAGATACTGCATTTTTCAGCAACTGGTTCACACAGCCTATCAAAAGGTAAATATTCTTAATAATTCATTGCAATGAAATCGCTCAATCCTGTCAACAAAGCCCAATTACATAAAACCCAGTTTTGCAGTGGCTGCACTGGGACAGTTTTCCATGCATTTAAATTATTAACATGTAAAATAATTTAACAGCATCTCCAAGATTCTGCCCCAACCACAGAGTTGTCTTTATTTGACTCATTGTCCAGTGCTTGGAGACCTCACAAGAACCTTTTTAAAGCATCTATTTATTGGTCTTCCACATTGTTACAAAACAAAGCTCAACTCTGCCCCAACTTCACACACCATTATGACATGGATCATTGACTTTAGGTCTTCCTTGTAGGCTCCCTTCCTGGCCCATTCACTCATGAAAGGTTTATTGCCCACTAGTTACTGATGTGCATCTCCTGGAAGCTGCAGGGCAAAATGAAGAGTCCTGTGAGGACCATCTACCTCCTCAGAAAGTCGTGGGACAAGCATTTGTTCCATAAAGGAATTCAATACCAGCTACTGTTCAGGTCTAGCAGGTAATAAACCAAATTAGATCATTAGAACTCTTTTAAGAAGAGCTTTTTCACACCACTTGGCACAATAAAAGGCCTCAAGAATGGTCAAAGATAAGGTCAGTGATACCACAAGGTCTGTTTCCTGGTCTTATCCCCCAAGTTTTGTTTTACAGGGGCTCCTGGTTTAATCACCCCCAGCCAAACACAGCCTCTGCCATGCTTCCTGCTCTCCCAACCACCAGAGCTGGATGTGCCATTCCCATCCGGGAACTGCAGCAGCGTCATCACATTTTATCAGTGGGCGTCAGGACAGCCAAACTGGCAGGCTGGGCACAAGAGAACACATTGAGAACCCCCACTCTGAGGCTTGACCTTTCCCAAGATTTACTGTCAGATTAGCTCCCGTGCAGTAAGCAGGCATTCATTTTTAAAAACCCTTAATGCAGGAGATCAACCGAGAGAAAGTCACTTACCGGATCACATTTGATAACTTGTGATAGGAAATGTGTGAGGCATTGATAGGAGAGGAAAGAGTTAGTGTTCCCCAGATGCAGGCCTTGCACAGCTGCTACCACGCTGCCAGCTGCGATCATGGAGGGTGGGTTTGAAATAAATTTAATATCTGTATGAAGAAAGGAGAGAGAAAAAAAAAAAAAAAAGAAAAAAAAAAAGAAGACTGAAATGATTGCTTTAGGAGAAGCCTGTCCATACACATACACTCTTTGTACCAGCATGGCTTTCAGCTGCCTACTACTGCATCCAAAAAGGCAGGGAAAATGGTGAGCAGAAAAGTGCCCCCTGCTCTAAAACTCTTACAGGTCCAAACCTGCAAACACTTATCCACAAGAGCAACTGCTCTGCAGAGAGTGGCCCTTCCTAGCACTGGGCCTGGGAGGCCATTCATCAC
Organism: Certhia americana; assembly: GCA_018697195.1. Classification (NCBI taxonomy): domain Eukaryota; kingdom Metazoa; phylum Chordata; class Aves; order Passeriformes; family Certhiidae; genus Certhia; species Certhia americana. The sequence continues at coordinate 1,574,737 of CM031861.1, read as the reverse complement.
TTCGAGGTACTTTTATCATAAGCAGGGCCCCCCGTTCTTCCACTGTTAAAATACTTTGCTCCTGTGAGTAATGCCATGGGGGTCAATGGCACTGCACATCAGAGAAAACCTGTTCACATCCTGCAGTGTTTTTGCATGGTCAGATCCAAGGTGCACTCTAACAACGAGTACTGGGGCCCTCTAAAGCAGAAACCTTTGCTCTGACACTCAAAGGAATATTGCTTTAATGAACAACAACATCAACAAAAAGAAAGAAAAGAGAAAGACTGCTTAACCCTGTCAGGAGGCAGATAATCCATATTTAAATTAAGGTTTCATCTTAAAAATGCTTTGTCTCAACCTAGTCCCTTGTCAGTGGCTGCCATCCATCCTGGCAACAGGGATTTAATGTAAATGTGGCATAACTAAGTGACGGGGGTCCCAAGAATTGGCGGACAATCAGTTACATTCTGATGTGACACCATGCTGACAAGAGGCTGGGCCCCCTTCCAGACAGCATTGCTGTAGGTCTCTCCACAAAGCCACTCCCAGGATCCCTTAAGGGGCTATCTCTGCCATTTAGCATGTTTTTCCTTTGGGTTTGTTTGGTTTGGTTTGAGTTTTTCTCGGGTTTTTTTGGTTTTTTTTTTTTTTTTTTTTAAATAATAATAGTCCATGTCTTAAAGATAAGACTCTTTTCTATTGAACAGGAATGCCTTTGATCCGTGGCAGTGAACACCTTGGAGGAGAATCAGGAACAAAGGAAGCAAGTGGCACAAGTCAAGGTCCAATTCTGTGACGGAGAAAGGGAAACGCCACGATGTACACCAGAACCTGAGATACATTCCTTCAGCTTTCATCAGAATACAACTTCCTCTGGGTTGGAAAAATATAAACCATCTGTCAAACCCCTGAATGAAATCAAAGGAATGGACAGCTTAGAGGGCTCAGTGGAACAGTTTAGGTATTAAATCATGCATCTCCTTTATTATGATAAAATAACTTTTGTGTAAATGTTTTACCAGTGGAACTAAAGCCTTCAGGACTCTGAGCAAGTCCTGGCTCTAATTCTGTTTATTCAGACACCTCTGACACTCCACTGTGGCCCTAACCAATACCCACCTTCAAAGGGGCGCTTCGCCCAGCATCCTGCAAACCTCCAAAATTAAACTGATACGCCAAATTCTGGGCGAGCTTTGAGGACTCACTGCCAGCGAAAAGGCAAACTCGAGATAAAGTCATCTCGTTTATGTTAAAAGAAACATATCGAAATAAATTTGGTTTGCCCCCTTTTCCCAACCTGCCCATTTTGGTGAGGATATAAACACACCCACCTTCGAGCAAGCTGCTGTCATTTCCCCCCCCCTACCTCCAAAAAAAGCAGCAGTCCAGACTGCTTATTGGCACTGTACCCATTCCAAAGCCAGTCCTGAACTTGAAATAGTGACACAGAGCTGCAGGTAGACTTCGGAAACGGGGGATTCCGAGCATGGATCCCACCAGGATGGGGTTGCTCAGAGGGGTAGAGTGGCAGTGCCTTCCCGACACTGTTTATGGAGCTCCACAAACAGGACATGACCAAAATGTGTCACTTTAATGAGCCCATCCTGACAGGATCACGTTTGGGATTAATATTTGCCTTCTTCTTTTAAATGGAGCAGTAAACAAGAACATGAATTCATAGTCACACCCTCATTCTTTCCAAGGTGGAAAAGTGATAATGAAGTTTAAATGACCAGTTTGTGTCTGTCCCTATAACCACTCCAGACAAGCAGCATGGACTGCCTTTTTGTTGCAACTCAACAAGGAATTATTTGTGGCAGAGGCCACTAATTTCAGCATATTAATCAGGGGGCCCCTCTCGCCTGTAATTGGATGCCCCCAAGTGAAGAGTGTGGCATCATTGTCAGCCTCCATCGCCTCATCTTGCGCTATTGAGCGCTCAGGAACAAGGGGGCTTCGGTGAGATGAATTAGACCTGACACAGCCACAATGGGGTAGGGGGCCCCATCAATTGAAGCACACATCCCCAGTAGCCTATCTGAGACTTCATCCAAAAAGAATAAACAACTTCAGCGTTGTTAAAAAGAGAGAGAGGGAGAGAGAGAGGAGGGGGAGGAGAGAGAAGAATGCCAGCCACCCTGAAGGGAGGACAAAGCAGGCATATAGGCGCTGCAGCGCTTTAAAAAAAATTCCTAACAAGGCGAGTCACCCCTTTTCCTTTTTAAATGGAGCAGCAATTCCATCCGTCTGGAGAGCTGGGGGCTATGAATGAAAATCTTTTCATTGAGGCAAATCAAAACTGTGAACATAAATCACTTGCTGCAAGATGCAACAGGTTCCAACTGGTCACATACCTTGAGACTTCCAATTTTATAAAGGCCAGAGAATGGGAGAATTGTAACACGCTCGTTTCAAAGGGGGATCCTTCTCCTTCGGAGAGGACCAAAGCAACAACAACAGCAATAATAATAATGATAATAAATAATAAAAAGGAGCCTGGTATGTTTTGATAACCAGAGCAACATAATGAAATGCTGAAGCTCCAATATTTGTTGCTACTCATTGTTATGCTTGTATAGAGCTGCAGTTCTCCCTCAACACCGGTCTTAACTTGGGCCAAAAGAGGCCTGCTTCCTTTTGAGCTCTCCCTGCCTTGCTCGGCCACGCCAAAGCCCCATTCATTAAGCTCAATTATGTGTTAACTTCAAACAACCCCTGGTAATTTTTTTTTTCTTTATTTCTTTTTTTTCTTTTTCGCTTTTTCTCCCGAACCTACCACAGCACAAAGGCATTCTTTGGTGAAAATGGATTTTTCAAAACCAAACCAAATCAAACAAACCCGCTGCTACTTCTACTAGCCAGACAACTGGAGAGGGATCTTAGGAGGAATTCCCCTCAACTTCACCTTGCAGCGTAACCTTCTTTTTCTGGAGCAAACACATACACACTCATCTACAAACATTTCCACGGCCTCACCTTGGTAAACCAACTGGCCAAGGGGTTGTTTTCTAAGCAAGCATTATTTTGCAGTCTCTTCTTAGGAAGAGGACACAGGTGAAGGAGAGACTGCACTTGCCCCTGAGGGGCACTTAAGCAAGCACTTAAGTGAGCTGTCAGTGTTTCCAGTGGACTTTGGATCAGGCCCCACAGCATCCAAGCAGCACAAGGCATTTGCAGTCCATCTAGGTTCGTTTTGGCAAGGGGAAATGCAGCACAACCCAGCAACAGCAAAGCAAAGTCCAGATGCTGCTTAAGCCACATGTGATCTTCACTAGCCAACAAAGAAGTCATGAGAAAAGCAAAAGGTAGAGAAACCCCTGACATCCAAAAATAACAATAAAAACACAGAGCCTAGTGGCAGCCTTCCTGAGTGCTCCTTCCCCAGGCAATATTCCCAACTTCAGTAGGGAGCTGTAGAGGGCCCCAACTCTGGTGAGCTCAGCGCTGGTTTTTTTAAAAGCTCAGTAAAACTCCCAGAACATGGTTCTCATTTACTGATCCATTCTCCAGCTGTGGTGTGTAGCAGTGTTAAATAAAGGCTCTGGATGTGCTTCCTAAAAGAAACATAACAACACCGACAGTAGATCAAAGTACTGGACTCTTAGCAAGTCTCCAACCTTTGAACTACTCCTGCTTTCATCCCTGTCATTGCCAACACAACAACCTAGGTTAAACATCCCCACATCCAAAGGGGAGCCCGGGTGGCCGTTCTTTTTAGCTTCAAACTTAGCAAATCACGCCTCCAGAGTCGCAGCAGCCTCATATCTGGTAGAACCTGGCATGGAGGGGCACACTGGACTTTCCCAAAATGTTCCTGCTGGTGGTTTGATGGTGGTGGCGCTCCCAGCACCGAGCATTGCTCCAGGCAACCTCACCTACGAGCTGCCCCTCACGCTGATGTTAGGCCCGAGATGAAGAGCAACGCCAGTGTTTATAAACTTCTCTTTTTTGGCTTGGTTGTTCTATCTTTAGGCCTTGCAGCGGGGCCGGTTCTGTGAAATAAAACCTTTTTTTTTTTTTTTCCTCCTGAGCGCCTGCCATCTTCCTTCAACCTTTTTTTACACCAAATCCAACCTCTGGAAAACAAGCTACACGGGCTGCCACCGGCCATGCTCGTCCCACCGAGGCTTTGGAGCGTGGATACCATGACTCTTTGGCGTCTTTGGAGGCCAGCCCTGCTCATGGCTCCAGCCCAGCACGTGGTGGCGAGGGTGCAGATGGCAGCAGCTCGGTCCTGTGCCAGGAAAAGCCTCCGTGCCGCGTGGCCCTCCTCCAATCCACCAGCCACCGAGGAGGGGGGGGAAGAGGCAACTTGAAGAGGGAAGGTTTAAAACCCCTACGCAGCGCTATTCACAGGGAAAATCGCCCTCTGCCTTTAAAAACTCGTCCTAAAGAATGAATCCACACGGGGAGGGATTCCCAGTAAGCCTTTTGCAGCCCCCACATAAACCCGGTGTGGGGAGGCGAGGCAATCGTGCCACGAGGTACAGAGAGCAGGGATGGGGGGGATGCCGGCCCCTCTCCCTCCCTGACAAGCACGCAAAACTCCGACTCAGAAGCGAAACATCTTCTGAAAAGAAAAAACTTACCTCTGGCAAAGTAATCCACCTTCTGCAAACAAGGGGCAATAATCGGGGCTTAAACTACCTCCCCGCAGCTCTGAGACCAACAGCTACGGGAAGCTTTACAAGCCGGGGGGTGGGCGCGTGTCGGGGAGCAACGCGCTTTGCGCAACGTGCAGGGCTCATACCTGTAGCGCACAGAGCCACAAAAGTCTGAGCATGTTTACGGATGATCTGCTTGGTGTCCTCTGCCAGAGGCATTTTAGTAAGGAAATGTTCAATGAAATCGTGGGGGGTCATTGCGGCCAGATTCCATTTCAGCTTATTCACCAGCAGCAGCTCCATTTGCTGCAAAGACAAGAGGGAGGGGAAGGGGGGGAAAGGAGAGAGGAGGAAGGAGAGGCGGGGGGAGCGCGGTTAGAGCCGTTGGCACACGGTGCGGCGCTGTGCCGGGGGTCGGGGCGAGGCGCGGAGGTCCCCCCGCAACCGGGGCCGCGCCCACCGGGGCCGGCAGGGGGAGCCCGCGGGCCGCCCAGCGCCACGGCCCGGGCAGCGCGGGGGGGCCGCGCCCGCTCCCATCCCGGCCCCATCCCGGCCCCATCCCGGCCTTATCCCGGCTCCATCCCGGCCTTATCCCATCCCTATCCCACCCCTATTCCCGGCCCGCCGCCGTATCCACAGCTCCGCCGCCAGCAGCCCCGCAGTCGCGGCCGGCGCTTCCGAAGTGCGGGGTTGCCGTTCATGTTTTTTTTTTTTTCCCCCTTTTTTTCCCCCCCTACACTTTACATATATATATCTATATATACGTATAGATATTTCTCTTTTTTTAAAAATGTTTGTTTCGATTTTTTTTTTTTTTTTTTTTATTCTTGAAGTGATTGAACGTGAAATTACCAGTAATTCGTCGGGTCTAATGGAGTTATCTGTATAAATGCACAGTTTTTCTGCGGTCAGAGGAATAGTTTCCTTCATTTTTGAAGCCACAAACATGCAGGTAGCTCCGAGCAATTGCAATCGGCTTTTCTTGAGGGGTTCAAACGACAAAAATCTGTCCAAGTAATTCATAGCCAAGGGGAAAACTTCCTCTTCGCACTTCTGCTCCTCGCAAACCTGCAAGAAGGAGAGAGATCGTTGAAGAATAATTTAATTGAGGCGAAAGCCAGGCTTGTCCCGCTGCTCTCGCCCTCCCCTCCTCCCTCACCCCCAGGCTTTTGCAGGGCAAGGTTGAAGGAGACGAGGGGGAAACGCAGTTGGGGAAAATGGATAAATATGGGAAACGCAGCGGCATCAAAGAAAATGAAAGTCACGAGTAACAAAGTGGGGGGAAATGTTGCGTTAGAAACCCGCAGGCGATTCATGGCAAAAGGGGAGGGGGGTAATCGAAGAAGAAGTCTGTGCCCAGTTTTCCAGCCCCTGAACAAATTTTCAAAAAGAGAAGAAAACGGAAAGCGGAGGAAAATGCAAACCCCCGTGGTTGGTAACGGGGTGCAGAGCCGGGCTCGGCCCCGGATTTATTTATTTCGCATTTATTTTTTCATCTAATTTGCCGTTGTGCTGCAGATTCCCCTCTCTGGTCGAGACACAAAGGTGGCGTCCAGCCTCATTTCACCAGACGTCATCTTTTCAAAAAATATTTAAAAATATTTAAAAAATCATTCGAGCTTTCAAAAAAGGCTGAAAATGAAGCGGCGGGGGTCCTTTACCTAGCCCCGTGCCTCTGGTCCTGCTGGGGGGCTCCAGGGGGATCCCCCGAAGTGAAATTCACCGCCTCCCTCTCTCGCCCTGCAGCACAGCCGGGCGCGGCATTTCCCAAAGCAAGGCAGGGCGCTGCGGTTTCAAAAATTAATTAAAAATACATCGCGGGCACCCAGGGCTTCCGAAAAGGCATGAAAATGTAGCCCAGCTCCTGGGGCTCCCGCTGGGAGCCCCCCCCAGACGTGTCCGGCCAGGGACGAGGCCCTTTCCAACTGGCTTTCCCCAGGCGACCTTGCCGCTCGCCGCCGCAGCACAAGCGTGCCTTTGAGGGGTGACCGCAGCTCCAGCCTCTCTTCGCGCTGAACAAAGAAACTTTCACCCTGCAACTACCCCCAGAAACGCTGGAGCCCCTCCGGCCGGTCCCCCTGCCCGCAGCCCCAGCGGGGTCCCCCGGCCCCCGACCTTCCTCCCCCGGCCCCTTCCCCCGCTCCCCCCGCCACACACACACACACACACACCCTTGGCTTTGCTCCCCGGGACTTTCTTCGTTTTTCTCCCGATTAATAAACACTTTTGCTTTGCAAATAAAAGAACAAAGATGGCGCATAATACTGGCACGGGCAGCCGCTTGCATACGTGTACAAGGATATTAATTTAAAATAAAATCCCCAGAAAACACGAGCTGGCAGAGGCTGGCGGCGGCCCCGCGCGGCCGGGGGCTCGGCGGACGGACCGGGGCCGCTCCCCGCCGGGCCGGGGGAACCCCGAGCCGGCTCTGCCCCGGCTCACCGAGCCGGCTCTGCCGAGCCCCGACGGCCGGAAAAGCTGCCGGGCACCCCCCGACCCCCGGCAGCACCGGGCGGGGGTGAAGTGGGGGGGGGGCTCGCCCGCCGCCCCTCGGCACCGGGACCCGGCTGCGGCAGAGGGGACACGGAGCCGGCGACAGCGGCGACAGCCACCGCCACCTCGGGCCGCTTCCCCTGGCTCCACGCGGGCGTCTCCGAGGGCAGGCAACGTGTGCCGCGCCGGGGAAGCGATCCCGGGGGAAAGGGAGGGGGGGCAGGAGAGATGGGGCAGCAGCTCCCTGCATTAATTCGTTTCGGTGCCGGAGCTTGCAAGGAAGAGTCCCCGAAAGATACAAACCTCCAGCATCCAAGTGGCAACTATTTTCCTCATATATGGCAAGATTTCTTTCTGCACGCACTTGAAGTAGGAGACGGAGGGCGAGCAGGTCTCCTCCGCCTTCAGCATTGTCTGCAGCACCCTGTCATTGAGGAGGTTGGCATCCAGGTAGGCTCGTCGGATGGTCTCCACCTCGCAGCACAGCAGCTGATGTTCCATGTCTGCCTTCGTCGCCTCGAGTCACTTCTCTGCAGCAGGACTGAGTCAGTCGCTCGCTCGCTCTCTCTCTTCCCCTTCCAGGAGTCCCTTGGATGCTGCTTCTGCTACTGCCGCTACAGCCCTCTGGAGGCTGCAAAACTTTCTAACTTCCAACAAAACTCTCCTGGTGTAGTCCCTGTGACGTTACTGTTGTTAAGCAGAGATCAAAGCAGGAGAGAGAATGAGAAAGAGAGAGAGAGCCAAAAGCAAGGGGCAGAGCCCTAAAGCCATCCCATAGGCTTCAAGTCCTTCCCCTTTGCTTAGCTTATAGAGAGCAGGGTTTTAATGCAAATGAGACAAGGGCTCGCTTTCTTCAAGGGCAAGGGAGAGGTGGGGGAAACCCAAATTGTCTCTTCAGTGGATCATGCATAATTTTAAAAATGGAGCGAGTTCTGCACTGGGAGCCAAATGATGAATGGGGCTAAGGCCACACACAGACACCAGGGAGAGAAATGCAAGGAGACTTAGTATTATTTTACGGGGGCGCCAGGGAGGGGAGCGGAGCAGCACCAGTGCCTTGCTGTTTGCTGCTGTTATTATTATTATTATTATTATTATTATTATTATTATTATTATTATTATTATTATTATTATTATTATT
>CM031861.1:1539039-1566507 GCA_018697195.1 Certhia americana | reverse complement strand
TTATTATTATTATTATTATTATTATTATTATTATTATTATTATTATTGCTGCTGTCACCGGTGCCTACCTGCCGTACTGTCCTTTAAAAAGGCGTGCTCCCAACATGAACACCTACTCTTTGTAGCTGATCCCAAGGGAAAACCTTTCTCCCGTTTCCTCAGTCCTGTTTTTTCCCAGCCAGGATGGTTCTGCTGCACACCAAAATTTTTCAACAATTGAGGTGCCCACCCCTCTGCCAAGATGGTTCTTTTGTCTAATATTTTTATTTTATTTTATTTTATTTTTTAAGGCCTTTCCTTTCACTTTAAAGGTTTCACCTTCCCAGAGGGGCACGGAGGTGGCAGGGCACAGGACGGGAGCTAATCCGAGGCACAGCCGGTGGCAGCGCACACCGGGGAAGGCCACGCTCGGCACTCCACCCCCACCGCTCACCGCCACCCAGGAAAAATATCCCAGCGGAGCAGCAAAATGGTGGCCAGGGCTCCCTCCAGCACCTATGGGGAGACGAGCCAGAGGGGTGAGAGCGAGGTGCCGGCAGCCACTGGAGCCTGCAGGGGCCTCATCCGCGTCTCCAGGATGAGGAGATTCTGTCCACGCGTGGTGGGGCCCCGCCGTCAATAACTCCCGCTGCCCGGCCGAGCCGCCGGTACCTGCGAACGCTTCGCGCTGTTTGTGTTAAAAAAGGGCATCTCTTTATTAAAGTCTGGCTTTCCGAGGGGCTGACAGCGCAGCTTGAGGCCCGCTGGGGGACACCGGAGGTGAGGCCGATGCATGGATGAAGCGGCTTGTCCTGCAGCAAAGCGGCGCAGGGAGAAGCGGGGAGGCCGAAAATTGGGGGGCGCAGATTAACCTCAGCCTCGGTGCTTTAGCATGGCCCGGCTGCTACCAGAGAATTCACCGGGGGATACCTGCCGGTGGTGTGACACTGATGGCACAAACTCCAGCTGGTGGCAGGGGCTGCTGGCCATGGAGGGACACAGCATCTCTCCTGCGTGACCCGCGGGGAGAGCAGTGCCAAAGATCACAGGGCATGTTGTTGCACAGTTGTGTGTTTATGTAATCTCTTTGCACGGACTGTCTGCCCATCTTTTCGCGTTTACTCGTTTGCTTGACCATTTGTCTCCATTTTGTCTCCGACTGTCAGCAGGAGGAGGAGGAGGATGTCGGAGGCCCCACGCTCTCAGTTCCCCTTGCACACCACAGCCTGTGGGGCGACTCTGGAGGGTCCCTCAGCGAGGAAGCTGTCCCCTGTCCCTCTGCGTGTGCTTCACGCACAGGACATGCACTTCCCTTTTCTTCACGACTTTAGCTGGCTGGGAAGGTTCTAATATTAAATGAAGAAACACGCATGACCCCCGCGCTCTCGGGTCGAAACTGGCCGTGCTTCCGATACCCATCCGGGGGGACCCTATTTAATTCACAACCTGCACCCCCAACACCTATCCGGTGAGCAGCTGGTTTGAGGATGCAGGGCGAGCCCTTGGGCCAGCCGGTCGCATTCCCGTGGACCGTGCCAGCTCTTTCCTTCCTAATTTCTCATGGCCGCACGCCGGGCACAGGGTCCTTTTCCCACGCGCCTACGGCATCCTCCCTCGGTGGGAAGGCCGGGCTCTCCGAGAGCCTTACACCGTGCCTTTCCCCCTCTCGGAGCACGCGGCCGCCGCTTCATTCTAAAAGCTGCGCGGCGGGGCGAGGGGCTGCGCGGCAGGGCGGGCGGTGCCGGCGCGCGGGCGGGCTGGCTCGGGGCATAGCGGGAAGCCCCCGCGGGGCCGGTTGACACGGCACGCCACCCGGACAGCGGCGGCGCGGGAGCACCCAATGGGCTCGGGGCTGTTCACAGGGCGGGACGGGCAGATCTAGGCCGGGGCTCGCCCGGTCCGCCGACACACAAAGGGGCGGCTCGGGCGGCAGCGCAGAGGCCTAAGCCCCCGCCGCGGCAGCCCCCCGATCTGCCCCGGTGGCAGCACCCGGCGGTCCGCACTGCCCGAGCCGCCGGCACCGCACCGCCGCTGCTCTCCCGAGCCGCGGTTCCGCACCGGACGTGCGCTCCCTGCCGGAACGGGCTCCGCTCCCGACGCCCCCATCCTGGATGGGGATGACCGGATGCGCCGCTGCGGACGCCTTCGCGCTCTCGCCATGGGGGCTTCCGACGGCTGATTACCTTACCTGCCCCGCCATTCTCCATCCTCCCTTCACTCCATCACTCGCTCGCTGACTGCACGGCGCCTCCCCTCCCCGCCGAGCGCCGCGCCCAGCGCCGGGCGAACCGCCCGGGCCGGCCGCCCACTTTATCATGATGTTCCCATCCCCGCCCCGCCGCTGACGCGCCGCCGCGCCGCGCGGCCCCGCCGCGGGCGAGCGCGCATTCCTGGCGTGGCCGCCGCCGCCGGGGACCGCCGTAATGTCGCGAAGAGCAGCCCGCAGCGGGGGCCCGCCGCAGGCCGCGAGGAAAGAGACAACACTTCAACCTCACCCCACCCCCCCACAAAAAAAAAAAATCCAAAAAGCAAACAAAACACACCACCCCCACTACTGGTGCGGAACTCACTCGGAGAAGAAGGAAGAGGAGCTTGCTGGAGGAGGGCTCTGGCGACGATGAGGATGTGGGGCAGCTCCTGTGGGAGAGACGCGGGAGCTGGGTTTAGTCTGGGATAGACTGCGAGGGAATCTCATCGGAACCCCATAAAAAAATCTCCAAGGACGCGGTGCCAAGAAAAACGGTGCCAGACTATTCAGGGCAGGCCCATCAGCAAGGAGGAGGGAGCAATGGACTGTAAACACAAGCACAAGAAGTTCCGCACTCAACGGAGGAAGAAAACTTCGTACCTTGAATGGTGGCAGAGCCGTCGTGGAGAGATGCCAGGGAGGGAGTGGGGTCTCCCTCTCTGGAAGACATGTCCAAGCCCACTGGAGGCGTTTCCCGGGTAACGCCGTGCCCCAAACCCCAGGGCAGCCGTTGTGGGGCCGGAGAAATGAGGGGATTTGCGGAGCAAAGTCAAGAGGGTTTCTGTAGGGGAAACCATCAGAAAGTTGGGAGAGGGCACCGAGTCCGGGTGGGACTACGTAGGATGAGGATTGGCTGGGGTGTCCGGGATGAGGAGGTGTCACTGATGGAACAAAAGGCAGGGGACAGACAGAACGACATGGAATTGGCCCAGATTTATCTGATGGGTAACAAAAGCAGAAAGGCGGCGTCAGTGTCTACAAATTGTCGCCGTGGTGCGCGACGCAGTTCAGTTTGGATCCCTCTGCGTTTTGTGCCGCCCTCTGTTTCAATTGCGTGCTTTTGTGTATGTCTGGCAGAACTCTGTTGGCATGCAGGACATTCGTTCGGGTTCAGCAGTGGGCAGCGGCCTCGAGGGCACCACGAGGCGCCTCGGCAGCGTTACCAAGGTGACGTCCATAAACAATGTCATTTAAGCAACAGACATCGTTTTTATAAGCGAAAGGGCAGCCCTTCTACGCCATCGCGGCGGAGCAGGTCACGATCCCCACTTATTTTGATTTATTAACACCAGCTGTCTGATAGGCTCTCCCGACGACGTGCGGTGTCCCAGGTCCGCTTGGCGTTCGGCGCTGACAGTACTCGTTTTGGAATATATCAGCATGAATAATGGCCAACACGACGACACTGGGGTTTGTTAGAGTATGTGACGGTACAAACCAAGCACCGCACGACTGGCACACGCACCGAGCGTTCCACTTGGTGTATTTTCCACAAAGGCGTAGACCGCACCATACATTTCTCTATTGCACACACAAAGTGTGCCACTACCGGTTCTGTGTAGATGGCAGCACTCGAGGCCATAACTAAATACCATTGGAAATTTGTTTTTGAAATTGCTTACTCAGAAGGTTTGTTTCGGGCACCCTAAGGTACCAAATGTTAGATTTTTCTTTACAAAAAAAAAAAAATAAACAATCCAAAAAAATACCAAAACCCCAGGGCGGTTTGTAATGATTTTAGGCATGAATTTCAGTAGGGAGAGTAAATCGTAGGATCACATCTGCTGCAGAAAGGATGGTCTTATCCCTTGCTGTTGACTTTAACCGGGGATTGTTGTTGTTGGGCAGGACCCACTACTTCGGACTCAGCAAGCGCGACGCTGCGTGGTCCCTGCCACAGTGTTTTGTCCATCCCTCACAGTGTTCTGAGACCTCAATCCCGCTGCTCTCTTCGGCTGTAAAGGGGCTTGGCAACTCTTGAGCACAAGTAGTGTTTCTTTGAAACTTTAGCAAAAATAATTTGGCTCCAGAACCAAGTTAAAACACTGGATTATAGTTTTGAACTAAAGCATTTTTTTTAATGATGACAAAATGATAAATTTGCACCAAACTCGCCATTTGTCAGCACGCGCTCCACCGCCACCATGATTCACAATGGCAGTAATACCACCAACCTTCACAGCGGTTTTGAGCAGGATTGACCTGTACTGTCTAGCACTAATGTTAGCATCAAATCTAATTCACTTTGCCTGTGGCGTTCTACACCTTTTAGCGTGTGTCTGTGCACTCTGTTTGTGTGGCCAAAAGGAAACCCGCGCGCGCATTGGTGGGTGCTCGCCTATTCAAATGCTTTTGCACACGGCCAAGATGAAAATGTATGACCCAGCACTCCTGGGGTCCCGCATGGGAGTCCCCCGACGTGTTCGGCCAGCGGACGAAGCCTTTCCAACCTGCTTTCCCCAGGCGACCTTGCCGCTCGCCGCCGTAGCAACCAAGCGATGCTGGGAGGTGAACGCAGCTCCAGACTCCTCGATCGCGACTGAAACAAAGAAAAGAATTTCACCCTTGAAACTCCCCCCAGAAAACGAGGAAGACTCCGGCCGGTCCCCCGCCCGCAAGCCCCCAGCGGGGTCCCCCGGCCCCCGACCTTACCGCCCCGGCCCTATCCCCACGCTACCCCGCGCCCCCCACACACACACAACACCACAACCACCTTGGCTATTGCCCCCGGGAACTGTGTTCTTCGTTTTCTCCCGATTAATAAACACTTTTGATTTGCAAATAAAAGACACAAAAGGCGCATAATATGGACCGGGCACCGCTTGAATTAACGGGTACAAAGGATATTAATTTAAAAGTACAATACCAGTACAAACGACGAGCTGGCAGAGGGCATGGCGGCAGGCCCCGCGCCGGCCGGGGGCTATCGAGGGGGACGGAACGGAGGCCCAGCTCCCCGCCGGCCGGGGGAACCCCGAGACGGACTTAGCCCGGCTCACCGAGCAGGATCTGCCGAGGCGCCACAGACGGCCTGGAAAAGCTGCGGGCAACCCCCGAACCGCACGCCAGCACGGGGCGGGGGTGAGGGGGCTGAAAAGGGGGGAGGGTCGCCCGCAGGACTCTGCACAGGGGACCCCGCGATGCCGGCGACAGCAGGGACAGGAGCCGGCGACAGCGGCGACACACCGCCACATAAGGGCCGCTTCCTGGCTAACTCCACAGCGGGCCGTCTCAGAGGGAGGAAACGTGTGACCGAGGCCGGAGGGAAGCGATCACGAGGGGAAAGGGAGGGGGAGGGGGGGGCAGGCGAGATGGGGCAGCAAGATCCTGCATTAATTCGTTTCGGTATGAGGACGCTTGCAAGAGAAGAGTCCCGAAAGAGATACAAACATCCCCAGCATCCAAGTGGAACTCTATTTCCACCCTCATACTAATGGCAAGATTCGTACTGCACGCAATTGAAGTAGGCGCGGAGGGAGAAGCAGGTCATCCCATCACGACTTCAGAATTAGTTGCAGCAACCGTCATTGAGTGGAGGTTGCATCCAAGGGTAGGCGGTCGAGATGGTCTCCACTCTGCCGCACAGACAGCCTGAGTTCCCATGGTCTGCCTTATCGTCGATCGAGTAACTTATCATGCAGCAGGAAAGACGAGTCGAGCGTCGCTCGCTCGCTCTCTACTCTTCACCTTCCAGGAGTCCTTGGATGACTGACTTTGCTCCGGCCGTACAGCCCTTGGAAGGTGCAAAACTTTCAAACTTCCAAACCACAAACTCTCTGGTGTAGTCCCTGTGGCGTTAGGTTGATTAGCAGAGAATCAAAGCAGGGAGAGTCGAGCGGAAATAGAGAGCATGAGACCGAGAAGAGAGAGCCAACAGCAAGGGCGGACGGCCCTAAAAGCATCCCATAGGCTTCCACGTCCTTCCCGCGTTGTGCTTAGTTTCGAGAACGCAGGAGGTTTTCAATTGACAACTGCGACACAGGGGGCCTTGCCTTTCTTCCCCGGGCCGGGCGCGAGAGTGGAGGCCCCCCCAATTGTCTTTCAAGTGGTCTGCATCTTTCCACAACATGGAGAGCGTAGGTTCTGCACTGGGAGCCAAATGAACGGGAATGGGGCTAAGGCACACACAGACACAGAGCGAGAAACTGCAAAGGGAGGATTAGTAATTATTTTACGGGAGAGCGGCGCCGGAGAGGGGCGCGGAAAGCAGCACCAGTGCCTGCTGTTGAGATGTGTTGTTATTATTATATTATTATTCTTATTATTATTATATTATTATTATTTATAGTATTCTTATTATATATTGATGTCTGCTGCACCGTGACTACCTTGCCGTACTGTCTTGTTAACGAAGGCGTGCGCCCCAACATGAAAACTACTCTTTGTAGCTGAACGCCAAGGGAAAACCTTTCTCCCGGTTCCTCAGTCCTGTTTGTTCCACAAGACCAGGAATAGGTTCTGCTGAACACCAAAAAATATTTGTTCAAACAAATGAGGTGCCACCCCTCGTGCACAAGATGGTCTTTGTTAATATTTGATCTTTATTTATTTTAGTTAAGGCCTTTACCTTTCACTTTAAAGATTTCACCTTCCCAGAGGGCACGGAGGAACGAATGTGGACAGGGCACACAGAGCCGGGAGCTTAATCCGAGGCACAGCGGTGGCAGCGCACACCGGGGAAGGCCACCGATCGGCACTCCACCCCTCACCGCTCACCGCCACCCAGGAAAAAATCCCAGCGGCGCAGCAAACTGGACTGGCAGGGCTCCCTACCAGCACTATGGGGAGCGAGCCAGAGGAGATAGTGAGAGCGAGGTGACGGCAGAACTGGAGCTGCAGGGGCCATCATCAGCGTCTCAGGTGAAGAAGATTCTGTCCACGGCTAGTGGCTTGGGGCCACGCCAGACAATAACTCCCGATGCAACCGCCAAGCAGCCGGTACTGACGGAACGCTTCGCGGTTGTGTTAAAAAAGGGCATCCGCTTTATTAAAGTCTGGACTTTCCGAGGGTGAAACAGGCGCAGATTGGGGGCCCGCTGGGGACCCACAACCGGAGGTGGGCCAGATGCAATGGAAAGCGGCTTGTCCTGCAGCAAAAGCAGGCCATGGGGGAAGCGGGAGAGGCCGAAAATTGTGGTGGCGCGGAACTTAACCTCAGCTCAGTGCTTATAGCATGGCAATCCCCTGGCTGCTACCAGGAATTCAAGGGGGATACCTGCCGGGGTGTGACACTGACGGCCCAAAACTCCAGCTGGTGCAGAGAGCTGCTGGCCATGGAGGGACAACAAAGCATATCTTCCTGACGTAGCCCGCGGGGGAGAGACACAGTGACCAAAGATCACAGGCATGTTGTTGACACAGTTGTGCGTTTTTGTAAATTCTCTTTGCAACGGTATTTCTGTCTGCAAAGTTCTTTTCGCGGTTACTCGTTTGCTGCAATTTGTATCCATTTTGTTCCGACTGTCAGCAGGAGGAGAGGAGGAGGATGTCGGAATGCGCCCGGCTCTCAGTTCACCCCTTGCACAACCACAGCCTGTGGGGAGGACTTACTGAGGGTCCATCAGAGAGAAAAGATGTCCCTTGTCCCTCTGGTGTGCTTAACGCACAGGACATGCACTCTTACTTTTACTTATTCCAGACTTTAGCTGGCTGGGACAGGTTCTAAATATGTAAATGAAGAAACACGGCCAACGAGATGACCCCCGCAGCTTAGGGTCGAAAATGGCCGTGATTCCGATACCCAATCGGGGCGGGACCCATTAAATTCACAACTGCACCAAACAACATATAGGTCAGCAGCGGTTGAGGATGCAGGGCGAAAGCATTGGGCCAGCTGTGGTCGATTACCCGGGGACCGTGAGCTCTTCTTCCTAAATTTATCCTGGCCGCACTCACGGGACACACGGGTCTTTCCCGCGCTCTCGGCATCCTCCCTCGGTGGGAGCGAGGCTTACGTCCGAGGAGACGTTCCACCGTTGCATATTCCCTTCGGGCACGCGGCCGCGCTCATCATAAAAGCTGGCGCGGCGGGGCGCGGGGGCCTGCGCGGCGGGCGAGTGCGGTGACGGCGGCGGGCGGGGATGGATACGAGGGCACGGGAACGCCCCAGCGGGGCCACGGGGCGGTCCGCAGGAAGCGGCGGCGCGAGGAGCCAATGGGGGCTCGGGGCTGTACCGGGCAGGGACGGGGAAGAAGAGATTCTAAGGCGGGGGCTCGCCCGGTCCCAGCAGACACAAAGAGGGGACGGGCCGAGGCGGCAGCGCCAAGCGCCGCCGGGACCGCCCCAGATCTCCCCAAGGGTAGGCAGAACGAGGCAACGGCCCGACAACTGCCCAGAGCCGCCGGCACCGACCCGCGTGCTCTCCACGAGCCGACCGCGTCCGAACACCACCTCGGTGCGAATCACCTGCCCGAGCCGGGCTCCGCTCCCGAGCCGCCCAGCCGCCTATCCTTGAGGATGGGGAGCGGAGTATGCGCGCTGCGGCCGCCTTCCGTCAGCATCTCGCCCCGGGGGCTTACGACGGCGCTTTATTCCGCCCCGCATCTCCCTCCTCCCTACCCTCCCTACCTCGTCGCGCCTGCCCGGCGCTCACCCTCCCCGCGAGCGCCCACCGAATGCGGCGAACGCCGGGGCCAGGACCGCCACTTTCATGATGTCTCCCGCCTATTTTTCCCGCCGCTGCGCGCACCACGCACGCGCGAGCGCGGCCCACGCCGCGGAAGGAGCGCGGCAATCCTGGCGTGCCGCCGCCGGCACGGGACCGAGCCGTAATGTCGCGAAGAGCAGCGCAGCGGGGGCGCCGCCGCCGAGGAGGAGAAGCGAAGATAAACACCTTCACTCACCCCACCCCCCCCCCACAAAAAAAAAAATCACAAAAGCAACAACAAAACCACCCAATCCTAGGGGCAGAGACACTCCTCTGGGACGAAGGAGAAGGAAGCTGCATGGAGAGGCGTCTGGGCAGCAACGATGA
The DNA here is from genome assembly GCA_018697195.1 of Certhia americana. NCBI lineage: Eukaryota > Metazoa > Chordata > Aves > Passeriformes > Certhiidae > Certhia > Certhia americana. The sequence goes on along the minus strand of CM031861.1, from coordinate 1,557,306 downwards.
GGGATGTGGGGAGCTCTCCTGTGAGGAGGAAGATGAGTGAGAGGGGTAAGTCTGGGATTAGAAACTGAGAGGGCATTCACGGATCCACCTAAAAAAAGCCCCCAAGCGGGGTGCAAGAACAAGGTGCTGCAGACTCTTCAGGGATGACATCAGCAAGGTGAGGGAGCAAATGGCTTTTTAAAAACAAGGCACAAAGAAGTTTCGCATCAACGGCGAGGAAGACCACTTCTTTACCTTGAAGGTGGCAGCAGCTCTGGAAGAGCCTGCCCAGGGGAGGGCGTGGGCTCCCCCTATCTGGCGAATTCCAACGCCAACCTGGAGGCCGTTCGGGTAAAACCGGCCTGCCCAAAACCCCAGGAGCAGACGCTGTGGGGCCGCGGGACATAAATGGAGAGGGATTTGAGGAAGCAAAAGCGCACACGGGTTTCTGAGTAGGGGGAAAACATCAGCAAAGGTCTGGCGAGAGACACGAGTCCGGTGGGAGGAGATACGAGGGCGGGGTGGCCGGGGATTAGTCCGATGAGGAGGTGTAGCTACTGATGGCGAACAAACAGGCAGGGGACGACCCAAGAAACGAATGGGATGAGCCAAAGATTTATTCCTGTGGGTAAGATAACCAAAAACGCAGAAAGGGGAAAAAAAAAAGGGGGAGGGCGCAAGAGTGTGGTTCTTCCATGAGAAGAAACCTCCTGTTAGCCAGCCAGAAGTGAGCCAGTGGATGGGAGAAAGCACCAGAGGAAGCCTGGGGGGCAGACCAACGTAACAAGGTGAAAATAAACAATGTATTTAAGCCCCAGCATCGTTCTTTCCAGCGAAAGGGTTTTAGTGGAGGAATATTTTGATTTTATCAAACCAGCAGTCTACAGTTTTGTTTGCCAGCGACCAGTATGTTGTGGTTAAATAACAGACATGGGAAAAATGGCCCAACAAACGAAGCCAGGGAGGGTTTGTTCCGAGTAGTGAGGTACCAAATAGCCAATGCATCTTGGCCACGGCAGAAGCTGGTTACATTGCTTTCCAAGGAAAGAAAATTTCTCTATTCCCCAAAATGCGAACTCACTCTTGTGACATGGCAGGCATTCAAGAGGCACATATAAAATACCAATTGGAAATTTGTTGTTGAATTGCGTATCAGAGGTTGTGAAAGTACATGTATGTATTTTTCTTTAAAAAAAAAAAAAAGAAATAACCAAACCAACAAAAATACCAAAACCCAGGGAGATGTTTTGTAATGAATTTTAGGCATAATTCCCGTAGAAGTGAGAGTAAAACCCAGCTCTGGATACATACTGCTGCAGCAAAGGTGGTCTTCAATCCTGCTAGTTGACTTACCATGGGATGTTGTTGTTGGGAAGACCCGGGAGCTGGGATGCTAACAGTGGTCACAGCTGCAGATCTGCCATCCATCAAAGTGTTCTGAGACCTAACCAGCTGCTCTTCGGCTGTAAAGATGGATTGGCACCTCTCTGAATGCCAAGTAGGTTTTCTTTAACCTTTAGCAAAAAAATAATTGGGCCAGAACCAAGTCTAAACAATGGATTATAGTTTTGACACGGAGCAACATGATGACAAATGATAACAACGATTTGCCAAAAAAACTCGGGCAATTTTAGCAGAGCAGCATGAATTCTGGCAGTAAAACACCACTTCAACGGGGAGCAGGATAGTTGAACCTGAGAAGTATAAGCACTAAGATTTAGCATCAAAACTTAATTACAGCTTTGCCTGGGCTTTCTAACACCTTTAGCCTTGTGTTGTGCACTTTTCTGTGGGTGCCAAAGGGCTAGTAGGATTCGGGGTGCTAGCCACTTCAAATCTGCAGTTCCCGAGAGCTCAGTGGGGGAAAAATAAAAAACTAATGATGCAGGGTGATAAGATTTGGGAGAATCTTGGTCCCCTTGTTTCCAGAACTAGACATCAGTAGAGGAAGTGAAAGAAGAATTGAGACCTGGAGAGATGAGATCTTATAGTCTTAGTGAAGCCTCAGAAATATTGTACTTAATTTGAGTGTATGTGGCAACATGCGTATTTTCTTACTTAACGTGAGGTGCGCCTTAATTGGTAAAAATGAGAAGGAATCGCAAATTTTTGGGGGGGAAGGCTAAAGCATCGAATTACATCTTTAATCTATTTAATGTTTATGTATTTTGTATGTAGGGCAACAAATACAGTAAGGTTCCAGCAAGTAGATGATTTAGGTCTCCTAGGCTCGAGTCCATCACCTAACTCTCGTGGGTTAACATCGAAAAGAGGATTGCAAGAGTATGATAAATAAAACTCATACTATTAGCTCAAGTGGATTTCTTTTGTTGGTAATTTAGGTTGTGTTTGGACATCAATTTGGACCAAATTGCTGAGATTTGCTAGCTCTTTTGGACTGTGAGTGCTCTCTTTCGGCGAAGAAAGAGAAAAACAACGAAAGAGGAGATCGTAGCTGTCGAGTGTCTAGTCCATTTAAGAGGGATTAGGCTGTAAAAAAAAAAATTCTAATAATAATATATCGATCTAATATATAAATATCTATATAAAGATATATATAAAGTCAGTTTTGATAAACATACTGACAATCAACCCACAAAACACAAAAGAGGTGGGTCCAGCCACAAGCTGGTGGTGTCATGGTGTGACTCCTGACCACCAGCATGTCTTGAGCTGGGAAAAAGGAGGATCTGGAAAAGGGGAGTGGCTGCATTTTTGCTTGAAATGCATGATAAAGCTATGCCCCCACCTTACCTCTCCTCTTTAAAATCTGTGTATAGTTGAAGTATATTCCATTTGCAACCGAAGTAGTTCATCAAATCCCAGCTTTGCCTTTGAGTTCAGGCTGGAGAATGAAACTGGTTAAAAAAGCTGAAAAAGAAAAACTTTGGTATAAACCCAGGAATTTTTTTCTCAAGAAATTACCAAGAATATTTTTCCTACTTCTGCAGTAATCAAATGATGTAGCACAATGATTTGCACTGATGGAAATGAGGCTAAATTGTGAATGGTTTAGAAGCTAATTCAGGAAAAGACTGAAACATGTGCCTAAATTTAAATAAGTAAGTACACCGGAATTACTCATGTGCCTAAAAATTAAATATATGTTTAAATACATTGCTAAACTGGAGCCTAAGGGTATGGTTTACAGGTAAGGCCAAACTAGTCTAGACAGTAGCTGTTGCTGAAAGTGATTATTCCTCTCCTGGTTGATTCCCCTGAAATGCCCATCCTGGAGTGAAACCCACGCAGCTTGTTGACAATAACAGCTACTTCCGCAGCAACTTTGAAAAGCATCCATTTCTCATAAAAATGAAAGTAAAAAGTCTCAGTTAATGCTAAAATCCACGAAGATGGGCTGGAGTCAGCTTTTGTGCTAACATGCAGCCCTGTTTGATTTCACAAGCTCCAGCCTGTTGGAGAAGGAACAGAGGAGAGCAGTTCTCACACGGACTAGGATGCTTTTATTTCCTGTGCTCACGGGCTCTTCCATCCTGCCAGGGATATCCAGGGGGAAGGGAACAGCAGAGAAAATGTGTCAGTGAAACTAGGCTGGCTGCAAAGCAAGTGAGAGGAAACGGGCTGTTTTGGGATGCTCACCCCTCTCATTGGGCTGCAGGAGATGCTGGAATTTTGGGATGCTTGCCCTTCTCAGGGGATGCAGAAGGTGGTGGAATTTTGGGATGCTCACCCCTCTCAGGGAATGCAGGAGGTGGTGGAATTTTGGGATGCTCAGCCCTCTCAGTGGGATGCAGGAGAAGCTGGAGTTTTGGGATGCTCAGCCCTCTCAGTGGGATGCAGGAGGTGCTGGAATTTTGGGATGCTCAGCCCTCTCAGTGGGATGCAGAAGGTGCTGGAGTTTTGGGATGCTCACCCCTGTCTCCTGAAAGACTGACCGGAAATTTCTGGAATAAAACCACAGAGGTTGAAGGGTGTTGACTTGACACAAAGGCACGTGGCCTCTTGGAAAGGTTGAGGCTTCCTGGACACACCCCAAGAGATCTTGGGCTGGGACAGATGCTTGCCGTGCTGTCTGTATTCTGAAGTGTGGTGAAGGCAGATCTCGTCTCTCACTGCAGACATTGAAAGGCAGCAGAGGTCTGAGAACCCCAGATATCCTTCAGGCAGGTTTTCTGTGGCAGGACTTGGGGACCTGTGGATTTCCATCATGGACCATTTGTGCTGCTGCTCAGCATTTGGCTGCCTGCCTGCGAGGCCTTTGTGATAAGACCCTGAGCAAAGATCTAGCAGGTTTTTAATCAAATGTTTCCATTGGCTTTAATATGCTGTACCCATCAGATTAGAGTCACTCAGCAGAACTCCAACCTTCCACAGTGTCTCATTTATCCTTGCTCCTGCCATGTGCCCAGCTCTGCTCTGCTGACATTGGTTCTGGTTGTGCAGTCCTGTTGTGGGGGTTTTTTGGGTGGGGGAGTGGTGCAATTAGCCTGGTAGAAGCAACTAGGCCAAGGAACATGGAGCAGTGAAATAAAGTCTTGATGACATATTTGAACTCTTGGAGGCCATGGGTTATCTGATCTGCAAGGTCACTGCTATTCTCTGGGAAAGTTTAAAAGAATCTGCTCCTGTTTCCAGCTTAAAGGGCCCTTCTTGATAACTGTAGGATGCAAATTCAGTTTTTCTGTAAGTATATGCAGTTGGTGAGTGTTTCAGACCACGTAGTACCTGTGTTTTTATTTCCTTCTCTTTTAACTGCTCATCAAAAGCAAACAGAATAGAATTAATTTTAATGAACAGAAGGAAAAAGTGACTCCAGTAAGGCTCCTTCTGCTACCAGAACTGAATGAAACGCAGAAAGGAAAATAACAATAATATGAAAATGAGAAACCTACAAAGAACTTAAAAATTCTTTTTAATCATTTATGCTGTCATCAGTAGCAGAAATAAGGAATTGTATTTCAGACATGACTTATACCAGGCATGCCTTAGAAAGAAAAAGGCAAATTGATAGTGCCTGAAGAGTCTGTGCCTGGGAATAAAAAAGTGCAGAATTAGGCCCTTGGAAGCCAAGTGCCTTTTCCACCGTTCAGTCTGTAGAAGAAAAGAAACGATGGCCCTTGATCTTTAGCAGCTCTAACAGATGGACTTGGGGAAGCAGGGGGAAAATAACATCAGTGACAGTTTTGTCTTTCTGTATTTCTGAAAAGTCAAAATGTTAGAAGCGATTCTATTACAAAGATTCATTATGAGTATGATTAGCTTAACAGTGTTCTCCTGTAATACAGATCATAAAGTCCCGTCAGAACGGAATCGAATGCTAAAAACGTTGCATAATAACTTTCACAGACCATTAAGCTTTAAGGCTACAGCGTGGGAGTTTGTTACAAAGAGACCCTCTTACAGCAGCAGATACTTTAAGTGAGAGGTATTTCCCACCCCAGGCTTTATTTGCTGCCAAGTCTGATTTCTGGCTGTGTTTATGTTCCTATACGGGCTGGCTTAGCTTGGCAGTAGGGTTGCTGCAGTGGCACGAGGAGAGCTGTAGGAAGGGATTGGGCAGGCTGTTATTTTCCTTTCATGGGAAGCTGAATATGTAAACTCCTGGCCATTTTATCCTTGCTGGCTGTGGCAAAGTACCCCCCTCCTCTGTTTCCCTCCTATTATAGTAACAGCATTATTCAGCAGGATGAGGTTTCTGTGTCTTTCATGCCGCTCCCTGTGCTTTTGGGAACCAGGATAATGCACTCCCTTGCCTCAGGGATTATGAATTCGGTGTCCTTAAGGAACATGCACTTTATCTACAAAGCAAAGCTGCTGCTGCTTGTGCCATAAAAATCCCTTATCACCCGGTAGGAATATGGATTCAGATCCATTTGTTTGGCTCTCTGTAGGTATGGGAGTTTAGGGAAGGGATCCTGTTACCTTGCCATTATCTCCTTGGGCTGGTTTTACCCTGGTATGGGTATGAAGCTGCTTCTGACTCATGCTGAGAACGATTGAGTGCATGGAATTGATGAAGTTACAGTGATAGCAAAATGTGAGATGGATTTTCTCTGGCGGGGAAAATCTTCCATTTTCCACTGATAAAAAGTTTATGATTAATCACTGGCTTGATTACACTACCCTTTAATTCAGCTTGTAAGTGCCAAAAAGTGGGGACTTTGGTGTGTTTTTCCTTTGCTATCTCCTGATTGTGGCTCTGCTGGTGTGATTTTATAGAACCATAGGATCATTTAGGCTGGAAAAGATCATCAAGTCCAACTGTTAACAAAGGTCTTGCAGTAACTTCCCCTTACTGTAAGACTTCCCAGGAATTTAAGCCATATTACTCCCTGCTGAAGCTTCCACAGTTGGTACAACCTCTGTGGAAAGCAAAAATGTAGGTGAAAAAATGCGTTGGTTTGAAATCTTGGGATTTTCTTCCACAGAAAACTGCTGGTTCTAAGCACGGGTCTACAGCCCTGGCAGCTGACCCCAGCAGTTTATGGTAAATTTCCTCACACAGGATCTCACTGCACCTCACAAACTCACCAAAAACACCAGCACTGACTGCAGGAGAGCCAGGGCTGACCGTGGCACCTCCTTAGCACAGACTGTGTGGGTCAGGACAGCTTCATCCCGAGCCACAGGAGCCAGTTCCATCTCTGGTGAGACATGGCCTGGGAAGATCAAGAGGCAGAATGACAAAGAAAGAATTTTAGTTCTGAACATAGGAACTAAAGAAAAGGCCAGGGTGCTGTGCTCCGGGAGGGCTCCCTTACAGAACTGCAGGAAGCCTGAGCTGCTTTTGTCCTGGGGAGGATTTGGTGGCTGGGCTCAGTTAGGAATGGCCATGGGACAGGGTGAGGGAGAGGGAGCAAATCCCCTCAGGACTGGGTGCCATCACAGTGCCTCAACCCACCTAAAAATCCAAACTTTACCCACTTTCAGGAGTCATTCACTGCCTAGAGGGACAATCAGTCCCCAGCCAGGATAGACTGAGACCTTTGATGGCATCAGCCTGAAGATAAAGAGACCTGCCAAGACAGATGTTGGTTTCACTGCCTGCCTTGCAGGCAGCCCCTGAGGAATCCACCCTCTTACAAGTCACCAAGTCACCCTCAGGAGAAGTCACTGCTAAGATTCACCCACTGGAAAGTGCAGGAGTTGGAAGAGGGCAGGGATCAAGCCACAGGTCTGTTACCCCACTCTGAGGTCAGCGTTTTGTCGCTGGCAGTCACCACTGTGGGACTGCTTCAGACAAACTTCCAGTCCTCATCCCGGTGGAGCTGCCTGGAAACACCAGTCAGACACAGGTCTCTTCTGCTCCAGTGCATCTTCTTAGCAGGAAAAACAGATTCTCAGCTCAGGCTGGATCTTCTTTCCTGCTCTTCTGACAGAAGAGTGTTTAGAAACCCTCTCTGCCACCTTTGCTCCCAAGCTGAGGGAGCCCAACCAGCTCAGGGCCCTGGCTCCATGGCATAGTTATCTCAAATGTCTGGCTCAGCTGATCAGGAGAGAGATGCAATTACACCCAGGTATGCAATTTTGGACTAGTTTAAATGATATCACGCAGTAATAGTAATGATAATGATGATAATATCTTCTGCCATGTGTGAGAAAAATTAGCTATTGTCTCAGAAGTACCTGACAAGCAGCACAATGCAGTGTACTCAAGAGGGAGGAGAATACAAGTTGCTTCACTCATTTTCATCCCAGCCTAGGGCTTAAATCCGAGAGACAGAATCATCTGCATGAGAAATGTGGCATGAAGCATCAGCCTGGGCTGATAGGAGCGGCAGGCTCCCACACAGCCCATACCACGATAGCACTATCAGATGGAAAGGGGTTATACACAACGAGTAGCCTTGCAGCCTCAGCTGAGTATCTTTGCAATGGTTTCCCACATCACTTAACAGCTTGTTTAACTTATCATGATTAACCAGCAGGCTCTGCAAGAATTTCCCACAATCAGTAAAAATGCAGCAGAAGGCCTGAAGGACCAGAGTGGAGGGCAAACACAATGATGGACAGTCAGTGCATGCTCATGCCTCTCCTGAAAAGAATCCACAGCTCTCTGGGTTCCAAAGTGTTGTAAATTCGTTGCTAATATTTCGGTTTCAATCCTTTCCACATACACTGCAGTATGGTTTAGGAAAAGCAGCAGAAATCTTGATCATTGAAGTCCTATTACACGTATGGCAGAGCTTTGCAAAGCCACAGTTTTTTCTCAGGCTGCACAATTAATCAGTTATCTCTCTGTGATTCTCAGAAAAAGGCTTGATCATGAAGCAATTGCAGTGAGGTGTTTTACTTGAAAAGACCTCTTTAAAAGGTGACAGTAGATAAAGGCCTTATCTGGTATACCAGCTCACTGTATATTAACATCACCTGGAGAAAGACAGCATGTCTGTTTTATGATGCTTTTCACCTCCTTTTTGCCATGCACCTTTGCCTATTTACTCCTTTGCAAAGTTTGGTAACTGGTAATGAATGTGCCAACCATGCAAGCTAGTGTCTGTTGCTAAGACCAATGGTTTCTTCTCATTCTAATGGCAAACCGCTTTCTTTGTAATGAAAATTTTCAATTGCCATAAATAGCCATCCTGAAGTCTAAGTGAATGCTAAACAAAACTCAAAAACAAAGTGAGAGGAAGTACAATGTGCAGAAATAACCCCAGTGCATTGCCTGAATTCTTTCAGGAGGTGCTGAGCATCCCTGAGAGCTTCTTGCATTGATAAAGTCCAGCAATGGAGGTGCAAAAGCATCCTACAAGGCCGCTTTAAAACAGCCCCTGTCAAGCCTGCTTTCTTAGAACAAAGTCCAAAGCTATGCTCTATCAAGCCATGAAACTTTAGTCACAGAGATGCAGGAAGGAAGGGCTGGCAGATGAAGGTGACAGCAGAAGTGTTTCTTAGATGAGAATTCTAGTTACTTAAATGCTGTTCAGCCTAAATATTGCCCTTCCATAACTCCTGGAAACCCAAAAATATTATTCCACCCAGAGAGCTGGCACAGGGAACGTCAGCAGTGATGTAATATTGACAGACAAATACAGCCATTGTATTCACAAATGTTCTCCTTACAGAGCAAAGAGCATTGTGGCAGCACACACTTACTGCCAGCATGGTAGACTGCAATGTAATCAGTGCCTTGGATGCATTGGGAACACAAACAAAAATAGATTAGCTAACAACCAAATTGTATTTATCTTGCTTGACAGGGCTCGCTCAATGGTGAGTCACTGTGATCTGAGGGCGCTGCCATGCCGGGTGCTGTGGGCGATGGTGGCTGCTGAGAGGAGCAGTCCGAGCAGCCCAGGAGTGCAGCTGGGAATTCCCTGAGCTGGGAATGCCGGGGGCTTGGGGCCTCTTGGGGTCCTGACAGATCTCACGGGGCTTTTGTGGGAGCAGGGCTGTTTCTCCAGGCAGGATCACAGCTGACACAGCCTGCTCCTTAAGCTCTCCGTGCTCTGCTGACTGCAGCATCCCTCACCTCCAGAGGTTTGGAAGAGCAAAATCCTTGCTCTGCTGGCCCCAGGAGCACTGGAAGCCCTGGGATGAAGCCGAAGGTCAGTTTCAGCCACTCCTCTGAACCGTGGTTTTACCTGCCCGGAGGTGAGGACCTCCCAAATGCCAGCACGGGTATCCATAGCAGCATCACCAGAGCTCGGGACACGCCAGTATCCCAAGGATTTCTCCAGGAGCCTGCCTGGTTTTGCTGGCCGCGGTCTGCTCCACCCAGCGTGCTCAGACACATCCATCCCCATGATGACCTGCATTTCTTTGGGATCCGCAGCACTGACGGATCTATTTGTTGGTAATCAATGGGGATGTGCAGGAAATTGTGTCTTCCAGCACCGCTGCTTTGAGGATTAAAAGTGCCTCGCGTTCATAATGAGAGTAATTAACTTGTTTGAAAATAATTGTCAATTTAATGTTAAATAAGAAATCTTTGCGCTGAGGTCATTCGGGTTCCAGGTCAAAACGTGCTATGGAAAACAAATATTCAAAGCAAGAATGGGCATGAATGTGATTGGGCTTGGTTCTGATCAAGTTTACATTTGTTTAAAGGCCCAGCCCAAAGCCTGTGAAAGTCATTTGGAATAAATCAGCGGGAGTCAATGGGATTACCTTACTGTCAGCCCGGCATGGGTGAGATCCAACCTCAGATCATTATCTTTTTGTGGTTTTCCTTCCCGCACATCGAGAGGGAGTCAGTGCGAAAGGCCATCGATTGTTTTGCAAAACATCCTTTGGATTCAGGGGGAGCCTGCTTACGGGATACATCCATCCATACAGGATATGGCCCATAAAGCCCCCGGGATGCTGAGGATTCCTCCCGCTGGCTTTGCTGCCCGAGGTAATCGGGGAGATAACAGAGAGCAGAGTGCCCGTGTGCGGCCAGAAAGCCCGGCCAGGCATCACAACCCCGCACAAGGATGGGTTAACCACCGCATCCTTCGGGGGAGCCGAGGGGTGACCCTTATCTCTTGGTCTCCCACTCTTCCATCAGAACCAATCGCTCAATTTCTTTCTGTGCGTGATGGTAGGCGATGTTTTCATGGAAAACGAGTCTCTGGAAAGACTGAATGCCGGTAAAGTCAGAAGGGAAGGATGCAAACCTGCAGTTTTCCCATGGCCTGAAAATGACTCCCTCCCTGGCTTAGGGCAGCCACAGGTATGCTGTTAATTTTAAGCCCTCTTGCCAGAAGGCTATAAAATGTCTTTTCATCTTACGTTACATAAGTATCCAACAAATAAGAAGACTGTTATTACAAAGGCAACCACACCGAAAAAAAAGGTTTCATTTACTCTGAAAATCTGCATTAAAGACTTCTGATATCTCTGTGGAACTTGTAGGTTGCTGAACACTGTCGGAGAGGAAAATCAATCGGATTTTTTTTTTTTTTTTTCCAAAAAAGAAGTAAGTTTGATGCAACATCAAACTGAAATGCTGTGTGAGGAACCAATCGTGTGATGAATCTACTGTAAACCATGGTGATAATTTGCTCTCAAAGTCGATGAGCTTCTATATTCTTTCAGCTTAACAGGTAGCATTCTGGAAACATTGCTAATATCAAGCAGTCTCTGATTAAACTTTTCAGTGATCCTTCTGAACTAGTCAGAAAAGTTCGATGCATGACAGGAGTGAAAACTGAGGTGCTAAGCACTCCTCAAGACACAAAACCACAGCTGAGTCGGGGGGATGCTCAGGACTCAAGAGAAAGCGCTCAGCAGCCACAGGAAAGGTCTTCAAAATCCTTATGCTTCTTGTCATCAAGGAAATAATTCTGCTTGGCTTCACTGGGTGCTGAATGGTTGCTTTGCATTTTGACCCGATTTTCTCCAGGATAATAAAGTGTGGTTTTGTGCCAGTAAGGCAGACATTGGGACAGTGAGGTGAGGCACAGGAGGATGCCTCTGTAAGGTGACCCAGCACACAGCCAACACACTTCCCAGCAATTCAGGCATTCTTCCTGAAGTTGTTTAGTTGTGTTATACCCTTCTGCATCTTCACAAATTGATTAGCATCAGGTATATTTGAGATATGTCCTAAGTCAGTTAGCTTTCAGGAAGTAAGACATCCTCACCTGCTCATTTCACAGGGAAAAAAAAAAAAAAAAGCCCCAAACAATAGAAAGGTCCATGTGTGTGTTGACATCCTGCTTGTGAACCAATATTGTCACAAGCAATAGGCTTGGAGAGAACAGGGCAATCAATGAATATGAACTGATTTACACTGAGCTAAAATTAGATCTAATATCTCAACTGAAGTTATTACAATTAACTAAATAAACACACAAGCTCAGGTAATTAATTTTGTAGTACCATGGTGCCTAGAGGCCACATCTGCGACTGAGAGACATCTATGCTAAGCACTGAAATTGCATCCAATAAGATAGATCCCTGATCATGAACAGCTTGCTGCTCATATAGACAAAAGGAACAAAGGACTGGGAACAGAATTCATTCTTTATTGCCTCCATGTCAGAAAAACTGGCCCAGAGAAATTGAATTGTCTTGCCCAACACTGTATAAGAATTATTTGGCAGGAATGAGAAGCAAATGGGGAACATCAGTATCCACTTCGTGGGTCTGCCCTCCCTTTCTCTAGCACAGACTCTTTTTTTTTTAATCAGGAGGCTGCTCTAGACTCTGGTTTCTTTACACTAACTTACTTTTCAACCACAGCAGGAGCTTTTTGTTTCTGAGGTCTTTGATGAGCCTGAGTGAAACACACCTCTGCTCTATATTAACCAATTATGTTTCTTCAGCAAAATTTCAAGGCCTCAAATGCACAAATCCATGAGCACTCGCATCTCTGCTGGCTGTTTTCACTTGGTCCAAGAGCTTCTTCCTCAAACCTGGGAGTCCAGCTTTGCTTCCTTTGTGTACATTTGGAAATCAGCTGTGTGGAGAAACCTTCACAAATCTCACTGCAAATCCTGTAGTGGCATCCTCAAGTGTTACACACCTAAATCCAAGGCAGTTGCATTGGCCTTTCTCCCCCTGCTGTCCCTCAACCTTGGCTCTTTCAAAATCAATGATAAAATTGGTGGTGGCTTTAATTTAATCTAGAACTCCATCTTCTTCTCCAGAAAAGATGTGCATGGTTGTCAAAGTTTCTTTCCCCCTTCTTCTGCAGGGAACAAGCCTGAGAAGAAAGCTGAAAACCTGAGGTTTCAAAAGTACTATTCCTATGTCTTTAACCTCAGATTTGTGTTCCAGGCTTCGATAGATTGATTTTTCAGCCAATCAATAATCGTTTGGGTTTGAGGATGCTTGAAAAATTGTCTCAAGATGAACAGTCTGTTCTTCTTTTAATCTTAACTAGGGAGTGATTCCTTAATGAAGGTTTCTGTTTCCAGCAGTTTCACTATAAAATATGACTTTATGTGAATCATTGAGTCCATCTGGATCTCCAACAAGTCAATGTCTGTGCCATCTTCCTGGCCATAAAATTATTTTCTGCCTCTTTGCCAGGCTAAAAGTTCTAGGAAAGGACCAATTGACAAATTACAGAACAGTGCATTGAAAAATAATTTTTTTCCCAGATAGCCACATGTCTGAAACAAAATTTTCCTTTGGGTAGCATGGATATGTAATTTGAATGCATGCTAATTTCCTAGTTCTGGAATATTTATTTACATGAAATCCTGCAGCTGTAAGAACCCTATTGTGAACTGAAGGCAAAGATGGCCTGGACACCTCCCTTTTTGATGCCTCCTGGCTGAAAGAGTGAACTAAAAAATAGCCCCCTGTTGCAAGAATGAGGTTTCCAACCATGGAAAAGCCTTTGGAGACACAAGTGAGGTTTTGATCCCTGGCCCCAGTGTCATCCATCTTGGAAAACCTTCTGGTTTTATTATTTCAAACAGGTCAGCAAGAGCGAGGTGGGAAACTGCAGTTTCAAAAAAGGCGCCACTGCAGCGTTTTCAGCAAAACAGCCTGTGAGTTCAAAGGGAAATCTAATCCTGGTCCTGGGTCCCTTGCAAATTCCTTCAGTCCTAGCACCTCTGCCTGTCCAGTGGTTTGGTGCTCAGCCCCAGAGCATGCAGCTGCCCCACGGGTCGTAGTGGCGATGATAACCCTAAAGCTGTGAAGAGTAGTCCTCAGCCATGAATGAGAGATATTTTCCATTCTCAGCTCTTGTCATATGAATGGAAATTGTGCAACTTGCTCAGGCTGGTGCAGTTTGGGGCTGTGCATTCGCTGGTATGAACAGGAACACGGGAGCTGTTTTCTGTTTCCTGTGTTTGGACGCGGTGCAGACACGATCCGGGCCTTCTGCAGTGCTAGTCGCTGAGACACTCTTTCTTTAGCAAAGCAATTTGGGAAGAACAACAAAGAATTCTCCCTTGTAGAAAAGGTTGTGGTTGCCTCGCCAGCTCTCAAAATTAAAACTATGTTCCAGTCAAAAATGCCTATTCAGGCTGACATCAAAGAGAAAAATGCGAGCAGGTCAGGGAGTTTAATTTCCATGGCACTCGCATTTGTGATTCACTTGTCGGGCACAGTAATGACTTACATGCCCATTGGCAATAATGGAGCAGAGGGCCAGCAGGGACACAAAGGGAAGGGATCCCGAGGTGGCGGTGGCAGGATGGGCTCCATGTTGGGTGGGACACACAGAGCCCCTTGAAGTCAGGGGTGTCACACAGCTGCCAGTCTCTTTCACAGCGGCCTTTCCATCAGGGAGAACCTTGTGGAGCCTCCTGGCCTGGGTTGAGGCTTTTGGGAATGATGCTCATGGGGGGCCTGATGCCAGAGGGCTCCTTTTCACTGTCTAGAGACCAGGCTTTTTTAAATGCACTGAACCTAGCGGGTGACTCCCGAAAATCTGGGTCTCGGGGCATTTTTCCTGAATCCTTTGAGGTGTGGCTTCATACCAACTTTGTAACTTCTCAAAATCTCCAGTCCAGGTGAAGGGCTGTGTCATGAGGTTTGAAAGCAGGAGGTATGTAAACTTTTTAACAGTGTCTGTATATTCTCCTACTACTCCTTATTTGCTTTTCTCATGGGACGATCCAAGTAGGCATTACACGCTGTTGATAAATAGATTTTCAGCCCATTTCATTTAACCATTACTGCATTTCCATATCAAAGATTTTACCCTTGGCATGCCTGAGCCTATTTTATTTGTAATCTGTTCTCAAATGAGAAGTTTGGAATGTTTTTTTCATTATGTGTTTCATCTGCAACTACTGCCCTCGTTATTTTTTAAGATGAGATCTTATACACTACCTCAAGTCATTCTACAACTCATTGGCTCTTATTTATTCTGGCCTCCTAATCTAACACCATTTCTGTGTTGAAACTTGTTGCTATTTTTTTTCCAAGGATACACCATAGGATGTTAAGCATGTGCTCTATATCAAAGTGCAAATATAAACTAGTTGATAGTCTCTAGTCACACCCTGGATAGGTGTGGCATTTGGGAATTTTTCACTTGCTGGCTGGAGATCAGAATGTGCTTAACATGGCTCCACACACAGGATCCCAGTTGGGAGAGAACTGGTTGGGGCTTTTTAGGTTTGGGATTTGGTTTTGGGGTGGCTTTTTTTTTTCCTTTTTTTTTTTTTTTTTTTTTTTTTAATTTTTTGTGTGCACTGTTTGAAGGGTTGGGAGCTACACAGTTGTTCCAGAAACAGATTTTTACATGTTTGGCTATATTTAGAGCCGCAGTTGGGAGATTTGAGGGTATGATAATCCAGTGCCTCCACTGTCTTTCCTTTTCTCTTTTTATCACTTTGTGATGGACAAGCTTGATTCTAGTGTCAGCCTGAGGCATGGTGCAGGGCTGCACCACTCCAAGAGAAACTCCGAGGAGGAAGTATGACTCAGAGAGCTACAATTCCTTCCACAGTTCCTCCTTGTTCCAGCTGGGGAAGTAAGTTACTTCAGTGTTTGAGCTGCTAAACTAAAGCTTGCTTCCCCCCTGGTGCTCACAAGCCTCAGCTTGCAGGACACAAAGGAGAGGGATAAAAAAGACCTGTGCCAGGAGGTGGTGAGGTGCCACCTGTGAAAGGGTGAAACCCCCAGTCACCTCCCAGCTACCCACCTTTAATACCAAGACAAAACCACCCACCTTTTTATATCAAGACACTGGCAGAGAATTTGCAGACAATCATTTTCTCACCAAAACAGAAGCACTAATTAGGGCACTGGTGGTGAAAATATTCAAAATCAGTATTTCCTCACTGGTAGTGCAACTCTGAGGCCTGAGGATATCCTCTGATGTAGGATCTGTTTGCAAATGGTGCTCGTGACTCTTTCACCTGCCTGGCATTCTGCTCAGCATCAACATGAGTTGGGGAAAAACATACATTCATAATAACAATAATCATGAAATTCACAGCCTCTTTTGGAATATGCTTTTTCATGGATGGCAGAAACGCTGTACTATGGAGGGACCTTTAACTGAGCCCTATTTTAAAAGAATTTTTAATATGGCAGTAAAATGCTGTGGTAACTGAGACAGTGTGGTAACTGAGAGCACAGACTAAATACTGAAAGATAAAAGGGGCCAGGAAAACAAGAGAGAAATTTATCCATATGCAAAACAGCTAGATGATCCAGTTAGGAATAAGACCTTGTTATTAAACCCTCTACGATTACCAGGGATAAGTTTTCAGGAAGTATTTTGTAGTTATAAAAAAACCCAACCAAAAACCAACAAACCAAAACCAACAACAAAAAAACAATGAAACAAAACCAGGAGCAAAAATCGACTTTAGAAAACAGATCTGGCCCTCATGTGGTGTTCAGCAGCACAGATACACACACTCACACTTCCTGCCTGAGTTATATCAGTTTCAAAAATAGCCTGTGAAAGAAGATTCAGGCTATTGGAGCAACTTCTGCATTCAGCAAAGTGGACTGAAACATGGAGCTGAATTTATACCTCCGTGTGTGATTTGAGGTACCCAGATATATAAAGCTCCTCCTCCTGCTGTGAGCTCTGAATGGCATCAGTGCTAATTCACCTGGGTACCTGACAAAGATCTCCAGAGAGATACAGAAAGAGAAGCACCATTCACTTTATCTGATCTTTATTCCTACAGCGAAAATAAATGATGCAAAGGAAGCCTGCAGTTCAGATGTGCAAAAGTTGCTTTTGTTGGGCATCAGTTTATTCAGGTATTTTAAACGGGCTTAGTTAAAATAATCAGTTGAGCCTTTCTGACAACTTTGTAAGAAAGCCTTATGTGGCTAATTCTTAAATACCATCAGACAGCAGGCTAATTGTGTCCGAGTGCACATTGCTGCCCCAGGTTGCAGATAACTTCCTGTGTTGAAACGATGACTTGAGAGCGATATCCTCGTAGACGAGGAAATATCATCTTCCAGTCCTGCTGGGTCTTAAAGTAATCTGTGAGAACCCCCTTCAGCTGCCTGCCTGTGCTTAGCCAAGTTATTAGGCACACTCAGGATGCATTAAACTCATACATCTTCTGAACTACTGGATGGATTTGAGTTCACACAGCCAGCTGATTTAGTCATACCTCTGGTGCTAACAAAAACTGAAATATACTGAACCTGCCAGGAATGTTGCCTGTGTAGGTATGTAATAAATGTATTTGGATGTGTTTCATCATACAGATATGCAATGGACACCTTTATCACCTTCTGTAGCATCTATCCTGTTTTCAGTGCTTAGCCATATCCCTTTTGAAAGGGGATAATACTTTGTAAGAGCAAACATTCACATTTCTGATCACATAATCAACAATATGGCAATGCAACCATAAGTGGACCAAGGTATGTACTCTTTTGAACAGAAGTAAATTCAAAATAATTCCATACAGTCAAGTCAGGGGAGAACTTATTCTCTCTGATAGGTAATATAATAAAACTGGCTGGATGATTCACTGTGAACAGTTCAATGAAAATATTATCTGTTTTGTATAGCCTTCCTTTTTCTTTTCTCCATATTCCTCTTTCTCTTCCTCGTCCCCTTTTTAGCCTTTTCCGCCTTGTGATGCCACATGGAGAAGACCTAAGAACCAGAGTGAGAAAGAGTGAGTGGTTTGGAAAGGAAAAAACAGCTGGAAGGAAATGCCGGAGATGGTGAAATATCAATAATCTATATTGATATCTGACATGGCTGACAAAGGAAAGGCTCATTCCTTGTATTGTCTGGGCTCCTGAGAGTGCCCCTGGCCTGCTCTGTTGCACAATGTAGCCCGGATAAAATGCAACTGCAAGAGGGAAAAGGTGTCACTGATCCTGCTCTAAATAGGAGCCAGTGCTGTGCTCATCACTGCAGTGTCTGAAAGCAAGACATGCTATTGCTGCTGCAGGACAAAGTTCATGGAATATCAAGTGTTGATAGTCTGTGCTCAGAGTCTGTAAATGTATGTACAAATGGGTCACATCCACAGCTGGCATCTGTCTGGCTCCAGATCTGGTCCAGTAAGTTTCTAAAGAGTAGCTCACGACAGACCATTGAAAACTTCCAAAGAAAGTCCCAGGGCACATGACAGAAATGGCCAAGTGGGACAGCACAGTAGAAGAAAGAAATCCTGTGGGTTCATTTCTTTAAAGCATAGAAGTCATTAATCATTTCTATTCCTTTCCATTTGAAACAGCTGCCTGCCTGCATTTGCTAAGTAACTGCTTTCCTAACCACACAGCAACTAAGTTGTGAGCCCCAGAATGCTCATGCTTCCAGATATTAATACACAATTTCCCTCCTTCACTGTGTCAATGAAAGCACGTTAACATTCTTAGCATCTGGTTTTGGTAGGGGGGAAAAAAAACCACTGAGGGTGCCACACTTTAGGAATTGCTTCCCCACCCCCGCCAAAAAAAAAAAAAAAAAAAAAAAAAAAAAAAAAAAAA